>VZZY01015180.1:451664-585978 GCA_013400335.1 Eurystomus gularis | reverse complement strand
TGTTCCTTGGGAGAAGAGACCGACCCCCACCTGGCTCCAACCTTTCAGTGAGAAGGTCTCCCCTGGGCGTCCTCTTCTCCAGGCTAAACAACCCCAGCCCCTCATAAGACTTCTGCTCTAGACCCCTCACAAGCTTCATTACCCTTGTCTGGAGACGTTCTAGCACCTCAGTGTCCTTGGAGTGAGGGGCCCAAAACTGAACCCAGGATCTGAAGTGCAGCCTCCCCAGTTCTGAGTACAGGGGGAGGATCCCTGCCCTAGTCCTGCTGGCCACACCAGTGCTGATCCAAGCCAGGATGCTGGTGGCCTTCTTGGCCACCTGGGCACATGCTGGCACATCTTCAGCCAGAACATGAGGCATTGAGATATCTCAACAGCATCCAAATCGATCAAACACCCAAACCTGATGCGTCTATATACATCCTTCCAGTATGTGTTGATCTATAACAAACATGTCTAACACAGCATAAACATCTCTTACCTAAGGAGGCTTGAGTCGGGAGGATGAGCACAGCATCATGATGCTGAGAGCCACCTCCCCTCATGCCTGGCACCCAGCCCAGCAGGGCACCCATCCCATGCCGATGCCTTTCCACATCGACTTTAAAAGTTTGATGTTCTCTCCTCTCTTCCACCTATTCAGCAGCTTCAGTCTGACCGAGTTACTTCACCAGTCACAGCTAGTTTGGGGTTTGAGGGTGTTTTTTTTTTCACTCAGCCTGTGTGTCCTGTAGCAGCTCAGAGTTCAGCCCTATCTCCTGTTTTTTACAAGTTGCTGGTTTTGAGGTGGTACCTCCACAGATGCAGCCCCCACCATCCCTGTACAGTGTAATTACTGAAGCACGTAAAGCAGTTATAGCAGGAATTTATCACTTTCAGGTAGAAATACTCCAGGCCAAATAAAAGATAGAGCAAGAATGCCAGGAGCGATTTATAACAGGCTTACTGACATTTCGCATCGAGAGGCTCTGCTGGTGAATAAGCATCAAGCCATAAATCTCCAAGCAAACATGATTAAAGCAAGCGAGTTATTCTTTGAGGGAACTTCATCATAAAAGGATGTGGCAGCACGGAGCCACAAAATTTGGTTGACGATGGTCGTAGAAAACAGCCGTCAGAATGGCGTCCCGGCAGCCCATCTGAAACTTCGGCGGCATTTCTCATCCCACGTCTCCCTCTGTTTGCTTCCTGTGGGTGGACGGTTTCCCCTCATCCCTGCTCATCAGGAGAAGTACAAGCAGTGAGCTCAGCTGAGCGATGGCAGCCTGACAAGAGGGACTAATTTGACTGTTGGTGCCAACAGCGGTATTTTCCACAGCTCTTACCTCATGTAGAGAGAAGGACTTCTACTCAAACGAGCATTAAATCAGGGCTGAAAACATTTCTTATTAAGTTATCCTTGTCTTCCACAAAGGCAGTTCTTCAGCTTTCAGGTTTCACACTCCTCTGCTCCAGCAGTTCTTTCCTTCTGTAGCTCCTGAACACAGGGGGTGGTTTAAATTGGGATTGTAATTTATTTTGGCTTTATTTCTGGAAGGTTAAATGTTTTTCCTTGCTACTAATATTAGCTGGAGGTGCAAGGAGGTCAACACCACACAGAACAGGGAATTGTGAAGTCTCTCAGCTCCATTGATCTGAGAAAATTTGCTACAGTTGTCTGGGGCAAGCTGATGTGTCAGGGTGAAACACCGTCTTGCTGATTTGAATGGTGGCATTTTTTAATGGTGGCTTTTTAAAAATCATTGCCGTCATATCTCCTAACCTGCTAGACCCCAGCAAACTCTTACCCATGAGAAGGAAAACTGTGGAGGGTCCAAAGGGTTAAAAAACCGCCTCTGCTTTGCAGGTGACTCTGTCTTCAAAGGGTTGGGACCCAAGCCCTGAGGGAGAGGGAGGGAGGGAGAGATGGATGGATGGAAGGATGGAGGGAGGGAGGGAAGGAGGGAGGGAGGTGTCCCCCATGCATCTTGTTTTCGCAGAGAGGAAGGCTGTTTGTTGTTATCAACAGCACAGTAGCTGCATCTGTGTGCTTGGATCCAGCTGTGAAAAGTGCAGTTGTATCTCTGTAGTAGCCTGTTGTTTTCTGGTGCTCAGGAAACACCTCGCTGTGTTAATAACACTGAGCAACGTCCCCTTTGCTAGCGGCCTGTCACCCCCAGCAATGGGGGTTGACATGCCCTCTCCATGAAGGGAAGCAGCTCTGGGGAAAGAAACAACAGCCACAGAGGAAAGCTTGGAAGTAAATCAAAACCAAATGCAAACCGCACCTTGTTAAGAGACATGCGTAGGTGATGGATGCTCCCAGGAAGCAGGTGGGCTTGGGTGTGTTTCTTGCAGGAGCATCCTCACAGCATCCTCCTTGCCTGTCTTGGAGGTGGAAAGGGGCAGGAAGAGGTGCCCTGGGCCCTGTCTTGCCCAAAGGGGAGCTTGTCCCCAAGCCCAGCAAGGTGGGGGACCGGCACATCCCGTGGTGCCTCTTACCATCCTGTGTGCACGCACCAAAACATCTGCATGAAGGAGAGGCATGGCAGCAAGGGACACAGCTGGACAGGGCACCCTTGCTCCTTTCCTTGGGGTGCTGCTCACCTTGGGAGCTGGGACAGAGACCCGCTCTCTCACACCGCCAGAACCAGGATAACCTCACAAAATAAGCTAAACCAGTCATTTGTCCCTTAAAAATGAACAGTTGCCAGATACAACCTTAACATCCTCTTCCTTCTTATTCAGCCATTGTGTGCTCGTCCTGTGCTCCAAAGAGCCAGCACCCAGCATCTGCCAGCGCAGCAGGGTTACTGGAAGATGGTAAAAGGCCTTGCTGCTGAGATGAAACCTTAACGCAATTTGAAACGTTCAGTGCAGGTTACAAACAACACTTGATCCATAGATCTCTTGAGTCAACCTGGCGTTTATGCTCACAAAATATGAGATGCCAATATATACTGTATAGGACAATAAAACAGCTAAGTACCTCGTCTTCCTCTCCACCAGCTGAAATATGTTTAGTGTCCCTCCCAATAAATCCACGTGCGTGCCCGTAGTCTCCGTTGTGCTGAGACATTATATGCGAATTTACAAACATTTACAACTAAGCTAAATGGAGGCAAAGCACTGCCCTGGGCAGCCAGCGCCTAACAAATACGTGTGCTCGAGAAAGTTGTAAAAGTCACGAGTGATTCATTCTCCCTAATTTTATAAAGGTTAAGGGGTTGGTGCTCTTGGAAATCTGAGAAACGTCTTCCTCTGCAGTGAATTAGTGCAACCAATTGGGCAGTCAGAAGCACAAAAAATGATGCAGAGAACAGGGGGAAGCGAGAAATACATCTCTAAATTTGGTTTATGCAGTATTTAAAGTACAAGTGAAGCCATTCCAGGCAGTAGAAGGCCCACACACTTTAAAATAAATTTGTTGCATGACAGAAAGCCAGTAAAGCGGTTTCAGCAGTGGTGTGATATAGTGCGACAGTCGCGTTCAGTACGTGCATGAATCAGCCGCCCCGTACCCCGCCGAGGCAACGATCATCTTCGCTGTGCCGAACTGATAACGTGATTTTCAAACAATGCGGGGCTGTGGAGCAAAAGCTGCACCGGAGGATGGAGCTCGGCTTCCCGGCGGACGAGGAAGGTAAAATATCCTCGTCTACCTCCCGCTTCGTTTCAAAGCGTTGCCCATCTGGCAAAGACCCTTTTATGTAAATACACCTGTACCTGATATTTTATTCATTAGTGAAGCTCCCCAGCTGTTTTCCAGCAAATATACAATTATTATGTGATTCATCATGTGATGGGAAGAGCATGCAGAGGGAGGCAGTTCCCTCGAGCCTCGCAAGTCAGTCGTTTTCCTGGGGGTTCAAAGAGCAAAGTGTCTGGGAAGAGGGGGCCCCCCTCCTCTCCTCCACCTGAATACAGAGGACATCCCAAAATCATGGTGGTTTTTCTTTCCCCACCAGCAAAGAGTGCTCAGCTCCAGTATGCCGAGTGCCTGCAGCAAGTGACGGGATGAATCTGCTTCAGCAGAAGACTGAAAAAAACGGGAGGAGGAGCAGCCTCACGCTTTGAATTCCCTCGTTCCCCAAACGCCTGAATTAAAGCCTTTAACAGGCTTAGCTGGCTCCTCGGGCCACCCCTCTGGAGCCAATTTTGCCACGCACCCAAAGGCCTGTGAGCTCACCGTGGTCTCAGAGGCATCGCGGGCTGTGGCGCTGACTTGAAAGACATGGGGCTGCTGAGATCATTTGGCGCAGTAATTGGTTAGGACCATTGGACTAGCAAGTTTTAAGACTTCGAATGTTGGGGGATTTGATCCCTGGAAGGAAAAAATAATAATGAAAATTTTAAAAGTCTATTACACTTTCAGACTAAGCAGCACAGTCAGCATTGCATTACACAGCATTAAATTATTAGTCGAGTCTCGACAGCAGGAACATCTGCTGGTGTTAGACATGGCATTTTTAATTAAAGGCAGCAGCAGCGAAGCCCGTGGTTCATCGGTTCTGCTTTCGCCGTGCGAATTGCTAAATCCAAAGGGCACTTGTACAAAAGATTTGGTCAGAGCACATGCTCTGGACCTGGTGCTGCAGAAGCGCAAGCAGAAAAGCAGCTGAGGTGACAGGTAATTTACACTCATGTCCACCGGGCCCATCACTGTGGTGGGAAATCTCCGTGAAACCCCGGTGGGGTCAGAACCATGGGGGATTTTACAAAATTGAGATTACCTTTCTGTTTGTTTTTTTTTTTTCCAGAAGAGGGGTTTCCAACAGAAAGGCAACTAACGGAGAAAAGCAAAGCGGGAGGAAGCCCTACGCCCAGCGATGGACCTGGGGATCATGCGGATACCCGTGCTTCAGCAGCTGCTGATGCTCCCCTGCTCCTGGGGCTCCCCACCAGTGCTCTCGTCTCCAGGTATGAATGGCCAAAGCGTCAGGCCCCACAGACACGCGCGGCCGCCTTCCCGTTGGCGCAGAGGGGCCAGGATTTCCCTTGACAAGCCCTGCAGATGGTGTTTGTTTGCTCAGCCACGATAAAAAAGGAAAATATTTGGTGCAATCTGCTAGCAGGCAGAGGCAGACATATGGTCGGTGCAACGCAAGCCTGGATGCTCAGGAAAACACCGTCAAAGCTTTGCAGCAGCTTTTAGATGTTGGATTGCCCTTCAGCTGAGCAGGATATGAGTCCAAGGAAACCTTTGAAGAACCTGGCTGAAGGTTGTGTACAGTGTGGCTTGAACCTCCTTATTATTAGCCTCACTCTAATTAGTCCTACTATACTATCCTTATCGTACCAGAGTTATTATAATTAACCCAATTTTAATTAACGTGAGCCTCAGCTCTGGCTCCACGCTTGGAGAAATTCTCCCTGGTTTGCTGTCTGTTCATCTGGCACACACAAACACAGGTTAAAAGCGATGGAGGTGGTTAAAGGCAATTGCTTGTGTGTTTGGACATGGCAGAGTCAAGGTGCGAGTGCAGCATTGCTTTCACTCTCCATGGGAAATCTTTGGGTCCCAAAATATAAAATCCCTTTTGTTTCCCTTTTAGTTAAGTTTTTAAAATCTAAACGCTAATTATTCTGATTTCTATTTCCCAAATATCAAGGTGTATTTCTTAATCAAGGCTAACCCCCAGCTAAGACAGTGCCTGTGACACTAGAGGTTTTGGTGAAGTTTCCCATCTAATGATATTGGGTTGGGTTGGATATTAGGAAAAATTTTTTCACTGACAGGGTTGTCAAGCTGTGGAACAGGCTGCCTGGAGAAGTGGTGGAGTCACCATCTCTGGACATGTTTAAAAGTCATGTTGATGTGGTGCTTAGGGACATGGTTTAGCAGTGGACTCAGCAGACTTAGGTTGGACATGACGATCTTAAAGGTCTTTTCCAACCTAAATGATCCTATGATTCTGTGACTCCTGGCTGTGCTGAGGGGGCGATGGGGCAGCAGACAACAGCTTCAGAGCAACGATGGGACCCTCTGCCCATTTGGAGTCTCCATGTCCATCCCATCCTAAGGGAAAACACTGGGGGCCGCACACACTTCACTGTAAACACTGGGGGTTTGGGTGTTATGGTTGGTTTTTTTTTTAAATTAAGAAAGCACAATCATTTCCTTTCTGTCAGGGTGCCTTTGTCAGGATTTAATTCCCTTTTTCCCTGTACATCTCCCTTTGAAGATGTACAGCCGAGTGTCCCTTTGAAGTCTCTGCTTTTAAATTTACCTTTTGGTTGCCGTGTGCTCCATGAGGCCAGTCAGGGGCCTCCACACCATCGGTAAGGGCTCAGCACCTCCAGTTGCATCAGGATAAAACAGCTTACCAGGACTGCGGGTGCTGGGCTTATTTCGGGGAGAAATATGCCATGATTTATTAACAGCAAACCTGCCTCACTTTGAAGAACTCAAGTTATTTTGCAGCGGTTGAGTAGACCCCCCAGCTATGCCCAAGTGCTAAAGGGCAGAGACAGATGCTGTGTCCGAGCACCAAGATGGGGATCCGTGTGGAGCCCCACTTGTTACCAAAATCTGGTAAAGGAAGAACTCTCTAACACTTAGTTTAATGCTAGACCCTGAATTCAGAAATGCTCTGCAGTGAGGGATGAAGCCACTTGTCCAGCCCTGGCATGATCTCCACACCCAAAACACGAGGTATGGTCATACTAGTGCCCCACCTTTTAGCTTTGATAAAGTAAAAAAAAGGAGGGAAAAAAAAATATAGCAGCAAGGAGTACAGCTGCATTTCTGGAGGATATTAAATGCGTGGGTAATGCTCCCTTAATTGAAATTAAAATGCTCCTTCCCTGCTAAGCCTTCCTTCCAAAGGCAGGAGCCGAGGGCTCACGTCACACAGACCTTGCAGAGCATTTTCCTGACTCGCTTCTGTCAAGGTCAGCCTCCCAGAGGGAGAAAACTAAAGCACAAAAGCCCCAGCCCATCTCTGTGTGTTTACGAGTAAGGGTATGTATTTTTAAATGGGTAAGGATTCTCTTTTTTCTATACCAATCCATACTAAACCCAAATTAACACGATAGTGGCTCCTGATGATTTATGTCGTTATAACAAATCACAGCAACCGCCTGCCGCTTAGCTGATGATTAATGATCCTTATTTACAGCGTGCCCAGCCCGGGTCTGCCGTTTACACTTGCAAACATCAAAGGAGAGTTCAACTTTCCTCTTCTCCTGCATTTTGAGGCCACATCGTAAATCCTGCGTGAGCCGCCTTGACGGCTGCATTTTAATCCACAAATAGGATTGGTACAAACCACCAGAAGAAACTCCAATCTGACCCGAGAGCCGTGGGGGCTGTTGCCCTTTGGCCCGGGGGGCAAGCCTGGCATTGCCTGCCTCTGCGGGGAAGAATGCCAAAGGGCAGCCGACACCTTCGCACCCTTCCCATGGAGTTATCAGGGTCTGTCACAGGAACATACATATTTTTGTGCTCTGATTTTCCTATAGCACTCCTCTTGCTTCTCCTCCAAGGCAAGTGAGATGGTTTGTGAGCTCCTCCGCACAAAACCTCCCCTTCCATCCCACTGCCGGGACCCTCCTCCCTGGCTCTGAGCCATCCAAACCCAAAAGGCTCCTTTTTCCTGCTCCGCTCCGCAAAGAGGACCTCGGAGACAGGAAAACCCAGTGGCACAGACTCTTCCATTCTCATTAGATCAGTGCCGAGCACCTCGGAATGTCACTGCCCAGGTGGATGGAAAAACAGCTTCCCATTTTTAAAGCTGATTTCAAGGACTGGTGTAACCACATAGGCTGGTGTGCTCCGTGACACGGGCCAAGCGATCTCACCCGGTAATTTCTGAGCTAGAGCTCAAAAGTGCCAAAGGGGATGGGAGGGAGATAAAAAACAGCGGCTTTGATTTATCCGGATGAGGCTGGTGAGTAACACAGACTTAACAGCGCTGGGATGACACCTCCCTCTCCCATTTAACTTAGCGTGAGAAGTGGTGGTAGATTGTTCAAAGGGGCACGATACTAGTGCCCTATATCAGATGATTTCAAGCACTGAAATCACCTCGCGTCAGGTATTCACAGTGGAAAAGCAACCCCTATAACATCACGACTCTCCAAGGGAGCTGTGGAGGTTTCTTGCTTTCGTAGGTCAGGGCTGAAGCCCCACCAACGCTCACATTTGTCTGTACGCCGGCAGCATTATGTCATTCTGGCACATGGGATGGCTGTAGTGGCTTGCAATACGAACTCCACCTGAAGGTGCATCCCTCTGCTCTGCTGCCTCCACCTTCCACACAGGCAGGGTGACGGGCACAGAGCAAACCATCCCACCCCTCCTCCAGACAGCTCTGTATGAGCCTTTTCCACCCCCACAGGTATTTGGGGGCCCAGCTCTGGCACGTTAGGTATTCCCTAATCCTGCCCCATTTCACAAATCCCGGTTTATCACCCAGCCCTGAGGAGCTATAAACCCAGCCCTGAGGAGCTATAAACCCAACCCTGAGGAGCAGGAGGCTCTGTTCCACCCAGTGAACCTCTGTCAGACAACTAGGGGGGGTTATAACAAACATAGGAGCCTTGCCTTTGCTGCCTGGCAAAGAGCTGTTTACAGGTTAAATACAAATCTCCTTGCTGAGCCTAGAGTGAGGATGGTCAAATGCTGGAGATGTAGAAAGCAGGTCAAAGGAGAGGGAGGAAGCCTGCACGGCGGCTCCAGTGTGTTCAACGCAGGGGGTTATTGCAGCGTGAAGCACCATCTGATGAGTAAATGCTCCCTCTGCAGCGCTGCGCTCCCTGGAGAAGCTGTAATAATTTCAAGGGAGGCTCTGAAGACTAATAATAATAATTAAAAAATGAATAAAGAAGCCAGCCCGAGCAGTCGCTCTCTCCCTCTCTCACAGCAAGCCTCGAGCTGCACTTGTCCGGCTGCTCAGGTGCAGCTCTGATTTCCCGAGTCCCTGAAGCAGAACGGAGTCAGCAGCACCACAGCCTGCTTTGTGGTGATGGATGGGAGCGATTCTAATTGTTAATCTGATTAAGCCCGTGGTCTCAAATTTTCCTTGCCTTCCTGGCATTGAACGTACTTGAAGAAACGCTTGAGGAGGAGCATATGAAGGCACATAAAGAACGTGCTTCTGTGGCCCTATCAGGACTGATCTTAGGGCAAGGTGATGTGATTTTACGTTAAAATTGGATCCTGAGGTTATCAACACACACCAGCCCTTGGGCAACAACAGGCAAAGAGGAGTCTCCTTCAGCTTTGTTTTCTCTCTTTGGCAGGACTGTAAGTAGGCATTTTGGAGGAGCAAGATGGGGTCCCACACTTTGCCACAGTCCAGGGCAGCCTGACTGTTGGCTTCGGCAGGGACTTCAACTGAGGCTCCACGCCAAGGACTGTGCTCCTGACTTGCCCCCGCTGCATCTGGCTGCTTTGAGGGTGTTGTTACGCTCAGGATTAGAGGAGGAGAGATATTTCGAGTTCCTATGCCTCACATAACTCCCCAGAGATGGCTGAGGAACACCTAGAAGCACTCTGGTGCTTCTAGCATTTCTTAATGTTTGCATTGTTAATTTTTTAATGAGTTTTCTTATCAAAGTCAACTCCGGTGCTTTAGCTTCCACAGTTCCTGGAAGCGGGTTATGTTCAGTCACGGCAAGAGGGAAAACTTATGTATGAAAAACTGTGAAAAGCTCTTACCTTTCAGAAGCACCTGGATCTTAATTGCTTTCCAGCAATCATTTATTAGAGAAAATTGCTGTTAAAAAGCTGAAAATGGTTTCTGTGTTTCTCCTCTGCCCTGCTCCGAGCGTTGGCTGAAGATAAATAAGAAGCAGCCCTTTCAGGTTAAGTAACCTAGCTCCAGTAAGGGCCAAACTCAGCTTGGGAGCTTCTCTGGGCTCCTGCTGCAGCCACCCAGCAAAGAGAGGGTCATTGAGAAGGTTCTGGGCTCCCCAGTTCAAGAGACACAAGGAGCTACTGGAGACAGTCCAGCAGAGGCTACAAAGATGCTGAGGGAACTGGAGCATCTCTGTGACAAGGAAAGGCTGAGAGCCCTGGGGCTGTTTAGCCTGCAGAAGCCTGAGAGGCGATCTGATCAATGCCCATCAATACCTAAAGGGCCCGTGGGGGTCAAGAGGATGGGGCCAGACTCCTTTCAGTGGTGCCCAGTGACAGGACAAGGGGCACAAACTGGAACGCAGGAGGTTCCATCTGAACAGGAGGAAAAACCTCTTTGCTGTGAGGGTGCCAGAGCCTGGCCCAGGCTGCCCAGAGAGGTTGTGGAGTCTCCTTCTCTGGAGAGATTCCAAACCCGCCTGGACGCGATCCTGGGCAACCTGCTCTGGGTGACTCTGCTTTAACAGAGGGGTTGGAAGACATGATGTCCAGAGGTCCCTTCCAACCCCTACCATTCTGCGGTTCTCCTTTTGTTGAGCTCTATCCCTTGTGATCCATCCCAAAGCAGATCTATTAGCAAAGACTTTCCATGGCCAGCCCTGGTATGCTGAGGCTGCAGGAGCAAGAAGGGAGAAAGCCCTTGTGCAGAGGTGCTCGCATCTGGGACAGACAGCACTGAGTGCTGCTCCTAGGTCAGGCTGGGCCACCCCAGGAGCTCTCCCCCCAGTAGAGGAGTGGCCCACCACTAGGTGATGCAAGCCCAGGCAAAACTCCTCTGGAGCCCCCATGGATGTGGGTCACCAGGCAGGCTTCGGCTCTGTGCTGATGGTCCTCTCTGCACGTGTCTATTTGAAACTGCACTGATATAATTAAAGGTACTCTAGTAATTGGATGTGCAACCCTAAGGGAACTCCTTTAATTGCATTTCAGTCTGGTTGGTATAATTTTAACTTAAATTCATTGCTGTCTTGCAGAGGAATAACCCAATTGGGTCTGGTTATGGAGAGGCATCTCGTCCTGCTTCCTCCTCCCCACCCCTCTCTGGATGAGCTTCCATTCGTTAGGCCCTGGCTGTGAGAAATGCACCTCGCGTTAATGTGGAGGGCTGCCTAAAACCCCTTCAGCTGGTAACTCGGACATAGCAGAGAGTTCACCTTGACTTGCTAACGGAGGAAAAACCCTCCATTATTACCCTGTCTTCACTTGGATCTCTTCTCGTACACGTTACCATAAATTCTGTCATGCCCTGAAGCTGTGTTCTTTTGTTTCTTTCTTTGGAGTCAGCGAAGACCTGAACCCTTTTCTACGAGAGGCTTCATTTCTACCCAACACACTTGTCTGTCATGAAAGACTCACTGCTTAAAAATTCCAGAGCATCCATTAAACCAGAGGCTGGGGTAGATGATCAGATTCTTGCCTTGAGCCTTAATGCTTGCGGGAGCACCACCATTTATTTCTCTTATCTCCCAGCACGGGGCCCTCAAAACTGCTCTCCCTAGCGATGGCCTATTTCCAGAAGTCTCTTCTAGCAGCATTAGCAGTGAAGTGGGGGGCTGCACCCCCAGGAACCAGTGCTCTGGAGGGGCTCCTGGTTCCACGCTTTGCTGGTGGCTGCAAACACAAGCTCTGAGTTTTCTTCACCCTGGGCTGAACATGGCCTCTGGGACTCTCCCGTTCTGGCACATGCTGGCTTTCAGGTGCTGCAGGATTGACCCATGGCGTGGGTTGAGCCCCAGTCCCGGTATATTGATAGGCCTTGGGGTGGTCCTGTGCAGCTTCTCCCATGCTACAGATATTTTGAAGGACCTGGTCTGGCCTGAAATGAGCCGTGCTCCCTCCACTGCTCTGAAACCCCAGCACCATGGGGCTGATTGTCCTCCCTCATACCAGCACTACACGTGCGAGTAGCGTTGAGGAGCAGAGCCAGCAGTGAGTTAGCGCTGGCTGTGTCCCTCACAAACGTTGTTCTTACTATTTCAGTGCCATCTTCCTTGTTTCCGCCCTCTCCCTGAACAACTAAATTAATTAGAGTGATTTTTAAAATTTAAATACTGGCGAGCAATAATAATTCTGGTGAATTCTTTTGTGTGTGTGTCATTCCCCACTGCTGCTTTTCTCTGTTGCGCTCCCTTTTAATACACTGTTGATATTTTGTTATAGCTGTGCAAGATCACAGCTGTTGTCTGAAAAAAAATATAAAAAGACTAAAATCATGCTATGTTGCTGGATGCTGTTGCCATCCAACGACCGTTTTTCTCCCTCCACCAGCCCACAAAAAAACTCTTCCCCTATTAAGTGCAGGAAAAGATATTTTTCTTGCCTTGTAAAAAGCCAAAAAAGCCCCACAGCATCTTTGGTGAAGCTGCAGCAACGTGAGGAAGCCGAAGCCCCCACAGCGGGCTGAGGCTTCACCTTGAGCCTGTTATGAGGCCAGATCCTGCAAATCCTGGATCCCAGGAGTGGCTCCGCACAGGCTGCAGGTGTGGGGGCATCACCCGCTCCTGGGCTTTACTAGTCACTGAGTTACCTGGACATGTTCATTTGATCGAGTTTTCCAACCTGAACCATTAACAAAACCACTCCTGTGGCTCTTGGGAAAGGACAAAATAATCCTGTTAGACCCTGTATTTATATTTACAGTAGCGGTCAGGGCTGAGACAACCATTACTTAACACTGGCTCTTCTGGACAGCTTTCCTCAGCCCCTGCCTGGGCTTTTCTGACCCTGCAAGTTCAGCCCTCGGTGGCCGTTTGCCTCGAGACTGATGCTAAGCGAGGAGCGGGCTGAAGAAGCGTTGTGCTCACAGCAGCAGCGCAGAGCGAGAGATGAAGGAGAGCCAGGGTGGAGATTTGAATCATCGTCACCAGGTCCACAGCTCCAATTATGAAATGGACTTGAATCAGTCTCACCATCCGCATCACCAATTATGAAATTCCTCCTTGACTCCCCTGGCTCCAGCCTTGTTTAGCGATCGCTCTGCGTATACCTTGTGTCTGCAATATTTTAGAGCATTTCTAAATGAAGCTCGGTTGAGGCCCATGCAGTTCCAATTAACGCACGCGGGCTGCGTGACCGCTCCGGCAGGGCTTGCCCCGCACTGGTGCCTCAAACAAGGCTTATTAGGGTGGCTGAAGCAAGACCATATTAAAGAAGTGAGATGAAAAGCTCGTTTTTTCTCCTCCAGACTGCAGCGTTTATCTCCCGCTCCTGGAAAGGTGATGTGCAGGGATACACAGAGCGCTCCTCCGTCCCTTCCAGGGACACCAGGGTCAGTGTTTTCCATCATCATCGCTCCCTGCTCAGCCCAAAGAAAGGAACAAGCCTGTTGGACACCTGGCTAGCCTTGAAAGCAGAGTCACGTAAAGGAAAACTTTCTGAGGGGATTCAGAGAGGGGTGACAATGAGGGGTACCTGCTATCACACCCACACAGCAGCAGGGTGAAGATGACCGCCAGCACTGAAGACAGGGGAGCGTCCCCATCCTTCCCCTGACGTGGACAGCCTGCACATCAGCTTTAAGATAGATTGGATCAATTGTTTCTTAGTTAGGGCTCTGTATTTCTGGCTACCCCTGGAACCAGAATCCTTGAATCACAGAATTGTTTGGGTGGAAGGGACCTTAAAGACCCTCTAGGTCCAACCCCCCTGCAATGGACAGGGACACCTCCCACTAGACCAGCTTGCTCAAAGCCCCATCATCCACTGGTTGTGCACACATCCAGAGATGGAGCATCCACAACTTCCCTGGGCAATCTGTTCCAGTGTCACCACCCTTGCAGTGAAGAACTTCTTCCGAACTTCAAATCCAAATCTCCCCCTCTTCCAGTTTGAACCCGTCACCCCTCATCCTGTCACTACAAACCCAGGTGAAAAGCCCCTCCCCAGCTTTCTTGCAGGCCTCCTTCAGGTACTGGAAGGCCACAAGGAGGTCTCCCCTTCTCTCCTCTGGGCTGAACAACTCCAACGCTCTCAGCCTATCCTCACAGCACTGGGGTTCCAGTGCTCTCAAATTATCTTTATGGCCAGAATGAACCCTCCTCAGGGAGGGGTGATGAGAAACCCAGAGCTGGTGTTTGGAGGCAGGATATGATTAACTTCCATGTTTTTTGCCCCAGAATCAAGGCTGGGGTCTCTCCTACCTCTGACGGGGACAGGTGGAACCTGCGAGGCTCTGCAGGGAGTAGGGCTATTTGTAACGTGGCACAAGAGGCAGCTCAGCCCCCCTGGTGACGTTACGTACAACCTTCTTGCCAGATGCTTCAACCCCCTAAACAGTTGTAACTGCTTCTCCCCAGGTTTCAGTTAAAGTCCCTTAAGTATTTAAACTTTGGCTTGTTTGGACCGATACCCACAGACCTGATTGCAAGAGCAGATGTTTTATTTCTACCTGCAAGTGAAAATGGGGAGCGTATATCATGGCCGCGGCACAATTTGTGTGAAGCAGATGTTTCTATTAATGCCAGAATTGGGTGGAAATTCAAAGGATGCTTTTTTTTTTTTCGAAAACTCTTCTTTTACCCAATTAAACTGCAACTTGCTGAAGTATTCCAATGAATCACTTCCTTTTTTTTTTTTTTTTTCTTTTTTTTGGATTACTAGGCTCTAAAGGGACAAAAGAATAGCTTTGTATCAGTCTCCCTCAATTAAATGTAAAGTACATCTGGACAGAGTCTGAAAGATCCATCTTTCACTGGCAGTTGCAAAGCCATCAACATAATAAAATAATACTCTGATTGGTAATACAAGGCTGCATTTAAATCATTGGCATTCATGCTCCGAGTCCTTTGCAGGGAGCGCAAGCCCTCCATTAGAGAAAAGCTTAATTTTATACTGTGATCTGTAGAAGATATGCAATGAAAATGAGGAGGAAAAAAAAGAAAAAGAGCTTTTGCAGAGCTGGAGACGTAATAATAGAAGCTACAATGAATGTCTGGGCAGCTTTTTCAGTTACTTATAAACTGCAGGTGTCAAATGCATTCTGGAAAGAAGCTGAATTCCAGTTTTAATTACAGGCAGCAGGTTGAGCCATAATTCAGGGCTTGACAATACCTTCAATCCGTAACGAAACTCCTCCTGCTATCACTAAAAGGTTTACACCAAGATCCAGGAGAAAACAGGACCTCCTGGCTTTAGCTAAACTCAGAACTTCAGTATCCCACCGTAAAATCCCCAACACCCTTGATATTTAAAGTGCGTCTCCCTTGTGTGATTATCTCAGCCAGCCTCAGCATCGAATGGGAATGGAACTAATAAAACTGCTCTGATGGTCAAGGGTGAGAAAGATGGGTCATTGCAGCTTTTGGCTCAAGTCTCCTTTGGCTCAAATTAGCTTGGGGGGGGGGATGGAGAGGAGGGAGGAAGGGGAAAAAACCAACCCCTCCGGCTGGAACTGTGTGTGTGTGAAGCCAAACCCGAGTGCCCTATGGGCCCTCGCAGGCCTGACGACGTAAGTACGACCTGGCTTTATCAGCAACAGTAAGTTTATTGAGCTCAAGGAGTTTAAGTCCATTATGCGCTTGAAGAGCACCACATACATCAATGGCCTGACCCACACCTGAGTCTCTGAGGCCTTATGCTGATACATACAATAAAGAGTAATATTAAAGTATTCTATCTCTTAATGATTCTGGGGCGGGGACGCAGGATGTGTGTGCGGGTGGGCTGGGCTCGGCTGCTGGGGGGCTGCTGCTCAAAGGCAGCCAGAAGCCTCCTTTAAAGCCAGCGGGCAGAGTCTTTGAAGGAGAAGCCCAGCAGGTCTTGTCTTGTAGGAGAAACGCAGCTCTGGAGTTACCAGGGCGGCCACCACTCGGGTTGGGGAGGAAGGTCACTGAAAAGGAAGCAGAGGGGCAAAGCTGCCTGGGAGAGGGAGGTCTCCTGAGCAAGGGAGAAGCTCGTTCCTTTCAGTCTGCTCAGGGAAACACAATCTTAGGAAGCAAAGTTCTTTATATTGGAGGATTCAACAAATAGCTGCCTCATACCATTCTTCTACTGTAATGGAGGAATCCGGAACACCAGCCAAAAGGAGAAAGGGGCTGGTTGGTGGAACGATCTTCCACTGGGTACCAAGAGCCAGGAACTGCCTGGGCCAGGAGGACGTACTCAAGGAGTTACACAGAGCTGGAATAAACTATAGGAACAAACTGAAACCACTGACTTTTAAAATAATTATATTTGTAGTGACGTAACCCACATATACAGAGAAGCTCTATGTCATTACCAAAGGTGGGCCCCACCGACGGCATAAGCAACTCTCAGTACGTAACACCTACGTCCTCACAACACCCCCATGAGGTAGGGCAAGGCCGTGAACCCCGTTTCCCTGGTGGGGAACCTGTCAGAACTGAGTGACCTTCTCACGGTCACCCAGAAAGTCTGTTGCTCAGCAAGGAGCAGAGCGTGGGCTTTTGGAGAGGGCAGCCATGGGGCTGTGTTTTTGTCAAACACCCCGCACTGCTGACAGCTCCTCTGCGCCATCACGGCCATCTCTGCTGGCAGCAAATGGCTACAAGCAGCAGGTGATGTCAACTAAGTCCTCACAGGTATTAAAGTGATCATAAAACAAGAACTGCGGGGGGAAAGAACCTGTGGAAAGACCCATCTGATTTGTAACCAAATGCCAGTCTTAAATGCCTACCATGACCCTAGTAACAAAATAAGTGCATATCAAAAAAAAAACAAACCAAAAAAGTACTTTAAGAAAATGGGACTTTTTCTCCCCACCCAGAATCATAGAAAACATGGCTGGAAGAGCCCCAGGGGGTCATCAGGTCTTTTCCCCAGCTTCTATGATCCCCTGTGGTTGGGCCCCTTCAATAGATGGAGCTTATGGTGCTAACTTGGCTACTTGTGTCAGAGCTGTCCAGTGTCACATCAGGACCTGCATCCGCGCCGTCAGGATCTGCTTGATCTTTAGCAAAGTTGATGAAAACCTAGAAGTTGAAAGGGAAGCGTTCAGTATGTGACAGCATAAATAGTTTATGATGTGAAGGGATATAAAAAAGGGATGGCTGTTAATTTGACTGTGAGCCTGGAGAGCGCGCTCAGGAACGGAGTCGTGCTGGATTTGAGAATTGCAAATGCTGGGCTTCTATGGGCCCCTGTAAATAAATGGATGCTCGCTCCTGTGCCGCTGAATCGGCACCCGGGACGCAAGGGTAGATGTTTTTGTATAAAACTTAATTGTCCTGCAGCTCATGTTTCAGAAGTACCAGCAAGGTAATACCCGTGCGGTGGCTCGTTTTGATCACAGCTATATTATTACTTTATAAACCCATCTGTCTATATATAACTGACATCTGCACAGGCACAACGGCGTATTATATAGATAGGTGTATATAATCACACGTAACCGTCTTCGTTTGAACAGTCTCTAATGAATACATAAAATATTCTTACTAGAACACTACCTGCAATCACATTTGCATACTCACAAATCCAAGCTGTCCTCCCACAAAACATGACCCTGGGCTTCCTGCCGTCTGTCTGCCCGTTTCTTTCACGGCCGCCACCCCTGATTAGAACAACATCAGGGGCCTCCTTCCCCCCTCACCCTGATCTCCGTTTAATAATTTATAGGATTACAGCGCTGCAGTTTTTGCTCCTCTCTCTGCGACAGACCTAATGTATCCGTTGCTGATGCTCAATAGGATGATTTCTTCTGGGTAGACCTTGCAGCATCCCTTCAGCTGATGTGTTCTTACAAGATTTTGATGCCAGTGGGAATGTTCTTTCAAGAGAAAATGGAAGAACCTTCACCATGAAGCTAAGTTTGGCATCACGCTAAATGAACATGCAACTCAAATACAGTACCAGGAGCAAAATCAAGCAAGTTTCCAAAAGCCTAGCACTGGACTTGGGGGTGATTCATAATCCTGCCCTTCATCCACACCCAAGAGATGGCTGAAATCAGCAGTGACAGAGGGAAGAAGAGATCCTTTATGCCACAGGCAGCTTTCTATGTGTGTTTTCCCAGCGCCAGCACAGGTATCTGGAGGCAGGAGTACTGATAAAGTATCCCCAGGAGGAATATAGATGGAAATCCCTTTCAGGAGGTAGTCTATTGTGTGCAGCAGTCCATTATGTGCAACCATCAGTCTGCTCCCCGGTTAGCAGTTTTAAATGGATGGCCACACATCTTTCATTCCTTACCTCCTCTAGCGTTGTTTGACTCACTGAGAAGTGCCTGATATTGAAGGCTGCTTTGCTGGCTTCCAGGAGATCAAAGATATTTGCTACCCCTCCTGCAGAAACTGGAACGTGATACTCCACCATGTTGAGATGCCGATCCTGTGGGAACAGGAATGATGGTTGAAGAGCCAACAGAACTGATGGCTATCTGGTTGAGAACGAAAGCAAAGAGGAGCTGAACCACAGGAGAATGAAGGGGCAGAGGGTGTGTTCTCTCCTTCTGGCTCCCAAAGGCGAAGAAAATTATTGTCCACTATTGACCAGTGTTTCCCCATTATGGTTTTGGTGGGTTTTGTGACTGGGAGATGATAACTAAGCCCCAGAGCTGGAAGCCTGAGGGTAGCCATAGCATTTTCCATCTCCAAGTCTACTGCATTTTGACTAACACAGAGACTGGGTTATGTACCACAGATGGGATTTGTGACTCGGCTATCCTGATTTTACCATTATTCAGTTAGTGGAAGCACCCAACCGTCTCACTACCTGAAGGCCAGGTTTCCGTGGGACCATTTCCAGGGGCAGAGGGTCACCTGACAAGTGCCTCACAGGATCACTGCAGCTGTTTGGCTGAAGTTATTTAAGCCACCAAGGAACATGAGCGCTCCGACCCTTGGACAATGTTGCCAATAGCACTGATGCGGGTGTGTGTATGAATCCCTCAGGCTGTGAGAGCACGGATCTACGTGCACAGTATGTTACAAGACGTTTACCTTGCAAGATCATCTTGGTTAATTTGAAGGGCCTCTCCTGAAAGGATTTGTCCCGCTTACCTTCAGGCATGTATTGGGAAAGTGTGACTTCATGAACTCTGTCAGCATCTCAGTGCAAACTGTGTTGCTATTTAAGTGCATCTTGACGGTGAATCCTCTTCCAAACCTAGGGGAAAAAGAAAATCACAATTAGGAAAGAGAAACAGATAAAGAAAATCCTTTGAGAGTGCTGCACAGCCTCTTTGGGGAAATCTAATCCAGGCAGAGTGCAGCTTGAACGGGGTCAGGGTTGTTAACTTGGAGTGAAACTTAATAAGAAGCCGAGCTATTGTGATAACTAATAAAATCGAAGCTCAACCCTAACACGCATTTCACATTTTCAGCAGTGAACAGATTACTTTGGGGAACACACCTCTGGGAAAAAAAAGGCTGTGAGAGAGTAGAAAGCACATTAGTTAACACGGAATTTCAATGGAGTAGTAAGAAACAAACCAGAAAATGACGTTATTTTGATGTCCTGTTAACAAGGGCCTCATGTTCGAAGCCCTCAAAGCTGAAGGTTACGAACTCTCTGTGCCCTTCACTAACAGTGAAATAGGTCCATTTACTGACCTGCTCTTGATATGCTGCAAAGAGCCAATGCACTGGAAACTCCCGTTCACCATAATAGCCAGCCTGGTACAGAGGGCTTCACATTCTTCCATGCTGAAAAACCAGCCAAGAAACTCTAATAAGTCACTGAGAAGGTATAAAATCAGTTATCGGAGAACATTACTGATCTTTTCTAAAGTGTTGCGGGCACCCACATTCAGCCACAACAAAACCACAATCCTGTTGTAGCTTGGTGCCCTCAAGTCCTGGGGGGACCACGGGGGAGGACCAAGGTGTGGATCCTCTCCACATCTCCTGCCAGCCCTGAAACTGGAGGCAGAGCCAAACCAGCCCTACCTGTGGGATGTGAGTATCACCGAGCACTTCCTCTGCACTTCCTCACTGATGATTTTCCAGAGGTGGCGTTTAGCATTCGGATCCATTCCAGAGCTTGGTTCATCCTATTGGGAAAGACAGGACTGCACTCGAAATCTTATCTTCCTAACACTTGTGCTCTTCTTAGGTACATCATTAGCGTTATGTTTGCTAGTGAGGACCCACGGAAGAACTCACACTGGTACAGATCCAGAAGAAGGATTATCTTCAGCTACATTATGGATTTGACTGAGACATCCTAAGCTCCCTTTCAAGCACAATCACAGAATCACAGAATGGCAGGGGTTGGAAGAGACCTCTGGAGATCATCTCATCCAACCCCCCTGCCAAAGCAGGTTCACGTAGGGCAGGTTACACAGGAATGCATCTAGGCGGGTTTGGAATCTCTCCAGAGAAGGAGACTCCACAGCCTCTCTGGGCAGCCTGGGCCAGGGCTCTGGAATCCTCACAGGAAAGAAATTTTTCCTGATGTTGAGGTAGAATTTCCTGTGTTCCAGTTTGTGCCTGTTGCTCCTTGTCCTCTCACTGGGTACCACTGAAAGGAGTCTGGCCCCATCCTCTTGATCCCCATGGGCCCTTTAGCTATTGATGAGCACTGATCAGATCCCCTCTCAGTCTTCTCTTCTCCAGGCTAACCAGCCCCAGGGCTCTCAGCCTTTCCTCATCACAGAGATGCTCCAGTCCCTTAATCACCTTCACAGCCCTCTGTTGGACTCTCGCCAGAAGCAAGTCAGCTTGACTAAGACCTCCATCCTCACTGCCCTTTGGAGCTGCGCAGCTCCCTGGTGACTGGTGGGAACACGCAACCTCTGCTGGACTCTAGAGGAACTGGCTGGCCGGGAAAGCACCATCTAAGATCAACCTACTGCGCATTTCATACTATATTTAAATACCCATAAACAGCACAGGCATCACCTCAGACAAGAAGCTACCAACTAGCACTTGGTTCCCACATATGCCTGCGCTTTGCCGCCTCCTCATATGCTGACCAAGCAAGTGCTGCACTTCTCCATTTAGAGAATCCAGAGGTGAACAATGGGAGACTTTCTCCTGTCTTATGCGTTGTTGATAAAGTTGTTAGCCAATTTCCAATGGGCAAACTGTTATTGTTGAGGGCAACACCTTATTAAGGCAGCAATAAAACAGTTTGGGTTCAGGCAGCAGCCAGTATGGGGCAAAGTTCCCCACTGTCTATTTTTATTGAAATTTTTAATCTCACAGAAGCCGCTAGAGCGCTGGTGTGTGTGGTGAGAAGCAGAGGAAGCAGTGCTGGGCTCGATACAAGTTGGGGCAAGGGAGATTAATGTCCACTCGGTATCAAATTTAATATTGGAAACCTGCTCACAGAGCACTGCACATTTTCAGAACGTGGCAAGTGGAAAAACTGCATGAAATGGTGTATTTCAGCAAATGCGTATCTCACGGAAGAACTGGAAAGTTCAAAGTGAAAGACAAAGAGACAAAGCCAAACCTAGAAAAATAGTTTTATGTTCTAATCCCAAGGGAAGTTGCTTCTTTGCTCTCCTATAGATTTGGAGCCTTGGATGCTGCTTTTCTTGCAAGACTGCGCAGGTGAGCTGATACAAAAAAAACCCAAGCCAAACCAAGAAAGAGCTGGGAACAAGGAGAGTTTAATTAGCAAACAGAGGATCTATTTTTGACCTCTGAAAGATGCTAACGGAGAAGATGGCAGACTCACTGCTCGCTTACGCGCTCAAAGAAAATGTGGGTGCTTGCTGGAATCTAAACTTTCCTCTGATGCATAAGTTTTGTGAGGCTAAGTGTGGGCACCTGGGGAGCGTCTGGTGAGCTGCACCTGAGGAGGTTTTGCTAGAGTGTCAAGGTACCTCTGGCAGCCCAAAGATCTGCTCATCTTCCCCGCAGCAGTGCCCCTGTTTCTCACCAGCAGCAGAATTGATGGATTCCCAATGAGAGCCAGAGCAGTCGACAATTTTCTGTTGGTGCCGTAACTGCACATCGAGGTGACTCTGTCCTTGTAGGCCATCAGATTCAGCCGGTGGAGGAGCTGGAGTACAACCTATGGGAGCATGAGCGCTGCTATCACAACAAAGTCCAGGCATAAATCACAGTGCACGTATCTATTTATTGAAAGACTAATTAAATCTCTCAATAACTGGAAAATGCTTTAAGTGAAGCCCCGGTGTTACTCACTCCTTTGATCTCTCTCTCTGGGATGCCATGGAGCCTGGCGTAGTAATACATGTGCTCTTCCACCGTCAACAAGTCATCCAAGGCATCTTCTTGAGGGCAGTAGCCGAAGAGTGACCAGTGTGCCTCACTAATGTCATTCAAGGACCTGTGTAAGGAAGTCGGCAGGTCATTTTAAAACACGCTGAATCACCAATGCACTCTGGAATCCGACAGGAGAGAGAAAAATGCTTTCTCCTCCTTCCTACCCACTTCCCCAACCCTTGAAGGAAAATGCTATGCATCTGCAGACCTTCAGGTTTTTGGCCCTCAGTTCTGCAAAGGGAGAACCGTATTTTGGTGTCTGTTAGCCATGATGTCTACTACATCGCTCTCCAGTTACTGCCAGCACTTCAGATGGTATAGCTACCACCAAGCCTACTCCTGTGAAAATCATAGAATCATTTCGGTTGGAAAAGACCTTTAAGATGATCGAGTCCAACCATAACCCCACTCTATCAAGTCTACTGCTAAACTATGCCATGTCGATGTGGTGCTTAGGGCCTTTTAACACATACAGGGTTGATGATTCAACCACTTCCCCAGGCAGCCTGTTCCAGGGCTCGAGCACTTATTTTAAAGAGCACTTTGAGACAAGTCCTACTGGTCTCCAGGTATTAGCTCAGAAGTGGGATCACACTCAGCTGAGGATCTGAGTCTGATCCCATTTGCAATAGAATGAAGTGGAAGAAGCCCCACTGAGAACAGCAGAGGTACAACAGCAAAACTCAGACCCCTAGGGAAGCAACGTACCATTTTCAAAGGATTACATTCCCTGCCTTATTTATTTCTGCTCTGTTTGGAGTGGTTTGTTTTGTTTCAGACTTTTACATTTCTTTTCCTTTGCCATCCAGCCTCAGAAACTGCTCTCAGGCTGATTCGCTCACGCGCCTTCCCCAGAAATCACATCTGCCGTACCCAGAATGATCCTGCACCCGCAGCCTTCCGCTGGATGCTCCGATATCACCTGTCAGCATCTTAAAGATGGTCGTCTTTCCAGCTCCGTTCACACCAAGCAAGCCAAAGCACTGGGTTGTGGGAAAGAGAAGTAGAAACGTAACCATGCTGTATTTATAATGCAGATATACTGCTCCGAGGTGAGCGCTCAGTGCATCTCGCCTCTTCTTTTCTCTGGCCCCTTGAGCAAGATGAATTGCAAAAGAGGCCGAGGTACGCAGAGCGTACGAGCCTCGTAATGGAGGTGGTTTATGATGCAAAATACTGCAGCTTGTATTAGGACCGTTTGTTTAATACGGTGAAGAATCAGGGATGTGTCTCTAATAGAGCCATTCCTTTTACTACAAGGTGCATTTCTGCCGCGAGCTCAACTGACAGGCCAAGTCCTGATCACGGAATTTGTGCAAAACTTCCCATTGACAGGAACAGAGCTCTTCACAGGAATGAGGTGAGCGAGGTTTGTGCTGTCGTTGGTAAAACCCTGATGCGGCACAAGACTTTTGTCAAATAACCTCACTAATGCATTACATTAATAAGATTAAGAACTGGCTCCCTATAGTGCAGTTCAGTACCTTGTGCTAAAAATCTTACGTTTTATCACCAAGGTTGGAGATAATGCAGTTGTGTGTTGCATAAGCAATCACCATTCTGCTGATAATTACTGTTATTTTGGTATCATTAGTACAGACCAGAAAATCCTCACGTGCTGGGCCCGCTGCAGATGCACAGCATCAGCCCAAGATTCTTCCCCACCTCGAGGTCCATGCAAGGACAGCATCTGTGCACAGGCTGCAGTGTAGGGCCACAGACTCTGCTGACAGATGGGGTTTAAGGTGCCATCCCCCTAATCCCCACCAGCATCAGGGTGACTTTTGCCAGAAGTTAGAAACCTCATTGTGGGCGGTAGCTGGGAAAAAATCCTCTGCCAGAAAGATCAGTGCCACGGTCTCCACTGAGGCTCCAGTCCTCATCCCACATCCTTTCGTCTCAGTGGGATCCAGACAATTAAAGAAAAAAAATAAAATCAGGTACTAAGTATTAATTCCAAGCTCCCCCACAAGTCTGGTCTGCAGCGTGAGGTAGAATCTGGTCTGCACTTCCCCCTGGATCTCAGACGTTCTGTGTGTGCTCCTATCTTTCCTCTCTGCATAAGTCAGTATTTTTGACATGAGCAAAGAATCCTTTTTTTCTTTAGAGTTAGTTTTAAGTCCTGATTCATAAAAATGTGTGTTCAGCTGAAGTGATTTGTCTTTCTCTGATGGGAAAATACAAGCCGATAAGCCTGACTCACCATCTCCCGGGCACTTTAGGTGAATAATTGCAACTGGACAATTTCTGCTGTCTTCATTTACCACACGGTAACCCACAGTGACCCCGCAGGACTGCGCCGTGCTAGGTGCTGTACAAACACAGCCCGCAGGCATCTTGCTCTGAATACAGCTCCATCATTGGCCCATCCACTTCTCTTTCTAGGCCCTTCAAAATGTTACTTCATGTCCCAAATCCACCAGAAGCCTTTTGTCACTACCATAACCCCAAGAATCAATAAATAAGGCAGAGGAAGGAAGAGGTCGGAGCAGAACAAACCATTACAGTCGTGCTGGGATGGCAGCAAGGACTGGGAGAGAAGATGACAGCAGGACTGTGGATCTGTTCCGGTTTCCCTCCCCAGGGCAGCAGGTGCCTGCGCAGCCTCTTCCCCTTGCTTACCTCTCCAGCAGGAATCCCGAGGCTGATGTTTTTCACAGCCATGATGCGTCTGTGAGGAAGGTGGTAGATCTTTGTGAGGTTCTGGAGCTGCACAACATCAAAGTCAGCTTTGCCAGACTCCACCCGGTTCCTCTCTGCCTGGACGTCCCCGTCCTCTTCAGCTGCGGGTGGCAGAAGTGATGCTGTGCCGTGCACTCTGTCAAACAGGAACCTATGGAGAGAGCAGAGAGAGGACTTTACCATCTGGCAAGCAGACAGCAGTGGGGATAAGTAGAAAGGAGCCTTCGTGTGAGATCCCAGGGCATGCAAAACATACTCAGATCTACAGACAGTTTCTATTCTCTCCTGATATTTGCTCCATTTAAGGAATTAAACTCCCCAATGTTCTCTTTCTGCCTATTTTATTTCCTCTTTTTCAGCAAATATTCTGAGCTGGAGCAGGTGCTGCTTGGTGAACACACTCATAATGCAGGTGACAGGACAGTTCTCACTCCTCCCTGTGCGCACTCAAGCCAGGGAAGACAGGGAGATTCAAACAGAGGAGGCTGTCAATGGACAGACTACTCTTATGAACCAGCTGAATATCGGCCCACCAAACCCAGAGCCCTGAAACGAGGGCCAAAGTCTCATCCAGCAAGGCTACCAGGGGACTCTGGTAACCTACACCTCCATTAGTTATTACCCTAATTAACGGTAGACATCAGGGCTGCTGCCAGAGAAAACTTACTCCATGTTTGCAAAGTGTCTTGGAAATTTATGGGCTTTATAATTGACAATAATGGTGCCAGAGCCCGGAATTAAACCACTGAGCGCTGGCTTGGTCTGTTTTCACTGTGAAACTCCAGATGTTACTTACTCTAGTATGTTGTTCCAGACTCTCTGAATCATCCTGTCGTGAACTGCAAGACGAATGGCCAAAAACACAGTGCCCTGGATAAACATGGCGAACAGCTTGGATGTGGTCTTGTCCAGCTCAAAGGTTTTGTCAGGGTAGTCCACTCCATAGGCTTTTAAGAAGCCCAGCAGCGCCTGATCCTGCGACAGTTCAATCAAGCCGTAGCCAAAGCAAAATTGTGGGAACAGGAGGAAGGCATGCCTTAAGTTTTCAGCGAGATCACGCAAGCCCTGAAAAACAACCAAAAAAGCAGCACAGTCAGTCACTGTTTTTATTCATGGAATAAATTTGTAGGTTTTACTGTGGGACTGAAGTGTAACAATTACACTGGGATTTGCTTGTGTCTCAGAGCAGAGATAAATTGAGAGCAAAGAGCTCTGGAGACAGCTCGTTTCACAGGCTCAAGGTCAGAAAAGTCAACAGGCAGCTCCGAGGCTGTGATCAGCCATAGTAAACAGCAGCCAGCTCCTCGCTGCTGTTCCAGTCACCTCTCCCTGGGCTTGTGGCAGCCCCAAACCCAGCTTTGAGCCAGAGCTGAATCCTGCTGCTGACCTGCTCTCTGCTTCCCAAAGCTAGATTCAACCACTTCCAGCCCACTGTGGACCACAGCCTGCTCCTCTGGAGCACTGTCCTGGCTGTTCTCCTTGGACAAACATCTCCAGAGATTTAGCTTGAACACAAGGGCTTTTCTGTTAATGGCAAAACAGCCCAGTGCACAGTCTTGCACTTATGAAGTCTCCTACATAGAGATTGGGTAGGTTTCTAGCAGCAGAAAGCATTAGTGCACACAGCAAAGTGGAGAGGCAGTAAATTAGCACGGAAAGAAAGTGATTCCCTGCTGCTGAGGCACAGAGGGATAAAATCATAGACTGATTTGGGTTGGAAGGACCATTTGAAGGTCACCTAGTCCAATTCCCCTGCAGTGAGCAGGGACATCTTCAACTAGAGCAGGTTGCTCAGAGCCCCGTCCAACCTCACCTGGAATGTTTCCAGGGATGGGGCTTCTACCACCTCTCTGAGCAACCTGTTGCAGTGCCTCACCCACCCTCACAGTAAAGAATTTCTTCCTTAGATCTAGCCTAAATCTCCCCTCTTTTAGTCTAAAACCATTACCCCTCATCCTGTCACTACACTTCCTGATAAAGAGTCCCTCCTCATCTTTCTTATAGGCCCGGAAAGGCCTCAATAAGGTTTCCCTGGAGCCTTCTCCAGGCTGAACAACCCCAACTCTCCCAGCCTGTCCTCATAGCAGAGAGGTTCCAGCCCTCTGATCATCTTCACAGCCCTCCTCCGGACCTGCTCCAACAGGTCCACCTCCTTCTCACACTGGGGGCCCCAGAGCTGAACACAGTACTGCTGGTGGGGTGGCACAGGAGCAAAAAAGATGACGGTAATTGCACATCCTTAAAATCCAGCGGGTCGCTAAACAAGCACTGTCCAGCGAGAGAAAAATCCAACCCAGCTATTGTTTTACAAAGCAATTGACCTTTATAAAAGAAGAAAACTAAATGTAACGTGTGCATTTTACCCCACTGATTCCTAGGGATATCTCAGTTTAAGAGAAGGCTTTACTTTAGGGAGTCATCCCTGTCTCTGAGTCATTTTTCATCCTTGCAGGAAGAAGATTATTGCATTACAGATCTAGATGACAGACAGACAGCACTGGGCTTAATGCAGCACGTGTCAGACTCAGGGCAATGACATCTAGTTGTCACTCCACAGTTGATGCCGTAAGAGCTTAAGAATGGTTCACGAGCCCTAGCCATTTCTTTTCAAACACCTACACCCACCTCCTGCCCTTCTCTGCACAGGCTGTCTTCTATCTCTCTGTTTGTCTTCTCTTCTGTCACCATTGTTTCCTTCTTTGCTGGGGGTGCAGATTCATATTTGACTCATGTCCTTTCTATGAGGAGCCCCATTAAGTCTCTGCTTAGTCTGTCTCAAATATCTCAAAATCAGCCAACTGATAAGGACCCGATCAAAGCCACCAAACTCAACATGAAGCCTCCTGTTGTTTCACCAAGTGTTTAGGATTTGGACTTCCTACCTGGTCCGTCGCCTTTTCCTGGGACAGGAGAAATACAACTGAGTGTGTAATGATGGTATTGATGCCAAAGAACAAGTTGACGCAGACATAAACGATGAAGGCCATTCCCGTTTCTTTGAAAAACCCAGCCAGCAGGTACATCCATGAAAACGTTGCGTACCTATAAATACCAACAGTGCAAAGAATACTGCAGGAACTCAAAGAGCGACTGAAAACCAAACAACCAAGGACCTCAGACAACGTAACAGTTCTGTTCTGGATGTGACTAAATTTCCATATTGCAGGAGCTTAAAGAAGGAAAAATGCCTTTGTATCTGTTAGAACTGGGGGAAAAAGTTCATGATAGATACTTTGAATACGGAGCCCTGACTGAAAGCAGGCAGACTGCGTCTGGAGAATTCAGAGTCAGGGAGACAGTTTGGCAAAGTTTTCCTGAATTGTGCTGCTGTTTGGCTTTTCCTCTCTAATTTTGAAAGGCTTCTAGATCTTGAACTTTGCAATAGTTCAGTAAGCATCTGCTTACAGCTTAGGCTGTCACTGTGACCTTGAATATTTCATACCTGCACAGTTGGCTTTGAGAAAAGCAGGTGTGACAACAGCAGTTTAGCTCAGTGCTTCTGGAAGGAGCAACTAGTCACCATTTGTGAAGTGCACGCTGAAGACAAAAGCCCACAAAAGCCCACAGTTTCCTCCCTCGGCTCTCAAATCGCAGCACCCTGCAACATCCAGTTCCTCACTCTCTGCAGTGATATTTAAATAACTAAGCTCCACGCTTACCCAAACAGCAACAGCAGAAGAAATACTGCCAGTAAGTTACTGTTGTTGCAGAAAGCTGGTATCTGGAAGGATGAAATAACTCCTATTGAGAGTCCAACAGGGACCATAAAAAGTACCTGCAAAATGATATTAGAAAGGTGTTATTAGGATGATAATTCTGAAACGTTTTTCTAGAACTACGCAGAAGCAACAATGCCAGGTCTGAATCTGGTCCCCAAGTGGAGCTTGGGTTTTCTAAAGGAAACCAAATACAGGTGGGGTCTCAGGCCTCCTGAGACTTTCAGGATTCTGGCAGAACAATTCCCACAAAGCCACTCTGAGCAGACTAAGCCTCAACATGCAGGACTTTGGGCAGAAAGAGCCTTAAAAAAAAAAAAAAAGCCACGGTTGTGAAAGAAAAATAGCCCTTTGGGTTTTCTGTTAGCCTTACGGTCAGACCACTTCATGGCACCCTGTAAATCTAGTCTGTATAATGTTGTGTCGAGTCAAGCCAGGGACCTACCAAACGCCTGCCTTGCGAGGTTCCTCTCTTCCCCGGCTTTGGGATTTAACAGAATTTACTGGCAGGGATTCACTGAGAAATATCAAGTTGCTGAGAGCACTGGATTAGTTTCAGCCCGCTGACTACTGATTGTGGCAAGGACTCTGGGGATTCTTCCCCAGGCTGATTTACAAATATGCAGGGCTGGAGCAAGGGCGTGGATCAGGGAAGTAGGCACAGGCCTGCCCCGTCCTCACCCCTGCACCGTGACTTGGGGCTGCTCTACCAAGCCAGACTTCAGCTACGCTGCCTTCAGACCCCTTTCAAACCCCTCCTGCAAAGCAGGAGATACTTGTGCTGCTGCCTCATCACACCAGCCCCTCTAAGCAGGCAGTTTGCACTACTCAGTGGTGGGAAATGTATTGTTAGGACTGCTTCGTTAGTGTGCATCGGTGCTACAAGAACACCTAGAAGCTTAGGCTGTGCTCTGCAGAAAGAGTTGAGGCTCACATTCCCCAAGGGATTTCCCTGCATCAAAACAGGGATGGCCACCCAAATGCCCTTGAAGATTTCCTGTTTTCAGGAACTGACGATATTGCTGGGGTTTGAGGCACTAGCAGACCTGCATCAACAGAAATTTGTCGGCTATGTGGAGCTGATCACCGTTACTGCATAGCTGGCAATGCCAAAGCTCATGAGGAGACATGATCTGCGCTTGTGGATCTCTAACTACGTGAGGGTTTGACATTGCTCCCTGAAGGGAATTCATAAGACACAAAGCACTCCAGTCTACAGACACTGTGCATATTTATCCTCTTAGCCCAGCAATGCTTTTCAGCAGTGCTATTAACCCTCTTTACTATGAGGAACTTTAACTTCAGGGAGGAGAAGGGGATGCCTACACCACTTAATGCAGGCACAGTGCTGGGGAGCTCAACTATCTGGAGGAACAGGGTGGTAAATCTATGCAGCGCAGTGCAGCACTGTAGAAAGGAACTTGCTCAGGTCCTGCAAGGCATAGAGCTGCATTAGTAGCTTTCCTTGGCTTAGAAACCTTTATAATATATAATCTTAAAGACAGCATTCAACCTAGCAATGGATTTTTCCCCAACAGGGGAGTGTCAGCCGTGAGATGTCTGCTAATGTCACACCGGGTACTTCCAGGGATTCCAAAACGGCTGTAGCCTTGAGCCCCAAAGCCTTACCCCAGGTGCGTAAAGCCTGCACGACAGCTAATCGAGCCCTGCAAGCTAACAGAAAGGCAGCTCGCTGCTCGCATGTTAAAATTGAAATCAAGCTCTGGCCTGCTCTGCATTGCTCTCATCTAAATGTGCTGAGTGTTTTGCATACACTCGAGAGAGAAGGAATGCCTTCGCTTAGCAAAATCCAGTGTTGCAGTTCACATTTAATAGTCTTCAATGCCTTAGAGAACAATTACTACATAACACTCTTGGTAGTAATAATATTAAGAAGTCTAGGCAACCAGCTTTAAATATAGAACTTCCCCCCCCCCACCGCTGCGTAATGCTACTCTTGGTGCATTTAGGAATGTGAATTATTTACCAGATCATAAACGAAGTTAGTCACCCAATAGCTTGTCATCCCAATGCCTGAAATATGTTGCAGTTGTTTGGCTTTGGTTTGATGTTCTTTCACCACGTAGAGCACAAAGCTTGCTGTTGTGATGGAGTAGCCAACCAAAACAGACATTGAAACTATGATGTCGAGTAAGCTGTTGAGCCTGGGGAGAGAGTGGAGAGAGATCATAGAATCATAGGGTGCTTTGGGTTGGAAGGGACCTTCAAAAGTCATCTAGTTCAACCCCCCTGTAGGGAGCAGGGACATCTTCAACTAGAGCCGGTTGCTCAAAGCCCCATCCAACCTGGCCTGGAATGTCTCCAGGGATGGATCATTGACCATCTTTCTGGGCAACCTGGGCCAGTATCTCACCACTCTCAGTGTAAAAGATTTCTTCCTTATATTTTGTCTAAACCTCCCCTCTTTTAGCTTAAAACCATCACCCCTTGTCCTGTCGCAACAGGCCCTGCTAAAAAGATTGTCCCCATCTTTCTTGCAGGCCCCTTTAAGTACTGAAAGTCCACCATAAGGTCTCCTGTAAGCAATCAAAGAAGATGTAGAAGGTGAGTCAAAGTGGCAGACTTCCCTCATTGCAGAGGTGTTGCTTAGAGCTCAGAAGCAAAGAGGTCCTGATCCTGTGCCAGCACCTTTTGCGGGTGGTAATTACGCCTGGCAAAAAGGACTCACAGCACAGAGTCGTACCCCTGTGCCATAGCACGGGTTGGAAAGGCCAAAAGGGAAAATTATGTAATGATGACTATTGTGCCAAAGCACAAAAATGTGTGATGCTATAGCTGAGCCCTCCAGATCTGTATGGGATCCTGTGAAGACATCTTAACAGGAATCTGCAGCTCTGTGGCATGCAGGATGCTATTGATGCATAGAGGGAATGAAGACAAGCGGTTCTGTCATTTAGAGAAAGAGATTCAGTAATTTAGGTTTCCAAGAAGCTGGTTTGCTCCTTTTGAAGCTAAACAGTTCAGGCATCAGCCAAATGAATCTTCTTACATTACTTGTTCTTGACTCTGTCCTCCAGGATATGGGTGAGCTGACAAGAAAATACCTATAAAAACAAAAAGAAAAGAGATTGAAAAAGTGGCTAACTTCCTCCACCAGTTCCTGAGGTTGACAATAATACAGAAAAAGGCGAGTCGAGATGAAAAGCAGATCAAAAGGTGGCTTTTGCTCTGTCATCTTGGTGTGATCTTGGGCAGAATTTTGAACATCCACATTTTTACCATGACTTCACTTCGATGCACAGCAGATCTGGCATTCAAACCCTAGGCCTTGTTTCTGCATCTGGCCGGCAGTATCATTCACTTCAGTGAGAGCACTCCCATACCTACAACTAGACACATGCTTGTGGGCCTGGGTATTTTAGGTTGGATTACTCAACAGTGAAACACTCAAAACTGATGACTATGTTTTGGTTTAAAGCTGCTGTTTGATGCTCTCACTTCATTTCATCTGTTCTTTTATTTGCAGAAACAAATCATTCTCTATTGGCTTTCTCCACAACTGTTATCTTCCTATGATACAGGTCTGTCTCAATATGGGCAGTTGTTAAGATGGGTTTATGTTGAGCATAAACTCAAGGAAGCTACAGAGTTCCCAGTGAGTTAATTCTGAACGATTCTATCTTATGCAGCTAGAAGGAAAAAAACAAAAAACCAACAAACTAAAACAACAAAGCAAACTAAAAACCAAAAGGTTGTTTTCTCCAGAGGAACTAGTAAAAAAAGCTGTTTACTGCATTTGTAAGCCCAGTGTGAAGTTTCCAAAAAGATCTCTTAAAATTGGGTTTGTATCAGGCAGAAGCTGCAAGAGAGATTTTCTTCTCATGTGCAGATCATAGAATCATTATGGTTGGATCATCAAGTCCAACCTTCATCCTAACAACTCTCTAGCCACTAGACCATCACCTCAAGTGCCACATCTACTCATTTTTTAAACACCTCCAGGGATGGTGACTTCACCACCTCCCTGGGCAGCCTGTTCCAGTGCCCAAACACTCTCTCAGTAAAGAATTTCTTCCTAATATCTGATCTAAACCTCCCCTGACGCAACTTGAGGCCATTTCCTCTCATTCTATCATTAGTAATTTGGGAGAAGAGACCAACACCAGCCTCGCTACAACCTCCTTTCAGGTAGTTGTAGTGAGCAATAAGGTCTCCTCTCAGTCTCCTCTTCTCCAGACTAAAGAGCCCCAGTTCCCTCAGTCGCTCTTCCTAAGGTATATCTTCATAAGATTTAGTTTACGTACTTCTTTACCAAGGAGACCATCTAGCCCAAAATACACTAGTACTGTTCATCACAGTACTTTTGCTTTGTTTGCAGGCAATTTGTGCCTATAAAAATAGTTTTCTAACAAAGGAAGAAACCTAGGGGGCTCTGGTGGGCCAGTTCCAACCTCCCACGAAGGTCTCTGCCTTGGTCCCACCAAGAAGACTCTAGCACCTGAGAAAGGGTTTAGGCCAAGATATTTATGTGCCTAAAAACAAGGTTCTCAGCCTGTATGTAGGCACCTCAGTTCTCAGGGAGTGCTGGAGGACCTCTAGCTGCTATTAAATCTGGAGAGATTTGCTAGAACATGCCACCCTCTGAAATTTAAGCTCCTTACAGCCAGGTGCCTGATTTTCAGCAGTTATACGAGGAAGAACTATTCCTGGCTACTTTCCCTAAGAACGAGCACTCTGACACAGGGACCAGAGAGGAGGAGCCTGTGGGTTTAGCTGACCAAATGCTCTACTGAGCAAATAAATTTGAAAGGGGAGATTTCATAGGAAATTCATTTTGGAGGGGAAAAAAAAAAACAAACCACAACCCCTCAGTCTTGTCACCAGTGAGAGAAATGGAATTAAAATCCCAGGCTGCCGATAAAGCCACACAAACAGCCAGGACACGTTTCTCTTCTCTAAAAGGGAAAGAGAAAGAAAGATGTCGTCTGTCTAATCTGTTAATACTTCACTATAAAGCCATTTTCCTTTACTGAAGCTTAGGCTAGAAGTCAAAATTTCCATTTCAATGCTTTCTCTTTTTTCTTGGTTGGGATTGAGAGAAGAGAAAGCACAATATACATAAGTCAAAAGCTATTATGACTTGCTTAGTGACAGGGTAAAAAGCTTTTTATGTATTTTTTTTAAAAACATACGCAGTCTAAGTCAAACCCCTAAAGTGGGACTGGCACCTCTTTCAAACTGCTGAAATGACAACACTTTTATCTGGCCGTTTCAATGGTTCTTAAACTGTCATTTATTTGTCACAACAACAAATAGATTTAGCTGCCAGGAACATACCACGCAGAACGTCTGTTCAATTGTATTTCAAACTGGATTTACGCTACCCCAGGGGAGCTATCCTCGTCCATTCATTTTATTTCCCCCATTCTATGACTTGCATCATTAGCGGGAAGTGGAGAATTATCTGTCTGGTCATTTACTACTAAGCATTTCTCTCCAAAAACACATAAGCAGCAGGACAGATGGAATAAAAACTGCTGCTATTCTTTCCCACTGAAAATTGTTTGTTTTGCTGGTCTAAAACTTTCCCTGTGAAAACTTTCTGATTGTTCACACGAGCTTCCTGCCTTTGCTCTTGCTACGGCACGTGTTGGGAATACAGAGGTAGGGCAAGAAGCTTCACTGCTTAATAATTCAGCTGCTCTGGGATGTTCCTGCTGCTGGAAGCGCCTGGCTCAGGTCTCCTCTCTCCGCACCCGGGCAGGGGCTGCAGCTTTGTGATATGCTCTTGCAGCGCACACCGAAGAGCTCGAACCTTCCAACCTGGAGGACATGCTGCAAATCTCAAAGGCACGAGCCAGGGGGTATTTTAGGATGGCAGCGGGGATGAGGCACTGGTGTCACTTGTGAGCTGAGCTTGTGGTGAGGGGAGTGTCAGTGCATTGGCATGTGGAGGTGGGAAGTGAGACGTCCTGTTTTGACTTGTAATCAGCATTCTGCTGTTTCTTTAATTCATGGCATGACACTCAAAGGTGCAGACCAGATGCTTTTTCCATTATAGTTCAATTCAGACACATCAGTGAGGAATAATCTTAGGAGCAAAGAGACGCTGTCACCTGGAAGAGGGGGCCTCTGAGGTGACGGGGCTAGGCATGACCAGGACATGGCTGGAAGGGCACTATTTGTCAAAGAAAGTCGATTGGTAGGGCATTTCTGCACACAATTGCTACTCTTGTCAGATCCCATAAATCTCTGTATAAGATTTCTCAAAATGGCATCAACATAAATCTTTCTCTTCCCCCCGCGCCCCCTCCATCTCGAGAGACAGGCAGACACACAGCCACGTTTGTGCCCTTGCTGCACCCTTAATGGAGGCTAAACCGTGAACGGTACAATAGGGTGCCCTGGTTTATCAGCAGGAATTTGGGTTGCTGCATTACATTACCGAGGAGAAGCTATGACAACCGATAACCCCAAGTGGGCTACTAATACACCTTGCGATCTGTGTGTGTCATGTGTCAGAGGAAAAATAGAGCTGAAAATTATGTTTCTCACTTAATCTCACTCACTCTCATTCAAACACAAGCGTACACATAGCCACACAGCCCGAGCTGCTCCCAGCAGAAGGGTGACATATTAAAATTTACTCATCTAAACCACCCCTGGAGATGACCTGAAGTAGCCTTTCTATGCATAACTAACGGGCACCTATCAAGAGGCAGCTATTTCAGTACCACGATGAGAGGCAATAAATCAAATAGCAACCATTGGCATCTTTTGGATGAAGGAAGTGTTTTACATAGGAGCTGGGGTTCTCCCTGTCCAGTTTGACTAAGATAAACGAAAGGCATGATTTATTCATGTTTTTCAATTCCGTTTTTAAAGGAATCGCATAGTTGGGAATAAAGAAATGGCCTCACTGAAGTCAAGCTAAGTGTCGTCATTGATCTCAGCGGAACCAGGATATTTCCCCCAAAGGGGAGAAATGATCTGCTCGTGTAAAAGGACACTTACCATATCTGGAAGTCTCATTTTTTGGCAAGTTAGCTCGAAGAATGAAGTTGTTCAAGCTGTTGAGATAAGCTGGAAGGCTGTGATAGCCTTCGGGATTGTACCACACCTGCACACAATCGAGAAATTGAAACAATTTGGGAGAGAAATTGTTACTGATAACATTTTGGGCTGTTCTGCTTGCACAAACGATCATTCCATGGTTGTTATCTGAAGTCATAAGCTGTACAAGTTAAAATCCAATGATTAAACCACATCAAGTACTGAATGAGCATAAAAGCACATTTCATTTTCGACACAAGCAGTCCCATCAGCTTCATTTGCCTTCTGGGAGACAAGAAAGCAGCATGAGCTGGATATGTGACATAAAGTACACAGAAACTTGGTTTCTTCTCTGTAGTAAGTTGCTCAGATCTGATGAGCACCAGCAGTGGCGACCTCCCAAAGAAGGCTACACAGTCAAACATCTAACATCCCTTGAAAGCCAGGGGGATTTGCTTTAGGGCAAATAATACCCAGTCATCACTTTCTCATTCAGCAACAGCCCTTCCCTCTGCATGATAACTTTTCTTACAATAAACCTTGAGAACTGAGGGGAAAAAAAATCAGATCACAGAACATGCCTTATGGGGGGATTTACCATCACCTGTACTTTAGGCACAACCCACAGCACCCAGGGTGGAGCTGTAAGTTACCAGCCAAAGGACACAGAGCTTACGCTGTTAAGGTTAGAGACTTCAACACAGCCCACAGCATCCACCTTCACATCTCCCCAAGTCCTGAGCACTCAGTGGTTTTATTCTCCCTGCCTTAGAAGAGCAAGGACAGGAGTCTGCCCTGCTTACAGCACTATCAAGGTTTCCAGGTATTACATCTGACATATGCTAAGCAAATAGCTATGGCTTTCAAATCGATAATGAAGCTCTAAGATTGGAGGAGTGAAAACATCTGCAAATTCATGACATGAGCTCTGAGTGTTAGTGAAACAAACCCTGTGATTCTCTTCTGTTGCAGGCACCTCTGAAACCAGCACTGCTCTCGCAGGAGCGCTCTCCTGGTAGCCAGGTTTTGCAATGAGATCACAGGATCTTGCCAACTCTCTTGCATTTCCCTGCTTCCTCAGATTTCAGCCTTGGTGCTTTTAACGCTGATGTGTTACAACATTTTCACTGAGCAGAAACGGAGAAATGGGTATTTCAGAATGCACCAGCCAGCCCTAGTTAAAGTACATTCTCTCATGAGATAAAGGTGCCACTAATTGATCTTTTCACCTCTGTGTAATAAAATTATGACAGCAGAAAAATTGACTCCTGCCAGCAAAAGAAGTCAGGCCAATAAAGAAGAATGGGGAGAGAAAAGGAAATGAGCAGCAAATCATCCCTCCCATGCCAAGCTGCACATTTCAGAGGGTGTCACTTTATTTTCTAAAATAGCCCTGAACTCGGCATCACTCCTCCTGGGTCCCACACTTCCCATGCTAGGAGGAGCAGACGGAGAACAGTTACCTTAGTCAATGTTCTGTTGGGGGGCACCGGCCTGATATCGAACTGGAGATCTTTTGTCAAGGGCAGCCCGAAGCTCCAGCCACCATACCTGAGTGAAAACCAGAGGGAAACGTGTTGCTACCCTCACTCAAAAGCTGTAACACCTTTGGCTGGTGCCTGTTACCATACCACAGTCACCCCAGCTCATTCTGGCCTGACTTAAAAGACCTTATCCCAGTACGCTGCGTATGGCCAAGCCAACGCTGCTGCAGGAGCCCTTATCTGGGGGGAAAAAAAGGGAAACAAACTTGGCAGCACTATCACAAATCTCCATTTTGCCTCCATTTGGGAAACATTTTGGTGCTGTGTGGACTCCTAACCCGCTTGCTTACCACACTGGAATAAGATGACTGCTTCTTACCCAGGAGACAAGCAGCTCAGTTTAAATCAATGGCAGATGAACATATTCCTTGACAACCTTAATGGCAGGCTATTTTTGCCCCGGGACATGCTGTGCAGGCTGTGTTGCAGTGTCCAGGCACACTAATAGCTCCAACAGCCCCGTGGTGCAAGAAAACATTCAGCCTCTAATTTCACTGGAACCCTGGCTGCACTTGTTTAAGTGAAGCACACACTGAGACTCTTCAGAGAATCAAACCTGGAGGCAAGTCTCTCCCCCAGGGTTTACTTGATGACAGGCTGTGTCAGATTTTCCGCTTTTTAAGCATTTCTGAGCCAGACAAAGGCTTGTCTGCGAATCCAGCCATCACCGTATCAGGTGATTGACGTGTTATCCCTGGGCTCTCTCTGATCAAGCACAGCACTTGCACAAACCTTTAACTCCATGATTGCAGGACATTTTACCTCCTTGCACCAGATTCACAGTGACCATCAGCAGAGGGGCCCTTTAAACCCCTACTGCACTGTCACCTCTTTGAGCACAGGGGATGCGATATGTCCAAGAGGCTGCTCCCAGCACAATTCAGAGGAGAGGGACTGGAGATGGATGCTGTACCGTTTCTGCAGGAAGTCTTTGGTAGTTGCCAGAATGTAGGTCTCCACATTGTGCCCTGTAAGGTTATAAACTGTCCGCGTGGAGAAGGTCCTTCTGTGAGGGGGAGTGTAGTTTGTCTGTGGACACGTCTGAGCGGAGACAAATGAACAAACATGTTAGCATCTGTGTTTTAACTAGAAACTAGCACATCGGGAGGAGATTGAGAGCAGGCAGTGGCCACATTGTGGTCCTGGAAAGGATTCCTACAGAAGCTGCTGATTTGCAAATCAGGGTGCAAAGACACATGGCGCACATCTCCGCATGCTGTCCATGAGCATATTTAGTGAGGCGCTTAAAACCAACCTTTGCTTAGATCTACAATTCAGTTCTACTGACATCAGTGAGACCTTGAAATGTGCTTCATGCTACGTAGGAAAATTTTTGCTGAATTAAGGCTGATCCTACTTAGCAGAGCGCCAGAGTGACTGCACAGACAACTGCAGAGGGCAAAACAACTCACGGAGCAGAAAACTCCGTGGTGGCCTCAAACTCTCATCTTGCATTTCACACCCACTACACTCTACATTTTGGCTTTCCTGTCAGTCCTTGGGAATATTTTCCCGAGCTTCAGAGAAACCTTGGATTAGCCCTGAATACATAATTTAACACATTGAGGGTCAAAGTCACCTCGACTGTTTCATAAGGGTGAAGTGTCCTACCAGACAGCACGTGGCTGCTGCTTTCTGCTCATCCATAAGAAAAGCCTTGGCCTCCCCTATCGTGTATCTGCTCATCACTTTGCATCAGAACACACAAAATAGCTTCCTTCATGCTGAAGAACACCTGCCTGTGGCTGCTAGAGGTGAGAACCAGCTTTGAACATTGTCCTGACTAACCGGAGAAACGATGACAATACTTTTAACGATGTGAAATTAAGTGTATGTCCAGAAAACTGCATAAAATAGCTGCATTTTAAGGAACGACTAGGAACGTTCAGCTAAGTACATGCTTTATCTTACAAATGGCATCACGCTACGCCATGAGTCTGATTTCCTACTGGAAAAAAGCTGAAGACAGGTGAACAGCACTGGAGGGAGGAGAGCTCAGCTTCAAATTGGACTGTGAAATGGTGGCATCCTTGGGACAGGATCTGCCTTTTCCCTGTGTGCATGTAAAGCCACTAAGCCCAGCAGTGCTCATATCTGGTTCTGTATGGAGCACTGTAATGCAAATAACTAATATTATTAATCATCACTTTTTATAACATGGAGTGGACTAAAAGCAGATAGATCTAGACTTTGCATAAAGTTAAATTCTGAACAGCAAACAGGAATAATAGCTGTGCTTTCATATAATGACAGTGCTTGTATAAAATGCAGTTTTCCTCTTGAATACATGTTCACTTCTGCTAAATGGGACAATCACACAACATTCAAAAACACCATTAGACCTTTTCCCACCATGAGGAGCAAGGCAAATCTTCTGAGAACGCTGTTTCCTTTCTTGTCCCCAACCTGCTGCAGACAGTCGCTATCCAGTGTACAAAACCAACAAGGCCAAAAAGAGACAGAAGGAATTTCAATGCTGAGCTCCCTTAGTGTCGTGCCTGCCCACATAAAAACACTCCCACCCTACAAGGTCCCCCAAGATATTCCCCCAAGCCTCCTCACTTCGGGGATTATTCAAATTACCTGGATTCCATGGGTGCAGTTGCAGGCAGAATACTCAGTTCTCTGGTTCCCACTGAAAATCCACTGGCCAAGCATGTCCTCTTTCAAACACTGCCTAAGAAATGGAGACATTTTCCTCTGAGGTTCTCTATGCTCAAGCGTGCGAACGACACTAATTGCTGTCATGTTCAATGACAGGAAGGATGGCAGTGAGCAGCTTCAGCAGAAGAGCAGACCTTCTTGACAGCTCTGGGTGCTTCAGGGGTGCCTCTCGGCAGGGGGCCCTCACTACTCGGTGCCTGGATTTGTTCAGCTTATTAGAAGGAATCCAGACACCACTTCATTCCTACTGTAGACGGTGTAAGGAGTTAGAAAGCAAAGGCCAAAATCCTCTTACAGGGCAGAAATAAGGGCTGTTGTCAGTGCAATAACTGGGGAGTCCTGTGATGGACTGCATTGACTAGGCAGTCACTGAAAGCACTCAGTAGAAACATCTGCTTGCAGATACGTGGCACATATGAGCACGCAAATCTGCCCAGGATTTTACAACTAATTCCTTTAAAATTTATCTGCAGAGCCCAAAAAAATCCAGCCCTCATGGCACATCTTTTAGATACAGATAAACAAAAGCTATGCTGAGAACTTTCTGGGTGGACTCAGTGTTATAACTGGGATTACTGGGGAGGAAAGGACTACTTCCCAGGTATGAGATTAGCTTGCTCTCATCCTGGCATCCTGTCACCACCAAAGCTGCTTCCTTACTACTCGTAGTAATGAAGGAGTCCACTTGTGGTGGTGAATACTTCTTGAGGAAAAGAACACCAGTGTCAAGGTCCTGGGACTGTGTGGAAGTCCCAGGCTCAGCCATAAAGCACTGTATAGTTTCCCATCTTCAAGAATATAGAATCATGGAATCGTTTTGATTGAAGAGACCTTTAAGATCATCAAGTCCAACCGTTAACCCAGCACTGCCAGGTCACAACTAAACCATGTCCCTCAGCACCACAGCTACACGGCTTTTAAACACCTCCAGGGATGGGGACTCCACCACTGCCCTTGGCAGCCTGGTCTAGGGCTGGACAACCCTTCTGGAGAAGAAATTTTTCATACTACCTAACCTAAAGTTAACCTGGTGCAACTTGAGGACATTTCCTCTTGTCCTATCGCTTGTTCCTTCGGAGAAGAGACCAACCCCACCTCGCTACAACCTCCTTTCAAGGAGTTGTCGAGAGTGAGAAGCTCTCCTCTGAGCCTCCTTTTCTCCAGGCTCAACAACCCCTCACAAGGGTGCTCCTCACAAGACTTCTGCTCTAGACCCTTCACTAGCTTCCTTGCCCTTCTTTGGATACGCTCCAGCACCTACTACCTACAGTTCTGTGCTGGCAGACGCAAGCCTTTGCGCCAAGCCGCATGGGAGCCACGTAGGCTCTCAGCAGGGCCAGGGTCTGCTTCACACCAATCACGGCTACACAGCTCCCTGCTCAGAACTGACTTGCCTCCTGCCAGTGCAAATCTGTGAGCAGCGCAAGCTTGCGCCTGCCTGCAAAAGGCCTGTTAGACACCTCCTAATGAGCTGAAAGAGTCTGCAAGTCAATCTGAAGAGACGCAGGAGAGGATTTTCTTCCTCTGCATGTGGCACCAACGTATGAAAATTCTACAGACGTTCAAAGATGGTTATTAAAGTCTAATGGCTAATAGCGTTACGTCAATTCTCTTGCAGATTCGGAATCTAAATGGAAGGAAACGAAGAACTACTTACGAATTGCTTTCATTCATGCATGTGTTATCCGTTCCAGGGAAAGCGAGCATCGAAGCCACTAAAGCATCTGTGGTTTCATTAAAATTGCTAAGATTTAACAAAGAAAAAAGAAAACAGGAAAATGTTCAAGGTACTTCCACTACCACTGAGCAGAGGAAAACTCTGTCAGAATGAAACTGGATTTAATGATTCTTTGTGGCGCCAGCCGTGCAAATCATGGCAGTACATGAGGACAGACACAGGTTTAAAAGGACTGCTCATGGCTTAGAGCTTCACAGCTACTCCAGTGAGTCGCTGGAGCATCTAAGCAAGAAACTGATGAACTTTTGGACAATTAAGGTTCTGTTTCCAGGGAAAAAGCATTTACTGCAATTTTCAGGCACTACTTCCAGCCTTGTCTCAATCAGCTCTCTCATCTGTGATGCCCATGTTTTGGTCACTCAAGAAGATGCTTCTCGCTCCTGACCCAGCTCTCTAGCAATGATCCATCAGCAGAAGCAGAGAATATTAGGAACAGAGGACTCATATGTGAAGTTCTGGCTCATTCCCCCATCTAGCAGGACTAGATAGAAAAGGTATCTAGCAGAAAGGTATGAGCAGTCCTGGGAAATAACTCCTAAGAGCAGGCATGTTTGCTTCAGAGTGGAATTTTGTATTTCTGACTTAAAGCTGAGAACGGCTGGAGAAAGACAGCAGTTCACATCATGAAATCAGAATGACACAAATTATCATTTTATAATATGAATCATAATTATAATCATTTTGGTAATAGATTTTGAAGCACAATGAAGTAATTCAGTGGTGACCTCTTCATCACCCTGAAAAAGCACATGCCCTTCAAATTGACTGTGTGCCCTGGACCAGTCGGGCCTGGGCAGGAAAGCGTGTCCTGTGCTGACAGCGAGGAAGGTGACACACGGTGGATAGACACTTCACACGGTGGATAGAATTTGATCCCAGAGTTGTAATGTTGGAGACAACTGATGTGGGGATCTCCATTTCACATCAGGGGAAGAGTATATATATATTAAGAAAATCCCTGTAGGACAGTAGAGCTGTCTCAGGGCTGGAGGACTCCAGTGGGAAACAAAGAATATTCCTCACATATTTCTCACTTAATTCTAGCTGAGAGGTTGGTTTTCTAAAGCTTTCTGATTGCTGGTCTGAGCCAAGCCCTCTCCCCGAGAGATCCCTTAGGGACAGGATTCCTACACATTATCTGTGTAACATAACTACACAGATAGCACAGCTACATGTTATCTGCATAACACTTTTCCACTGGGTGTGCTTAGACATAATCCCAAGGGTACAACTGGCTCTTTATAAACAAAGGGCTTTAAGGATCACAAAGAATACCACTCACCCAAAGAAGTCTGCCTGGTCAGATGTGCCGTACAGAGAAGGGGAAAGAAGCAGTTCGGGATATTCAGTCTCCTTAGTTCTCAGTGTCCCAAGTCCCATCGCAGCCGTCACAAAGAGGACCGGGAGAATGACCTGAGCAATGAAGCCTCTGACATCCCGCCGGGTGTGATGGAATCTCTTAATGAACAAAGCTGATGTCTTCTTAAGCAGCAGTGGCAAACCCTGCAGGCTTTTTGATCTAATCAGGTGCTGATCTGGGTACAAATGAAGAACACGTTTTGTCATGGATCAGTATTTGTGAGGCGCAGGGAATTGATGGTTAGGGACCCTGGGAGTATGTTTAGCTTCCTGCACTCCTTTACAGATGGTAAATCAAAACTACTAAGTGGGAACACACTCCAAGGGTCAGGCTTGGGACAGGACTCAGATTTGAGCTGTTGAGTTACAAGCTCATGTAACGCCAGGGTTTTTGTTTAATTTCAAATGCGTACATGTAGGGAATTCATGCTGAGATCTTGCAAGAGGAACACAGGCTTCCAGATGCAGTAAGTTCTCTACATCCTACCTACCCAGCTGCAACTTACAGGGGAAGCACGTTAGTCTTATATTTGCAAAGTGAAAATTTTCATAATTTGGAAAGCAAGTCCTCAGATGAGTCAACAAGAGAATTAATCCTGAAATAAGGAAACAAGGCACAAACCAGTCAATCTTTGGCATGGAAAGGCTGTGGTATATTAAAAGCAGAGCCAAAGCCTGTGCAATCTGTTCTTCCTCATGAAATATCACCCTATATAATACAACACAAAGCAAATCCCTTTCAGTGCTCTCATCAGGGGTGACACAAAACCCTTCTCTAAGTACGAGTTACTGTTTACAGTCACATTCACAGTGGAGGTCGGCTCTGAGAAGCAAAGATGAAAATACCTCTGTGTTGTCCCTTGGATATCTCTGTAACTATAAATAGTATATTTATAAGTACAACAAATGTTTCTACTCGGAGAAAGCATTTCAACCAGTTATTTGCTCATTATTGGGCTGGGCCATCGCTTGCAGCTCTCAATCCCTCAGAGATACTGGTGTAGCTTGATTTTCTTCTGAACTTGAATTTATCCTGCTGTCTGGCCTTTTGAGCTCCTTTACCATCCTGCAACGGCTGGGACACAGCAAAAAAGCAGCAAGAAGGACCCAGATCAGAGCTGTGATGCTGCTTTTGCAACAGCCTAAGGTCTTCCAAAAAGTTTTTCTCCAATTCTACTGATTAGGTAGAAATAATCCTCTAGCTCGATTACAGCAATTACTTTCAGAGGTATACATTTGTTCTTTCACTCACACACTGTAGTTGATTTGATTAAAACCTGGATCAATTTAAAGGAAGGTGGATGCAAACAAAACCCCGCTGTAATTTATTCTGTGATTCAGACTATTCCAAACCAGGGGATCTAAACAACCGTTGAGCACTGTACTTGTAGTGATTTATTGGTTTTGTGATTAATGGTTGGGAAAAATGTGGTTTTCAACAAAGAAAGAAGACGGGGAGCTCAAATCAGTCCCTCTGTTGCTGTTTGCATCTGTGACAAATCTGGAATAAAACCTGGAGGTTGCTTAGTACCATCTCGTTCTGTGAAGGTATCTGTGCTCACAGACATTCTGTCACTGCCAGTTTGACCAATGGCTCCCGGCAGCTGTTGGGGCAGTTCAGCATCTTCTTGCTGGTCCTTCACTAGCTCTTTCGTCAGATTGAGAAACACCTACAGAGCAAGAAAATACAAAGGAAAATTGGTCCAAATGACTCCATTTACCAAAACAATCATAATCAGAATGCACTCTCCTACTTCGTAGCTGAAGTTGGTGCGGCAATTGTGAATTATAATTCTCTTTCTGTTCCCTTTGTGCCATGTTAGAGAACTTCACTTTTTTTTTCAGTATAAAATCGTTGCTGTCTAGCTCCTTGTCACCTCCTGTCTCTCTCCTGCTGCAGCAGTGGAAACTTAAACCTTTGCAGCTGCTCCCTGGACTTACGTTATCCTAATACCATCTGCTACGTGACTACTGAGTAGGTGTAGGCAAAGCTTTGTTCCAGCTCAGGCCCTACACAGCTCTACTCCCTCCACACCCACGCAGTGAGCAGAGCACAGACGGCTCTCCCTGCTTGGCACCGGTGGAGAAACAAGGAAGGCTGTTTCCCTGGGATATTTTCTCCTCCAGCCTCTGACAATCCCGGCTGCCTCCATGCTGGGAGCGTGCACAGTTGTGGCACTTGAGCTGCACGTGGTACACGCTGTCTAACTCATTCTTGATGCCTTAGGAAAAGACCCTAAAAGCAAGTAAGAGTTTCTGAGTGGAAAAGCAACAAACTCCCACCCTCCTTTCTCCAAGACAAGGGTCATCCCTCCTCATCATTTACTTTTTGTTCCTGATGCAATTAAATGTTTGTGTTTATTTGACCAGAGACTTCCCACGGGCCGAAAGGTGCCTGTTACTCCAAGATGCACCAGGTGACCCACTCGTACAATACAGCATCCATGCTGAAGTTCTTCACTTAGGTGGTTTGCTAACTCTCTTCCTGCTGACTATGACAAATCCAGATTCATGGAGGCCAGGAGAATAGTTCAAAGAGAAACACATCATTGCCCCCTGTCCTTAGTCTAACTCCAGTATCTCATTTTCTGGGTAAAATGCCAAAAAGCTGTTAGGAAGGTGAGATGGTTGTACACTTTTTGCATTAGTCTGTGTGTAGATTTATGGATACATCTACACACTCACACATTCAGAGGCGTAACACAGTGAACCTCCAAACGACTTCTTCCCCCACCCACAACTGTCATATGCCACCACCTAGCCCAGACAGTAGAGCTATGCAGTGCTGTGAAGATGAGTCTCCATAATTTTTCATTAAATTGAGCAGATCCTGAGCTCATACCTCTTCCACAGTTGTGTTTGAAATCCCATAGCAACCAAGGTGGAGATCACTCAAGCTGGTATCAAGGGCTCTGAGAAGCGCTTGGTAGGCCCCTGAAACTGTGGATTTGAAGGGGGGAAGCACGTACACAAGCTCTCCACCGATGTCCTCCTTGAGATAAGCCTCTGGTAGGTGGGACTGGATTAAGGAGGTCACTGCTGTGGTGTCACACTCCTCTATCATGTTCTGAAAAAGGAGGAAAACACTCTGTTGTCACTGAGAGGGTTGCAAGGTCAAACTTCCTGCTTGCAGGATTTAGCCCAAATTCTGTTCCAGCGCATCTCAGTCCAGGTATGCAGCATTTCAGGTTAAGTATCAAAAGGAGTTGAAAGCGGGTTTCTGGCCCTTGAAGAGGAAGGCACTGTGCCCATCTTGGTCCATCCAAGACCTTGCTGGGCTCCCTCTGTCCACAGGGATACGGGGATTCTGCTGAATCAACCACTTTACACTGGCTAGAGGGTTTGTAGTACAACAGAGAAAAAGCCAAACCACAAGAGCCAACCCCTGAACTTGGCTGCCAGCCCAAATACACTCTTTTTCCCCTGAAAAACTGGCTTGCACATGGGTCTTTTAAAGTTTTCTCTATCCATACTGCCAGTAATTTGGAAGAGGGGCTGATCTCTTATGGTACCTGCACCTTATTCTGCGTGCTGGGGCTAACCAACTGCACTGTAGCAAATGCTATCACAAGCACAGTCACCCCGCTCCTTGCAAGGAGAACATTTTGCCTCAGATGGACTCTTCTCATCTGCTTTATTTCTCTGAACTCCAGAATTCACACTCTGCACCCAGCCTTGCCTTTAAACCTCAAGGACACCCCCTGCTCTTATTCAACAAAGCAGAGCACTGACATTCCTGTTTACCAAGGGCCACGGAGGCTGGTCTGGTGGCCCTGCTGAAGAGCCTCCCTCTGCTTGGAGGGCAGTGGGGGCCACAAGTTCTGTCAGCATCGCTCACTGAGAAGCAGCGGGCTCACATCCAGATCCTCAATAGTTCTTCGGTATCGCTACTGCCCTTGGATCTGTCACGCAGCTCGTGCTGATACAGCCATAAGTGTCTGCATCCTGAACAAGCCTTGATGGCCCCCCTCAGAGCCGAAGCTGCTGAGAGCTCTAGCTCAGCTTCACAGAGGCTCGCAAACAGGAGAATCTCTGCCCCCAGCAGTGCCTGCTGTGGTGACCGTGCCTGTGGGACACGAAAGGGAGCCAAGGCCCAGTGGGGAAGGGGTGATAAAAATGACTGCATTGTGCACCTGGGATACAGGAAGCTCAAGGTCAGACTTCTGCCTTGTCTATTAGAGCTTCAAGGCTTTGTGCAGAGGGCCTGAAATGAAGACTCCTGTGCTTTAGGGAAATCTTCCTATAGGATGGCTCTCTGAAGTAAACATCTACAAAAAAAAGCATGTCAATTCCAGGATGGGACAGGCAAGGCGAGCTGGAGAGCAGAGTGCACTGTAACCCAGGTATCTCAGTGGCTGAGGCATATGAAAAAGCCATCCTGCTGGCAGCCCAAGGAAGCAGTCCAGCATATTCTTGAACCTGTGTGGCCAAAACCAAGGGTTTCAACCCAAAACACATTTCACTTTCACCTGGGCATAAGATGGTTGCAGAAAGAAGTTATTCCATGAAAGCGAAATTATACTGGGACAGCCATTCCGCTGCAGACAAAGTTTAAGACTGAGATGAATCTTCTGAAGCATGCTTCATTTCTGTGGCACACTATGACGTGCCACCTTCCTTCACAGGATCACAGAATGGCGGGGGTTGGAAGGGACCTCTGGAGATCATTTCATCCAACACCCCTGCTAAAGCAGGGTCACCCAGAGCAGACTGCCCAGGATCACATCCAGGCGGGTTTGGAATCCCTCCACAGAAGGAGACTCCACGACCTCTCTGGGCAGCATGTTCCAGGGCTCTGGCACCCTCACAGGAAAGAAATTTTTCTTGATGTTGAGGTGGAACTTCCTGTGCTCCAGTTTGTGCCTGTTTCCCCTTGTCCTGTCACTGGGCACCACTGAAAGGAGTCTGGCCCCATCCTCTTGACCCTCATGGGCCCTTTAGATATTGATAAGCATTGATCAGTATCTAATATATCTAATCAAACTAATTCAGTTTCCCACCCAAGATGTTGAAAATTTAGGACCAACTCAGACACAAACCTTCTTCTTTGTAAGTGTCAGGTGGTATCCATCCCCAAAAGTTTCCTTGAGGTAGAATGGTGAACCACAACATTTGAGCCCCCCATGCTCTAGGAAGGCAATTCGGTCACTCAGAACTTCGGCTTCATCCAAGTGATGTGTTGAGAGAATGATGGTTCTGCCTGGAAAGCACGAAGCTGATGTCAGCCACCACAGGATAAACTCACATGATTACAAGAGACACTCAGGTGAAAGCTACACTGAGTGAGGGGACACAGAGTATTAGGTGAAAGATTGACTGCGCTTTTTTGTAATTATTAGTGAAACTGGATGAAAGGCAACATTAGAGAGAAGCTGAAAGTTACTGTAAATCACGTGTTATAGTAACATTACTTTTCAAATGACACTGAATTTACAGAAACCAACCAGGATACACCCAGAGGGCCTGCAAAATCCCAGTCTCCCACAACTCTTTCTCTGTGGTCTCCCAAAACCAAAACTTCAAAGCCACTGATACCATATTTGCAAAAGTGGCAAGAATCGCCTTTGCCCCTGGGCAGCATCTGGTCTCATCATGGTACCTTTTTTATTCTTGGAGATAATTTCCCAAATACTTCTCCGAGAACATGGATCCACTCCTGTGGTTGGTTCATCTAGTATCACCACCCTTGATCCACCCAGGAGAGCAATAGCTATCGATAACTTCCTCTTCATCCCCCCGGAGAGGGAGCCAGCTAGCTTGTGACGATGGCTGTACAGACCAGTCTCCTTCAAAGTCCTTGAAAACAAAGAAAAAACAACCCCCAAAGGTTGTCCTTCAGGCATCTTTTAAAAGCAGGGAATCTGAAAACACCCAAAAAACCCATAACTGCAAATGAAAAACTGCTCAAGTATGGACTGATCTACTGAATGGTCACAGTGCAGGGAGATGATTCACCCTGTAGCTCAGTCACCGGGATTTTAATTTAAAACATTTTTTTAGGATATTTTCAGAGTTTCCATCTGACAAGTCAAGGTTAAAGGCTCAACCTCATCAACGGAGAACACCCAGATCCAAACTCCCTGGGATGTTCTGGCTGTTTCACTTCTCCACAGAACCAATAAAGCCGACATCATCTTTCTGACTGGTTGATTAAATCTCTTTCTGGGGAGAATTGTAAAAGCAGCAAGGACTAGACCCTTAGGCCTATATAAATTCATCTCCAAAGAATTGCCACAGAAGCTTGTAAACCCCCTGGAGAAGAGACTTTGTTCTCTTACAGCCACAGACATCAATATATTCCTCTAGTCAGACCAAGGCATTATTTGAAATCTACACTGGATCTACAACAGTCCTCAAAACCGTTCATCTGAGCTTTGCAGCGGCAGTGGCACTACCACACAATTTTGACAGCCCCCTCTCCATTCTCCAACCCTGCTATTTTTGTACCTCTTCACTTCTTGGTAGAGCTCCTGTTTATTCCAGTGAGGGACTTTGATGTACCCATAAAGCAGCAGGTGTTCCTTCGTGGTGAGGTAGTTAAAGAGCACGTTGTGCTGCATACACACCCCCATGTTCTTCCTGATAGCTTCCTGGTCAGTCCTGATGTCTTTGTCATACACAAAGATAGTACCTGATGATGTAGGGAACAACCCAGTCAAAATAGATCTGGAAGAGAAAAATAAATAGAAATGGAAGTTAGAAAAAGGAGAAGGCCATGGTCCTGTACCTATCATCATTTTCAAAGTGTCCTTACATCCCCACCACACTTCTTCCAGCCAGAGACCACTGACCACCGCTTATTCTGCTGTCTGACCATGCTTTGGCAGAGCGGTGGCGAATTAATGCTCTGCCAAAGCAAATCCTCTACTAAAGGACATCTACATACCCCACTGTGGGAATGTGAGGGCAAGTACCAAGCTCACACACTGAACTCTGGCTACTTTTCACATGTAGTTTTATCTTCTTCATCCTTCCTCTTCCTAAGTCAGACCATTGCATATCCCACACATCAATACTCATGAATGTCCTTGACTTCCAATGTAATCACCAAGAATTCATATAACGCAGTTACTCTTCACTCTGAGGTGTGTCTGCAGTATCCAGACAGCCTCATCTTGCTGCCCACAACAGGGACTGAAAACTGCATCTTCATCTTACTAACCACGTCAGAGCCTGGAAACCTGATTTCACTGCCATGATTAACAAGAAATGGGAAAGGACTTCCTGACGAGACACCTCACAGTGGGCAGCACTTTCACCTAGTTCAAGCAAATAATTACCTACCTAGAAGCCAACAGACCCGAGTCAAACACCCTGTGCTCCGAATAATACTTGCACATTATAGGTCATTTTTGGTGCTGTCCTGCAGGGACTAAAGGGAGAAGATGCATCTCAGACTGCCCTTCACCTTCCCAGAGCTTCTTTCTTTCTCCTGGGACTTGTAACCATCATTAAAAAGGAAAGAAGTAACTTGTGACCTCACTCAGGATCTGAAGCCTGCACTAAGGTTCAAGAAGCTATTATACGTTTCTGCATATCACCCTTGCCTACACTTTGCAAACAGGACACGAGATTAATTGATAATAAGCTGAGATGAAGCACACATCTGTCTTATTGGTTTTGGGCTCTTCTGAGGCTTCTATTTATCAGCTTAATGTTGCCTTCAGAGTGATGCACGTATATATCAGTGGAGAAATCAAGTTCTACAGATTTGGTTTAGTGCTGTTATCTAACAATTCAAATAATAATTTATAAATGGCAAGGCTGGGAGGGCTGAAAGGCCCGTGTATTAATCCACTGCCATTCCAGTCCAGCCAGCACATGAGTTTCTACAGCTAAAGCGTACCTTTATTAAGGTTTCCTGCTAATATCACTTCCGCTTTGGTGTGTGCACAAGCTACCCACGGCTTTCAGAACAACCTCACCCCAGGCGCCAAAGTGTCATGGAACAAAACGCTAGAACAGCTGCTGTGCCGTGTATTACAGACATCCTACCAGATGAAAAAGCATGTTCCCAAGCAGAAAGGAACCTTTAATTCTAATAGATAAATGGACTGCTGAGGTCATCCGTGAGCAAGATAAAACTACAGGAGAGATTTGGCCTAATAAAGTACCTTATTCAGTCTCCCAAGGCTGCACAGCCCCACTTGCTCTCTCTCACTCACCCAATCACACCCCAGATTATAAAACCAAGCAGCTTTAAAGGGTACGCACATGGTTGTAGTTTTCCCGGCTCCATTGTGTCCCAGCAGGGAAGTGATATTCCCTTCATAGAAGTTGAGGCTGAGGTTGTCCACTGCAGCTTTGGATCCATAAACCTTTGTTATGCCGCGGAGAGAGACTCCCAAGGTGAGATCAGTGGGCTCCGGTTCCAGGTGAGGCGGGGGAGCACCTTTGACACCAAAGAGAAGGGTCAGAGGACAGTTATTGCACTGCAGCAGGTGATTGAGCTACTTTTTTCACCTCTGAGGTAAGTGGGGCTTTCAAATACAAAATACAGCAAAAGCAGGTGCCTTTCAGCTAGGAGCATAGAGAACATTTCACAGGATCTGTATCATTTTTTGAGCTCTCTGGGACTTCTCCTTTTTACTTCTGCAGCTTCTAATAACTTCTGACAATAAGCATTAATCACTTTTGAAAAGGTCTCACATTTAGATGTTTCAGAGCACCTAACTTAATTTATACTAAGCAAGCACAGAAAATTAGAGGACATGCAGCAAAACTACTGAGTTATTTTCAGGTAGGTAGACTCGGCAGGCTCTTTTTGTGTGATCTCAGTGTGTTACAGGCTAAACATTTAAAGACATTTAAACATTTAACATTAAACATTTAAACAAAGCAGCACACGTCCCTTTTGCCAAGGGATCTGTATTTGCCAAAATCCCTGTATTTGCTTGAACAGACAAAAAATTTATTTCTAAATAGAGCATTGTAAAGTGAGATACACGCATTTAAGGTAACTGCCCAACTACAACATACAGAAATATGTATGTATTGGTACTGGATTTCCACACCAAAGACAAAGAATAAGTATAATTTAAATGCCAAATCTCCATTCAGGTAACAGCTGCCAATTATTCTTATGCCACAAAATAGGGAGCAATATAGAAATCCACTATCCGAGTATGGTGCCTCTTTACAGATTTGACTTCGTTTACCTAAAAATGTGTGTATCACTACCCCATCTAGCATTCACATACATATCGTATTGCTGAGGGTGGCTTCCTTCCTGAACATGAGCTTAGTGAGGAGAAGGCCTCTTCGTTTCTCATTCCAGAAGGGGAGGTAACTGTTGTATTCGACCCAGTAAGATGGAAGCAACGGGAAATACCAGGGAGCAGCCATGCCGTATCTGCCTGCAAGGAGAAGAGGAATCTCATCCAGGTGTTTGTTTCTGAGGAAGCATCACTATTGGGTGCACTCAGAATAGCAAAAATCAACTCCACGGAGGTCTCTCCCCTCTTGATGCTCTCATGTACTACTGGTACTTGGTACAGAACATGCCCAATTGACACAAAATGAAGCATTCACTAATTTGTTATTCTGAGTAACTTAGTAGCTGGAGGGCAGGAGTACTTTACATTTTCCACTGGGTAGATTTCCGTATGCCCGTGGACTGCTTCATTAGGTGGGGAAGAAAAGCAAAAGACAAATGTACTGGCTCTTGCCCAAGGCAGAAATTACTTTTTGAAATCAAATGATGTAAGTAACACAACACAGAATCACTCAACTGACAAATGCAGGCTAACATGCGCTGTTCTCATTTTCACCGAGCAGACTGCAAACACACCCTCCCATGTCCTTGGCTTCAGCTTCTTCAGGAAGCCCCCCTACCCATGGGACAAGCAGAGGAACCCTAATTCTCCCTTGCTGTGCTCTGTCTCAGTTTCATTAATACTCTCAGACATCCACAAAGCCATGCTCCCTTTGATCTAGAAACAGAGGTATCCTGTGTGTGCAGACTGTCTTGCTGCCTGCACTGTGGAATCAGCCAGTGTTGTATTCATTTTTCCTTTCCAAAGGGAATGGTACAACAAAACACCAGCCTCAATGCTTTTTATCCTTACCTGGGAAAACATTCCTTATATACCATCCCAGGATGAAGTAAATGAGAGAGTCTATCAGAATGAGCCAGCACATCCAGCCAAAGGAAGTGTTGTCTCCAATCATTGGGGACTTATACATGTTGTCCCACTGCAGACCTGCAGAAAGGAATTTAGAAATACAGAATCCATGTTAGTTAATGAAACGACACAACCGTGGGAGCTCAAAGCCTAGGTTTTGTCTACAACAAACATACCTATGCCCTGTGCCTCATAACGAGCAATGTACTGACTTGCATAACTGAACGCAGTTGGAGACAGCAGACTCTGTGGAATGAAAAAAAATTGAAAACAACTCATGAATTAGTCTCAAAGAGAAACCAAGTCGGTACAGTAGCCAGAAAAATGAGTGGGTTTCTTTTTCCAACAGTCACAAGGAGCACCAGATCAGGCTTAAGATGGGCAACACTTCAGGTGATGGGCCGTAAGGTCTTCATAGAGCATGCCTTCCTTTTGCTTCCACACTAGAACCTCACTTCATCTCTCATACAGGGCTTTATCTTAGGCTTCTGAAATACAGGCTGACTTCTGGAACCTAATACCTCCCAATTTCTACCCTTGGTAAGAAACAAGGCTTTACATCTACATCCATGGCTACGAATTTGAGGTCCGTGAAACTAAAGGATGAGTAGAGCCAGCAATGATCAGAGCCAGCCCTCCTTCCTAAACTCCTTACCGAGACAGCCCCATTTTCCACATTGCTTTTGCTTTGCCGTTTGAAAGGGCAACGTACATAGCTCAGGCTACGCTGGTTCAGCTAGAAGGTGGGAACTCATTAAAATTCCACAAGTATTGCTTTCAGTCATGGGACATGACTAATTGCAGGACTCCCGCAAACAGGCCATGGCCAACTCTTCTGTCATACTTCTGTCAACACCCACTGATGGCATTTAGAAAGGCACCCAACTCACATATATTTTTGACACAAGCTATAATAAAAGCTGAAGTTTATTGAGGGTGTCTGTGTCCACATACGTGATACCTGTCATTGAAAAACAGAACTTACCAGTAGGCTCTTCACAGGGAAGCTCAAATGATTCTCGATGACAAGCAACACGATGAAGGGGAAGAAGGTGAGGATGTACACGAGACTGCCCACCAAGGCTGCTATGTTGGTGTTGTTGAAGAAAACACTGATGAAGTAGCTCATGGCTATGATGGACAGGCTGTAGTCCATAAGGTACAGAAACAGGAGCACTGTGTTTGTTTTGGGAAGGATGTCACCCACTTTTAGAACAATGATGAGGAAGGTGACAGTAATTAGAAGGAAGATGGCACACTCTATGAACCAGGCGATGAAATGGCTGCTGGCATTAACGCCCATCATTTTCATGTACTACAGAGAGAAAGGTGAAAAAAAAGGATCACAAATGACAACCGTTTATTAAGAGATCTTTCTGTGGATATTGAACTGTTTCTTTTTTCAGTTTCTGGACACGACATGCAGCCAAGCCATGCTCTTTCATGCTCTGGCACACTGCATGCTGATAACCAGAGAGAAACCACGTGCTTACATTTCTGGAACGCCTGAGGTTTGCAAAGCAGTCTATTGCAAACCAACAGCACAGACAGGATCTGCAAGTATGAAGCATTGCAGCCCACAAGCTCCAAAGCAACTTCTTGCTTTAGATTTGTAACTTTGCTAAAGCATTTTGGTTATTTTTTTGATAACATAGAGTCCTACAATGGTTTCGGTTGGAAGGGACCTTAAAGATTATCTAGTTCCAACCACCCATGCCATGGGCAGGGACACCTCCTATGAGACCAAAGCCTCATCCAACTTGGCCTTGAACACATCCAGTGTTGGGGCACCTACAACCTCCCTGGGCAATCTTTGCCAGTGACGCACTACCCTAAAACAATGTTAATTCATCCAGTGGCTTGGGTGTAAAAGCTCTTAAGTATCTTTGAAACCAAACCACTTCTCACACAACTCCAAGACAACAAATAATAGCTGAATTACCATGGTTATAAGGAAGCAACATTCATTTATATTAGATGATGATCAAGTCCACAAGACTTGTGCAAAACTGTCAATTCGTATTGATAAATCCACATGAAACTACAGGTGCTGGCGTCTTGTTGTATGTTATTACTCCTAAAAAGATTACTGACTCCCTGGCTCTTAGAGACAGTGAGGCTGGGTTCCCTAAACTACAGCGAGGGGCTATCAGCAAGGCACTGGGGTTCACTTATCTTCAGTCTCGCCACAGTTCACAGAGTGCCCTGTCTTGGAAATGTTTTTGGTGAATCAGTATTTGTTTCCATGGCATCGGATAAAACTCAAATCTGCTCGAGCTTTTATTGCTTGCCAAAGCTTAGAATTACAAAAGTTCTTTGTTGCTCATCTCTGTTGACTGTGTTCACACTGAAAACCCGAGTTAATTTCGTAAATTCCCTATGTCTCAATGTCATTTCTTTTCCAACAGGCACCCTGAATGAAGAGCTTCCTTTCAGGGAGCTGATGTAATATGTAGCACCTTCTGAAATATTAAGTATAATAACTTCAAGGATAGGAAATAAGTCACTTTTCATGTCTTTGTCCCCAGCAGGTATGACTCAAAGTCAATTTTTAAAGAGCTTTAAATCTTCAGAAAACTTGTAATTTTGTGAGGGCCCCATGTTTCCAGCGTTCAGAACTGCAAAGCAATATTCTCACCACTTGAAGGGCAAACAACCTGCACTTCTCTGGTTCTGAGCTTGGTTACAATGTCAGAATCCAAATGCTGCAGGTCAAACAATAAGTATTTGCAATGTTATTTTCCTTAATGCTTGTTTTGCTCCATTTAATATTGTACATGAGACATGCTACCCACTAATAAGGAAAATCTGTTTATAATTTTGCACGCCCCAGGAAGTTTTACCGTACCTCATAAAGCCTCAGATCTTTCTCCTGAACAAGTGTTTTAACAAAATCAGCTATAAACAGCACCCAGGCAGCCATCAGAGCAAATGGAAGAGAGTAGGTCACGCTGGTTAAGAACCTGTAAAAGGCAAATGCAGGCTTTAGCTGAATACGAAATGTTCTGGGGATTAAGGTTTTATACAGAATATATTTTTCAGAATAATACTTTGGCACAGAAAGAGACATGCTTATATTTCAAAACGTGGAGTATAATTAATAATTACAAAAAAAAAGGCCATTTTGCCATTGCATCGGATTTTCTATTCATAAAACTCCTGACTGTTCAAAATCTTGCTTCTTTTTTCAAATCCCAGAGGGATTTCCAGATGCATTCTGGCCGTTTTGCTCAGCAGCACCACTGGCAGGAGCAGAAACTGCCACAGGCACTGGCATCTCCCGGCTCTCTGATGGGGGACATCCCATTTTGAAACATCCCAGCATCCAACCACAATTCATAAAATCATAGAACGGGTAGGGTTAGAAGGGACCTCAAAAATCACCTAGTTCCAAGCCCCCTGCCATGCACAGGGACACCTCCCACTAGACCAGGTTGCTCAAAGCCCTGTCCAACCTGGTCTTGAACACATCCAGTGATGGAGCATCCACAACTTCCTGGGCAACCTGTACCAGTGTCTCATTACCCTCAGAGTGAAGAATCTCCTCCTACATTCCCAGTTCTGTTAATAGATATAATGGCCAAATTTTGTTATCAGGCCACATTTCCTGGTGCAGGAGTTTGGGTGTAGGTGCGTCTCCTCAGAGTGTCTGTCCCTATTATCCCATGGGACAGGTACTGTTGATGCAGGTCTACAACAGGGGCTTCACAATTCTTGGCTCCTCACTTTGTTACAACCTTCTTCTTGTGCCAAATGTGCTCAGAAAAAAACTCCACAATGGCCAACAGTAAATTTCTCCTTTTGTTATGGAAAGCAAGTTTTTATAGCAGAAGATCCACTTAATTGTACCTACAGGGCTTACGCTTCACCTCTAAACCTGGCTTAAAAAAATCAGTGTTATTCCCGGGGAAGGTTTAACACACAATAAAGCAAGAAATTAATATGGTTACATTTGGGTTTTGATTTTTTTCTACCTCTAAAGCTGAAACTTTCCCATAAATCAGCACTTTCAGGAAATGCTTCCATATTTATAAAGGACAACAAGAAGTCATTTCAGTAGCTCTACTAGTTCCTTGTTGTTTGGGGGTTTTTGGCTGCCACCATATGCTTGATCTCTAGGCTATTAAAAATCCAGCATTTCCCAACACCTTCTGTGTACTGTTATGTATATTCCCTCCTTTTCCCTACGGGATGGTAACTATGTGATAATAATTGATAAACAGCCATTTTATGATGTATTCTACTAGATGCAAATCCAAAGCCTTTAGGTATTTAAATAATTGAGCAAACTCATGTCCCTCTGAGCCCAGGGTGGGGAGGGAAACTCAAAGGCAAGTGGTTTCCTTGTCAGCCCAAGAACAAGAAGAGAAGCAGGTAATACCGTAGTAAATGCCTCCGGCAGCCAGTTAATCACTGTACAAAGCCATCTCACAGCAATAATCCACGTGTTTGCTGCAAGAAGTTGACACTGGGTTTGACCAAGTGCTGTGTCCTGCACTTTGGTCACAATAACCTCCCTGCAACACTCCAGGCTGGGGGAAGAGTAGCTGGAAACTGCCTAGTGGAAAACGACCTGCAGGTGTTGCTTGACAGCCGGCTGAAGATGGGCCCAGGTGGCCAAGAAGGCCACCAGCATCCTGGCTTGGATCAGCACTGGTGTGGCCAGCAGGGCTAGGGCACGGATCGTCCTCCTGGACTCAGCCCTGGGGAGGCTGCACTTCAGATCCTGGATTCAGTGTTGGGCCCCTCACTCCAAGAAGGACATTGAGAGTCTGGAGCGTGTCCACAGAACATCAAGGAAGCTGGTGTAGGGTCTAGAGAAAAAGCCTCATGAGAAGTGGCTGAGGGACCTGGGGTTGTTTAGCCTGGAGAAAAGGAGGCTCAGGGGAGACCTTCTCACTCTTGACAAGTTCCTGAAAGGAGGTTGTAGCGAGATGGGGATCAGTCTCTTCTCCCAGGGAACAAGTGATAGGACAAGAGGAAATGGCCTCAAGTTGTGCCAGTGGAGGTTTAGGTTGGATATTGGGAAAAGTTTCATCCCCAAAAAGGTTGTCAAGCCCTGGACCAGCCTGCCCAGGGCAGTGGTAAAGTCCCCATCTCTAGAGGTGTCTGCAGTTTGCAAAGATGCTGGACTTGATGATCTTAAAGGTCTCTTCCAACCAAAACCATTCCATGAATGCTTACTGCTTGCATACTTGCAGGCACTTTGCATGCTGTTACTGTGAGAAGAGATTATAGGTCCCCAGCTCTCTTATGTGACAGGCTGATGCAGGAGATTAACGGGACCGCTATAGCTTCTACAGCTCCCAGACAGTGTTTTAGCTGATGCAGTGGACACGGAGGCTTTACAATAGAAAGAGCTCCAAGGTCTAGCCTGTGCTTTTGGTCCAAGGGAGACCCTCATGTTAAAGTGGAGTGACCATCCAACCTACCAATACCATTTGCTGAACATCCTTCAGTGCCTCCTGATGGACATTGAAATCCCTTCCTTTCCCGCATGTTTTCCACTCAGTTTGGCCACCAGCTGTGGTCACGGTAATAACTTTGAGGAAGTACCATGTTGCCAGCTTTCCAATGCAGACCAAAATTGCCTTGCCAGAGGGGCTGGTCCTCAGCTGCAAGAGATTTGCTGCTCTCTATCGCATTTGGCAGAGACACAGTTTTATGCTAGCTGCAGACCTGGCTCAAGATGAGCGGAAAGGAAGATGATCCAAAACTTTTTGATCTCTGTCACCATGCAAAACTTATTCTGGTCTGCACACAGATCACACTGCACTGCGCTGTATGACAGGCTGTTAAACCCGGCAACTCAGTGCATCAAAAGCTTCTCTGTCCTCCCTCATTATTGCAGAGATGAATGGTACAACTTCATCTTCCCATTCTTCCTTCTTAAAGCATCTGAGAGGCACCTGTATTGAGAACTATCCACTGAACATCAGCTAGAATCACTGCAATGAATAACAAGTACCACAGCTGGATAGCAATCTCATGAAACAAAGCTCACAAACCTGGGGACTCTTTTGCCTAATAAATATTTTTTCGAAGTTGTGCTGCGTTGTCTGCATGCAAACACCTCCAGAACAAGCCAACACACATACCTAACCCAAGTCCTGCTAACTCCAGTCTCAGTTGCACCACGTGTAGTAAAACAGGGACAGTGAATTTTACCTGCTGTAAAACCTGCAGTTATCCTGACAATTCAGGTACGTACAGAGCACTGAAAACAAAAGATTAGGCAAACTAAGCATAGACCATTTATACTAGAGTCCAAAATTCCCTCTTTTATTAAGACCCTTGAAAAAAATAAACCACCAAATGAAATTCTTTCTATGCCATGGGAACATGGTATTAAGGAGACCAGCGCAGCTGGTGAACTCCACCAGTCAGACGAGATGAGCTTACACAAAGCACGAAAACAAAAGCCACACAAACTTACATATCCTTATTGTAGCAGGGGTAAGGCATGGCCTGGACTTGAACAGCTATTTCCTCTGGTTTCTTGCCAGTCTGTAATTCTATAATGGCTCTTTCAATGCTGTCCTGGATATAAATAAAAGCCCGGCTGTAAATCTGGCTCTGCGAGGTGGAATTGTGCGGACCCACTGTCCAGATGCGCTCCCGGATTCTGTTGGTGGTTTGCGTGATCCTGCTGCTCATTCGGATGGTGTAGTTGAGCACGGGAGGCAGGGCCAAATCCCCATAAACTGAACGTGCAGGGCTGCCACGGCTTGGAGGCAGCTTGAAAATGATACCTTGGAAAAGAAAGGGAAAAGGCATTCCTTCAGTGTCAACAGCACGGGAGCAGTACACACAGATACGTAGGAACTCCTCATTTTTATAAGCCTTTTTTACATTACAATCCATCATTTCATTTCTTTGCTGCACAAATAATGCTCAGATGGGTAGGCTGCTTATCAAGGGTCTAGAAGTGGGAACTATACATCACCGCAGCTACTCGTACTTTCCAATGTGACCAATGATTCAGGGTGCAAAATGCACCCCCACAGCCTTTAAATCTTTTCCCACTGAACATTCAAAAAACCAAAGTCTCTCAAAATAACCAGCTGTATCTGGAAATATCTCACTGTTAACATGGTCTGTCAGCTATCTGTTAGGTGGATCACTCTGCACACGCACCCCTCATGAACGTGCCCAAAGGTACTCTATCAGTAGAGCTCACACAGTGATGCTGTGATATAAAAACCTCCAGAATGTGGTGTTGAAAATTGTTCACGACCTATACATGTCTTTTTGTGCCCACATAAAAATATTGCAAAGCTGAGACGTCTAAGAATATAAAAGCTTTGCAACTTCCTGTTAGGAAACGGCATGCTGTAGATACAGTTTGACAGACAGGACTTTTTTTCCTTTAAAATGTCTGTTTGAGTAGAGGCAATACCACAGAACTTTTTCTCTCCAGAATATTTTTCCTGATTATTTCATATATAGAGCATACGATGGCACAGAGAACAAACATGGAAGAAAACTGCTTTTATGGGAATAGACAAATATTACCAGACTCTGAAGTTCCAAGAAAATAAAAATTTTCTATCTACTCCTCAATTATGAAGTATAGAACAAAACCAAACAGGTCACAGGACTTACAAATAAACCCTAATTAAGGAGATACTGGGAATTCTTTAAAAATTAAGACACATTTGTATCATTCAAATTAATAGAAGTGCCTGTTCTCTACTCCCCCTGCCCCTCTCCGCGGTCTGACCTGAAGCTGCAATCCAGTCCCACAACTGTGAAAAGTGTGACTGGGAAGACCCAATATAACACTGCAGCGTTTGGCTGGAACATCTCAAGAGCTTTATGACCTTATAATAAATTGAACTACCTCATATTTGGACTTGATGATCTTAAAGGTCTTTTCCAACCTAAATGATTCTGTGATATCTTTCTCGATTAAAGCATCTTTTCCCAGGGGGGCCTGAAAGAAGGCAGCTGTCATGAAGATCTAAGGGCAGTGAAATCTCATTCAGGCTGAGAATTAACCAACATAAAACACCAGTTGACCAAAAGCCTTCTTATACAGACAGCAGAGGTGTAAGAGAAGAGGAGGTAAGAAAAGGAAAGTGTAAAACACTGCCGTAAGGAGGTCTCGGTGTGCAAGTCCCCCACTCACTGGCTCAAAAATCAATTGCTGCGTGATGGGAGCTGTGACCACAACAGGTGCTGGTGGAAAGCCAAACTTCTGATGCTGGACTCCCACTCTGCACCAGGCTAACTTTAATTTACAGGAGGATTCAAAGACTGTCACATACTTGCAAAAAGTTTGTTCTTCAGAAAGAGCTCTTTAGCCACCATTTCCATTTCCTCTAAGCTTCCGACTGCCTGAATGCGATTAAATGAGACGCAGGAGGACACATTTACAGCAAGGGTAGCTAATGTATTCAGCTGATCAACAATGTCAGCGTTGTTCTGTAATTCCAGCCGAATATCATCTGGAAAAAAAAAAGCAAAACCACAAACAAAACCAGTAGCATCGCTACACATCGCAAAAGATCCATCACATCATTGCACTCTTCACAATGACACCAGAAAGGAAGAAAAAAAACCCATCATACTAAACATTAAGCATAAAATACATTTCTGCACTTAGCAGTGCAATGAAGGCATGTTGTTGACCCAATTTTTATGTTAATCATTTGTAATATGCCCGTGAGTTTGCCTTTGGGAGGATGCCAGCAACGGGATGTGACAGCCATCCCAAATCAGAAGTTGCTGAGGTCTTAGACTCGCGTATGATGCTCGCCAGTCGTTCCACATCTTACGGTTTTTGATGTAATCAGCTCATCTGTTGAGCTGCTCTGTCTCAGGGGAGAACGTGCCTTATCCAAGCACATCAAGGGAAAGTTGTGTCTGTTGTGCTGATGTGTGTACTAAACCTGATAATGCAGTTTAATGAAGACGCTGCTGTTTCCTGGCTGTTTTAAAAGGTGACTGCATAATGCAGTGTAACTAACACGGAACAGCTGCTGCAGGCACGATGATTTTATGGGGAGTTAAAAGATAGAAGATGCTACTCATGAGATAACACAGGGGTCATCATGAACAGTATGTAAATATCCTTCTGACTGCAACAGAGCACAACCGCTCTTGGCTGATGTTGGGTTTTGCTGGCATAACCCAGATTTCTGCTGACATGCATGGCCACTCATTGAAAAAGCGTGCAGGGACAATAAGACCAGCGAGGAAGGGGCTGTGCACTGACGGGATGTATCCACTGCTGCTCTTAGCTGATGATTCCCACAGTGCCCATCAGCAGCTCTCACCCTGAAGGACCATGCAAGACCACCAAATTTCAGCAGAGCATCTCCTGTAATCATGCCTCTGGCTACCCATCAGCCTGGGTACCTTTATCTGATCCCTTGCTTTTCTGCTCTGGTAAACTTTTAAGTTGAAACCTGATGTGTTGCAAGTAAGCTCTCCACAACAGTTCCCAGGAGAGTCCCAGATAGCTCGTTTGAAGTGATAATTATGGCGAAACAGTGTCCTCCAGTGGCCACGCTCAGCCGCAGAGATTCCCATCCCACTATCCCTTCTACATTCACAAGAAATATCTCTTCATACAAGCCCTTTGCTTTCTAAGAGTCTATTCTGATAGATCACGAGGTTTTTGAATCACAGCTGAGATTGCCTTGCAGTAAAGCATCCAATAATGGCCAGAGAAAAGCAGTGCCAGAGGATGGCTGCTGTTTAGTGACTCTGGAGCTCCCAGATCTGAAGCACAAACACGGCAGCAAATGTGGGACAACTTACCCAGTTCATTTATTTGATTCAGCAGTTCAGCTGCATCCAAATCCACCATCAGCTTGATAAAAACCTGCACAAAGGGATTCTGCAGGGTGTTCTATCAACAAGTGAAAAGAAAAAGCATTAGTTTGACCAGAAGCCCCTTGAGCTTATTCAGTGTATTTCTAAAATAGACCAGCTGCCTTCACTGAGCATTTGGACAACACCCTCCTACTCTTTTCCTGACCTTCCATATTTCACTCTGTGTATCAGGACAGAGAGATATCAGCAATGAAAATATCATACAGAGCCCTGTAAGTCCAAGCCAGTGTTTCTTGGAGTCAACAGAAGATGACTATTGAGTCTCCATCAGGCACTAATCCCGTGGATAATCTTTGATAATCTACAAATACATTAAATTTCACTTGTGTTTGTTCCAAGTCCTGTGATCACAGAGCACAATGGGTCAACGACCAAAATTTAGCTTGGAGACCAGCACAGATTTTTGTTTGGCTGAATAGTTCATTATTCCACCAATAGCTCATTATTCCACCCATGAATGTAGCCAGCAGAGAGTGTTTCAGTTCACTTTTGCATATTCCACTCTGGATTTTCTCTCAGTGCCATGGAAATTACAACGAATGCCAGCCACTGAAATTAATTTCTAATGCTTTAGGGTTCCAGAGATCTCATTTTCACAGTTTTGTAAGAAAAGGGGACAATTTTTACTGCAGAGAACAGGAAGCAAGTATGTGAAACATCGCAGCCTACTGCTTTCTGTAGCCAAGCAAGGGTAGGCTCCTTAGGAGGGGAAAAAGAAATTTTATTTACATTCACAGAGGTACAAAGACATCTTCTAGCTCTTATGTGTATACCCAGAGCTACATGCTTATTATAGATACTGTTTCATTTTCTGAAAAAGTCATTTCTTGCCTGGTCTTGGCTGGCTGGATCACTCCATCAAGCAGAAAGTTAATTTACAAACTGAAGAGCATTCCCTGCTCATCTCAGCCCTCTAGCAGGCCTCAGCATGGCCCGGGTCAGGGAGCATTTTACAAACGGATCACTTAAGAAAGAGGATTTGCATGGAAAGGTGCATCAAGAATACTGCTGTTATGGGAACAGGCAGGCAGGCACGGCAACTGTGAAGTCCAAAATTAAAGCCTGAGAAGGGTCTCCCCAGCTGACCTAAGATGGCCCTGAGGTCCCTGGAACCTCAGTATTTCAGTGAAGAAATCCACCCTCCCCATTCTGTCCCACAAGAGACAGAGAGGAGGGAGGATCTCATACCTTGATCATCGGAACTGTCTGGTTTAACTTAGTCAGTGAATTCATGATGACAGGAGACTTGTCCAACCACTCCTGGGACTTCAGGGCTAGATCAGCCATCTGCTTCAGGGTTGCATTAGACTATAAAAAACACCACAACATAAGGATTCATTTACTCATTACCTTAAAGCTTTTAAAAAGTAGATACAGAAATAAAACAGCTAAGACCAAATTTGGCTTCCTTAGGAATTTTCTTAGCACCCTACCACTGTTTGGCAAGATATCCTTTAAAACACTGAATGTGGACATTTGGAGCATGTCTTGGATATCTGCTTTCCTTCTACCACTGGTAGAATTTTTGGAGGTAAGATTCATTCATAGACAAAAGATGACTCATATGACCAGCAATGCAACTAGGAAAAGATAATTTTACTTATACTCCAAACAGTTAGAAAATGGGCTTCAACTTCTCAAAGAAACAAGCCAGTGCTAAATAAATTACAATCCTTTTGAGTGGGCATATCCTGATGTACTGTAAACAGAGCCATACCTTTCCCATGATTGCTCGAGTTTCTGGGGTATCTGGTGTATAAAGGATCTTTCCAAGCACCATTGGTTTTAAAAAAGACCAAATTAAAGCTCCAGTTGGGGTCTTGATCAGGTCCAGGTAAAAGGATAAGCAAAACGGTGCTGCGAGGGGAGAAAAGCAAACAAATTGCACACAGCACAAATAGACCCGGCATGAGAAAGCTACCAGTGTATTTTTTCCCCATCTGCCCAGTTTGTTGCTGTGTCCAGTGAATGACTTCAGGGCCCTCTTCGCCAACTGGTATAATGTACCTTGACACAAGCAATCCACTCCTAAGATCTCCTGTTGCTATGCTCAAGACAACAAGAGTCTCTGTGTTTGAGCCAAGATTCTCTGCTTGAAGGTTAAATGGAGTTTTGTGAACTCAGAGGAGCTAATAATGTCAGTACAGTCAGAAAAACTACACATCAAGAAAAAGCAGCAACCTGTCAAGCCCTAAGCCCAGACCATCAGCAAACAGGAAACAGTGCAGTGCCAAGCACTGCTCTGCTACATGGGCTGTTTTCCTTTTAACACTTCTGGAAATAAACCACCAATAATTAGGGCAGCGCAGATCTTCAGCTAGCCTAAATCATGAGCACTTACAGCCCTCCAGACACATTCAGGGAAACAGCCCAGCACTGGATCTCTCTGGAACCAGCAGAGTTTGGCTCTGAAATGTTTTTGCCTTAAGGAAAAGCCACACTTACTGGAGTCATGAGGAATCCCATATTTCTTCATCATCTTTTGGACATAGACATCCTCCATAGAAGAACTGTTGCTTACAGGGTCTCTAAAATCTGGAAGCAAGGACTCAAAAAACAGGGGTGTGATCTCCTGGTTGCAGAGAACTTTTGACATGGATTTAAATGTGCCACGTGTTATCTTGAAGTCGTTTGGTTTAAATAATGCCTGCGGAAAAGAAAATGCAAATAAATCCTGCACCCTAAAAGCATCCCATTCTGAGAGAAAAAAGAAATAGCAGAGTTAGAAGGCAAGGACTGAACATTTAGGACTGAACATTTTTACACTGCTTTCTTATGAGCAGTTTGCCTCTACAAAAAAAAAAGGCGGGGGGGGGGACTTTCCATGGAAATCATGCTTTTTTTGGCTAACCTCTGCTTTGACAGAGGTGATAAATTCAACTCCAGGGATGACATCCAAGGTGGGTGTGCCTGCTGACACATATAGACCCCAAGTTACTTTGTCACACAGATGTGCACATCCCCTATCCCCATCTAGGCCATGACTGCATGTGGTTCTGCAACGTGCAGGCAAAGCAAGGGCCAGAAACGATGCCTGTGATCTAGGCTGTCATCAACTATGATCATACAGATTGGATGAAGTTAGCGCAACCAGAAGTTACTGCAGGTGTCGAAGCAGGGCTGGGTTTGTACTGGATGTTTTGGGCAGTCTTGGGTTGTGATCTAATGCACACTAAATATAGAGCAAATTTTTGCTGCTGATGTCTGTGCTTTTGGATAGGCTTTTGTGGGCAGTTCTCCAGTTGCTTTCACAAGCTGACCCCTTGCAGTATTTTGTTGGAAGTCTACCCTCCTTCAAGACTGTTGTTCGTCCTCTGTGTTTTTGTTCCTAGTGTCCCCCCCTGAGCCATGAACACATGCTGGTCCCACTGCTCCAAATCAAAGCTCTCGCAGGAAGGCAACATAGAAGTTTGACAGATTCTTCTTAGAACACCACCGCTTTAAAAGAGAATCAGTAATGTACGATTCAATGCATCTTTGGCTTTTAGGGTAAGAAATTTCTGTGGAAATTGCTCCAGTGGTGTTTTGCCTCCAAAGCACAGGCAGACTACACGTACCTTAGTCAGTGGCATATTTCTAGACTGCCGGAGCTTTTTCACTGAATGAATAGCTTGTAGCAGTGGATCAACACCAGATTCAACCTGGAGTCTGAAATATCTCATTTTTGTCAGAAGGCCCAACATCTTGTCCACAGGTTTCCGAAGTTCCTTAGGGAAGAACATCTACAAGAGGCAGAAAGGAGACCAAATAAGATTGGCAAGAATCTGTGTGCACATGCGTGCACACACCCATACTGTGTTAATTCCAAGACAAAGATTGTGGGGTTTACAAGACTGTTAGGAGGCTTAAGGAGCGGATGTCCCATGGGAAATGAATGGGATTTGTATTCCTAAATCCCCAAGTGCTTTTGCAAACCAGTCCCCTGAATACTACGTGTTCTGAACAGTGCATGTTTCCAAACACCTACAGTTGGGAAACGCAGATCAGCTATGGGCTGGGATACAATCTGTGTCTCTAAGAGGAAGCATTTCACACAACATAGATGTCAAACACTATGAGTGACTTTTGACCTGAGCCAAATTCATTGGCATTCTCAACTAATAACTTTTTTTTTCTCCAGGATCCCTTCTGTAGCATTTTAAAATATGTATTCAATACGCACTTCTCTGGGAATGGTATTTTTACATGTCATTTATATAGCTGTGTGCGTGGGGTATTTGAATCATTTAATAACTTGGCAGTGCCAACCAGACTGGGAAAATACATTTCACAGGATTTTTTCCAGGGCCTCCCTTTCCAAGGAATAATAATGATAAAAAATAGCCCAGTGCCTTATTTTTGGGAAGCTTGAACTCAGGAGGTTGTGACAGCATATAAATGATACTAGCAGAGAGGGAGGCATTTAGAGTAGGTCCAGTGCCTTTAAATGAGGTTTGCTGGTTTACACCAGCTGGGATCCTCGTTTATATCCACACTGTCACAGCATGGCTACGCAATAAAAATTACTGCATGAGCAAAGCCTGATCTTTGGCTTGTGTAAATCAGCATAGCTTCTGGCCACTGCAATGATATTTTATGACCTTTCAGCCACTACACGCAGCAGAGACTACAGAAAGCACTCTACAAATCCAGCACTAACCTTGTATAAGAAATTGTAAATGTCTAAGTGTCGTAACAGAGTGACCCCCAGGATGTACGTCTCACGAGTTCTCTCCGAAAGAGAGAGATTGCAGAACTCCTCCGCTACTGTTTGCAGCTGTGGGTCAGCAGGATGGACGCTACAGGATTCCAGCTGGAGGATCTGAGAAATGAGCTGTGTTTGCAGAAAGGAAGAGAAGATTCATTAAGGGGTAGACTGCTCGCTCCAGTGTTGTGTGGATCAATCTTGCCTTGCTCTTGTTCTTTCCATAGCATCATATTTCAACCCTGAGAACCTGAAAATGCCTACCTATTATTCCTGCTCCAAGGGACAAATCCTAAGGATTGTGTGTTACTGCCCAGCTTGCACAGTAGTAAAAGCTTTTGTGGCTTCAATTTCCCACTGACTGATGCACATCAAGTTTGGAAAAGAGCACGCTCCTTGGGACTCAGTCCAGACAAGATGGTTGGGAAGGGGAAAAGCATCTGGAGCTCTGCTTGCGCAGGAGGCTGAGGAAGGCAAACTCATCTCTCATTATGAGAGGCGATTTTGGCACCCCAAGTGCTCTCACGGATTGTGGTTAGAAGTGTGCTTTCCCATCTGCACTGCAACAACTCCTCAGCGCTGAGGACCCCACCGAGGACCCCACTCAGTTCTCGTTGGCCTGTTACAGTGAACTGTGCCCTGGCTACAGATCGGAGCAATCACTCACCATGCAGTGCATGGCTGCTCACCAGCTACTGGTGACAGCCAAAGAGACCATATGGCTCTTAGTCTTCAATGGCTGAACTGACGTCAATGACTGCTCCTACTGCATTTCTGATGGCTACTTTGATCCACAACATGCTATGCTGGCTATCCCTGTGGGATCCTCTACCTCTCCCTGGGCTGTCACGCATGCAGTGATCTGCTTAGCTGCATTCACTAACAAATTCTGGTTTTAATGGTCTGAGTGGTAGAAAGCAACAAAGTCTCCCAGTGGAATGACGACAAACTTACCAGACTGCTGTTTTCTGGGAGAGGTGTTTCCAGAAGAGCATCAATACTGGCTGTGGACACTCCTGTTGTGTTTTTGAGATCCTCTTTGAGCTGGTCCACATTTTTAAACACATCTCTTAACTTTTCTGGAAGCAATCAAAAAGCAGTTGATTTAACAGCTTTCTCCAGACATACAGCAAATCTCAAGCACACAAAGAGGACTTTAGGTTAAGCATGGAAGTGTGGTACATCACTGCTGATAAAATACAAACATACCAACAACAAATCAACTTGGAAAATACAGTCATATCTCTTAGGTTTTACAGCCCAATTTATGGGCTGAAGTTGACAGTTCTAGTGATAGCAAAAGTGGCTCAAATACAAAGATTTGGGACTTCTAGCACACAGGAATATTTGGGCTGTACAGAAAACAAAAGGTGGTCTAGAACAGGCTCTAGAATTACTCTAGAGAAATGATCCAAATGACATAGGACATGTTGTATTGTTATTTCATTAATCTCACTTCTTCTTGGCAACTAAGCAAGTCTTGGGATTTCCAGCAGAAAGTACGGTACCAGTGATGATGTTTACCAACACTGTAAAGTAAATGTAGAAAGTTACCTTGCTTGCTAGAATCTGTTAAATTCTCAGTGAGGTTCAACAGGGAATTCAAAGTAGCCATATACTGAGGAATCTCTTGAAAGAAAGCAATTTCTGGTACATTTTTGTGAAACCTAAATTGGAAAAACAAGACAACCAACCAAATCAGGAATATGAAAAGAGGACAAGAAGCCATTTCATCATTTCATAAATAGAGTACTAAAGCAGTCGAACTCAGATGGAAAGCCTCACCACTTCGCTTGTGCCTGCATGTTTGTGACATCCCCAATCAATATAGTTTGGAGCTCTTGGAAGATTCTTCTGGGATTCAGCACATTGGTCACAACTTGATTGCTCAGCTCGATAGCGCGGAGGAGCTGCTCTTGAGATTGGCTTTGTTCACACAGCTCTCCAAAGCTAACATCAGGGAGATGGCAAATATGCTGTATTGACTTAAAGCTCTCATAGTCACAAAGAAGTCTTGTCAGATCCCGGAGGCGAGAGATCTTCAAAGGCAATTTTGAAAAGGAAGACAAATGCACAAACACCAGTTAGATGACAGAATTATAAAAGGCAAGTTTTAAAGGGTCTATCTGTCCCTTTCCATTTCTCTTTAGGATTAAAATTTTAATATATATTTTTAGTTCACTCAATAGGACACTTCACCACAAGCATTCCTACATGAGTTTGTAGCAGACCTGGCTACATGACATTGCACAGGACCTAATAAACCTTGCAAGCCTTAACACATCATCTCCCCTGCCCAACACGCCTATGGAGCAATACTCCGTTTGGACTTACCTGTTGACCAATTAATCTCCCCAGAGACCAAATACATCTACCTTGTGCAACAGGTTTAGCCTTTCAGATACCACCTGGTCATCTCTACTACAGCATATGAAACAGAGTTGGCTAAAGTCAGGACTTCCACATCTACCAGCTGTGTAAAGTTATAGTCCTTTGTCTACTGCTGTTACGGGCTTCCTTCTTGTCTAACATCATTTTTTACTTTAATGGTATCTGATAGGAAGAGCTGTTTTTTGGTTTGTGCCTGTAAGTCACACTGAGGCTCATCATGTTGTTACAGATTTATTAAGTAGTGACAGCATTGAATACTGTTTGGGGCTTTTTTTAAGACTTCAATTTTATTTCTGATACGGCGAAACAGAATAAAGCACGTGCGCACTGTTAGTGCAGTCATGTACGTACGGTGAAAGAAGTGTTCTATTCCAATGAGGCATTGCCAAATCCAAGGCTGGTGAGGGAATTCCATGAATCAATATTGCTTAGGTGCTCAGTCTCAGAAATCATTCCAGTGTTGTGAGACATCGAGGGCTAAGGAGCATGTGGGGCCTTGGGCTCCAGCCATGCTGGTGCTGGTATAGTTACCACTATGCCTAATGAGCTAAGTTAGTCGTGCTTTTAACTGCCAACCGAGTATGCACAATTCCACTGATTTTCAGCGGGGCAGAAGTACCTAACTGCTAATTGTGCCTCTGAGCACTCCTCCCTATGCACTTCTCAAATGAAGCTGAGGCATCCTGGAACAATCTCCACTCTGCAAGGTGCTTTGCTAGGTCAGTATTCTGAACTTTAAAACTACTGGCACACAGGTTCATGAGGAGTATGTTGCCACTGGCAACCTATGCAGTGCCCATTCTTTTGGGATGGCTGGTGGAAAAGAGAAACCATTCTATCCAACAGACTGGGAGGATAGGAACACCTCTGTGTTCTCAGAAAAACAGGTGTACACTGGGTAGGGAATCATACATGAACATACATTCCTCAGTCAAGTTTAATGGCACCCTTTACATATAGGCAGCAGGCAGAAAACAGTTTCTGTCCTCATTTTTATCAGCTGTTCTTTTAAGGAACTTTTCTTCCCCACACACTGCTTCTCAAAACCTCTATTGCACATTCATGTCTCACTGCGGGATGTCCTTCAAGTCAGCATTTTAAGCAGACTCACTTTTAGCTTCAGGAGCTCTGGTATGGATGAATGTTTCTCGGAGGTATTATTTTGCATAAAAGAGTTCTTTTTCAGATGCATTCGCTTCAAAAGCAGTGTGATGTTTTCTGTGCAAGGAAGAAAACAAAAGTTATACGAGACAAAAAAGCCAGATTTGCAGCAACTTCACAGATGGGAGTATCGGCACTTTTATTCTGAGGCCTACCGAGCATTGCTGTTTCCCACCAAAGTCACATGGCTCGGGACCTCTGAAATCACAGACTAAGACCTAGTTGCAATCTGGTTTATACTGGATTCAGTCCAGGTAGATGCTCTGGTCCTAAAGAAATCCACCCCACAGTGATAATGGGACTTTTGACAGTGCCCTTCCGAGCACATGCAATATCTCCATTCAGTGGACAGATAAACCTCTCAGGTTTTACAATAAGCTCATATGATGAGTATCTATGTGAAATATCATGTTAACTCTCAAAAATAACTGCTGTCATCTCATGGGTACATAAAGCTGTGGAGGGAATACAGTTTTCTATTTGTAAGATTTCTTTATCTGAGCGTCAGCAACCTGTCATCACAGAGTGAAGAGTAGACGTGCCATTTGGATAGAGATGGATGGAAAATTTATATCTGCAATGTGACATAACTCGAACAAAAAAAAAAAAAGGAGTCTGGCTTCCTGAGGTCTCAGAGTTCCAGTTAATTGCCAGCAGATAAAAACATGTAGCACCACCATTCCTTCCCAGCATTAGACAAAACACTCTGAGAAGATAGGCACAACATATTCCAGCTGAGGTCCCACAACATTAATGAAACCATGATTACCTGTCAATTTGCTGTCTTCAACTTCAGTGACATTTATTAAACACATCAGGTAAGGGTTATAGCTGTTATTCACTGTCACCTGTAAGATGGCATTTTCAAATTCTAAAAACAGAAATCTGAAAAATAAGGTAGGATTTTAAATCAGCAGCTCTTTCAGAAACAAGGTGTGTTAGTGAGCAACCTGTCAGCTGTGTAGATGCTCCTCCCTGGCAGTGTAAATAAGGATTCCAGAAGGAGCCATGTGTGTCCTGTAACATCTCCTAAGTGGGTACCCTCCCTGTTTTATTTCATCAGTTCTTCTTGCTGTTATCTCCCAAAGCTGTCATTCACTCTCAAACCATATGTATAAGAAAACACACTTGAAAATCTCACTGTAGATGGAAAGCCATGCTTAGGGGAGACTGAGAATCAAAATTAAGGAAAGGGTTCCTGAAGAGTTCACCACTGGTGGCAAGACTCCTACAAGAGCCTGCTTCCACCATGAACTGATACACACCAACAGAGAAAATTCTTAAAAGTCTCACTTGTGGATGTATGTTCAGTTGAAGGAGACATTTTCTCCTCTTCAATTTAACTGACGTTAGACTTAGTGTCCTAAATTGTGCTGATTTCAGGCTTACATTGCTCCACTGAAAAAAAAATAGCATGCTTCACATGCTGGAATGAGAATGGTCGTCACTACCCATAAAAGCAATGGCAATATCCAAAAAGCAAACTCACCGTGTGATCAAACTGGTCGGTGACAGAGTTTGGTCACTGTGAGTCCAAGGTATGGTCTTGTCGTACAGGGTTTCCGCCATGGCAACAAACTGATGAGCAACAGTATCAATGACACTGTCAAAACTAGTCCTGTTGGAGAAAAAAGCTGAACTGGAACTGATTTTGAATTTGTTTAGCAGATCGGAGATGTTTAGCCTCCTGAGAATGTAGCGACTCGCTTCTAAGATTTCAAGAGCTGACACATCATTGGCAGAGTTGTTTGCCACTGCTTCCAACAACTTTGTAAAGGCAGCTTCTTTGGTTAGATTCCTTTCGGTGTTTAGGAAACTGTCAACCACATCCCAGATGCTTGAGTAATAACTCCACTTGGTGAGGTTGAAGGTGCCTTGGAGACTCTGCAGCAGGTTGCTCATGTGGAGCTCAGCCTGAGCCACACTGAGGAGTGCAGACAGGTTTGTCCAGCCTGCTGAGCTGTCAGATAAATTTAGGGAGTCCAGCACTGTTTCATTCACCATGAAAGGAATGAGCATGTGCAAGAGCTGCGATGGGAGCACAGCATCCACGTCTTGGACCGGGTCAGGGCAGGAGGCATTACTCTGCAGCAGCTCCTCCCTGAGAGCAGTCAGAGCTCTCACCTGCTCCTGCAACCAAGAGTTTTCCAGCTCAGAGACAAGGTTTAATTTGGAAAGGAAACTCAGAGTAAACTGCAGAGACCGGACGATGCACGACAGCTCCTGGGAAAAGTGTTCACTGCTGTTCTTGTAGACAGCAGCAAACTCTGGAGACAGTTTCAGGGTTCTTATGGCAAGCTGGAACATCTTTGTAAAGGTGTCATTGTGCACTGTTCCACCCTCCATTCCCAAGGAATCAAAGAGGGGTTTGCAGGGGCTCCTGGCTAAGGACTCGCTCAGAGTGGCATCTTCAAACAGCATCTCAAGTGTTATGTGGAGCACATCCCGAGCAGAGCAGTTCTGGGGTGCCCCATAAGCCTTGTCACTGTTCTCAAGGAAAGGAGTCAAGGCTGAATTGAAGAACTCCCAAATTTGTGCCTGTAGCAAAGTATTGTGCTGTGAGGAAGACTCACTGGACTCCTTCTTCAGCAGGAAATGTGAGAAATTGTAGACAATGTCCATTTTCTCTTCAAGTGTTTTGTTTGAGTTGGTCTCATGAAGGACCTTCATTCCTACTCTCCATATTTCAATCAGTCTCTGGGTATAGTTACTGCAAGAATCAAATAATTTGTTGATAGCTTCAAGCTCACTGATATTATAACTTTTCTGCAAATCTCTTAAAATTAAGAAACCCCTTTGCATGGCCTGCCAGTATATGGAGACGTTGGTTCCTCTGGATTCTTCTTCACCATACAGCTCAAACATGGAGGAAGCAAAGTTTATCAGCTGCTTCAGCTCCTTGCTGAAAGGAAGACCGGAATCATTTCTCATGGTACTGAACTGATTTTGCAGCATGTCTAGAAGTGACTGGGAAGTCAGATGGTGTGTATTATTCCAGTCCATGGACTGGAGTACTTCAGCAATATGCCAGAAAACACTAACTTCATCTCCCTGCCTGACACGAGGGAAACTCTGGAGCTTCTGCATTAGCTTAGACAAAGAAGAGATCAGCTGGTAATGACCACTGGTATTCACCTCCGCCATGGCAGCCAGAAGCTGCTCAAGGGACAAGAGTTGTTCTGAAAATTTTGCAGAAGTTACAGGGGTCAACAAGAAGCCAGAAAATAACGATGACACATTTTCATTTGTGAAAACATAATTTTCAATGTCTTCAAGCGAGATTGCCTGAAGTGCTATCATTTTGATAACCTCCCATGCTTTCTCTGTATTAAAATGAGTCCCATTTAAAATTGTCTGATTCCAAATCACTGCAGCCATAGTCAGAACATCCTGATCTTCTTCTCCATAGGGAATAGTGTAGAACAATCCTTCGTCACCAACTTCATACAGTGGGAGTATTTCATGAAATATTCTTCCCAAGTCCAGCGTGCTGTTCGTGGCAGAAGTTGAATTGAAAAAGAGTTTTAATGAACTATACAAATCATTCAGATCTGGGGATTTAATTCCTCCACTAGAATTATGAAAGATCTGATGTACTAATGTTTTTCCAGGAGCTACCCCAAAGTCCACAAGAATTAGAGCTTTCTTCATCATTTCCAGGAGTTTCACATACTCATCCACTTCTGTGAGGTTCCATTTGGTGGTCAACACATTGCCAGCGGCATGCCACAGCCGCAAGAAATGTCCCCACTCAGACTGGTTGGAAGCATTTCTGCCCACCTGCAGCAGTTCATATGCACTGCTGTTCCCAATGGGAACGGTTGGGAACAGATGGGAAAACACAGGCAGCTTAGGCCAGTCTCCTGAGCTGTCAGATAAATTCAGGGAGTCCAGCACTGTTTCATTCACCATGAAAGGAATGAGCATGTGCAAGAGCTGCGATGGGAGCACAGCATCCACGTCTTGGACCGGGTCAGGGCAGGAGGCATTACTCTGCAGCAGCCCCTCCCTGAGAGCAGTCAGAGCTCTCACCTGCTCCTGCAACCAAGAGTTTTCCAGCTCAGAGACAAGGTTTAATTTGGAAAGGAAACTCAGAGTAAAATGCAGAGACTGGACGATGCACGACAGCTCCTGGGAAAAGCGTCCACTGCTGTTCTTGTAGACAGCAGCAAACTCTGGAGACAGTTTCAGGGTTCTTATGGCAAGCTGGAACATCTTTGTAAAGGTGTCATTGTGCACTGTTCCACCCTCCATTCCCAAGGAATCCAAGAGGGGTTTGCAGGGGCTCCTGGCTAAGGACTCGCTTAGAGTGGCATCTTCAAACAGCATCTCAAGTGTTATGTGGAGCACATCCCGAGCAGAGCAGTTCTGGGGTGCCCCATAAGCCTTGTCACTGTTCTCAAGGAAAGGAGTCAAGGCTAAATTGAAGAACTCCCAAATTTGTGCCTGCAGCAAAGTGTTGTGCTGTGAGGAAGCCTCGCTGAACTCCTGCAGTAGAAGATGTGTTATGTTATAGACGGGGTTAATTATTTCTTCACTGGAAGCTTCACTGGCACTTACATAATGAAGAATTTTCATTCCCGTCCTCAGAAGTTTAGACAAGCTCTCCAAGGTTTTATTGTCAAAATGAAAGAATAGATCTATAGATTTTAATTTGCTGACATTATAATTTAGCTGCAGCTCTTTTAATATGTACAAGGTCTTTTGTATGGCTTGAGCAACTAGTGAGACATTGGCCACTTCAGAGTTTCCCCCAAACTCTTTAAATACAGCTGTTATAAATTCTGACAGCTGATCCACTTGTTCACTGAAGGTGCTACTTGAACTATCATTCAGCTTTTGTAAATGCCTGGTTAATACCTCTAGAAACTGTCCATAGGCTACGATGCCTGTGTTATTCCACTTCATCGATCTCAGTTCTTCCCCCATGCGCCAATAGGTATTCAGCTCATCCCACCGGGCTTTGCCCATGGAGCTCTCTACTTGCCGCATCAGCTCAAACACAGGCATCAGCAGGTACTGATAACCTATGTTGGTGTCTGTCATTATAAAAAACATCTTCTGGAGAGCCAGAAGCTGGTCTGGAAAGTTTCTGTAGGACACAGGCTTAAGCAGATAATCAGAAAACAAAGATGGTATTTCTTGCATTTCATTTAAACGGTCTCTGAAGTCTTCCAGAAATGCTGGCATGCCAGTGGAGAGCAACATTTTGACAGCATCCTCAGTTTGTGCTGTACTAAAATTGGAATTATTTAACAGAACTGGATTCCAAATCATTGTAGCTAATTTTAAAGCACTCTGAATTTCTTTCCACTGGGTCATTATATTGGAAATGGAAGTCCCATTAAAGTCACTCTGTAATTGCAGTGATGTGAAGTTATAGATTTCATCAATTATTTCCTTATTATATGGTTCCTTTAATTTATAATCATGATGTGGATTCATTCCCAGTTCAAGAATTGCATACAATTTCTGTAATGTTTCATTCTTCAAATTTCTGAATAGATTTAAGCTTTTTAATTCACTTCTATTCATTTCTTTCTCAAAGCCTTTTAAACGATGTAGAGACTTTTGTATGGCTTCTAAATCATCTGAATTAATGGACCTCTTGGAGTCTTTTCCACCAATCTCTGGTGACTTTATTTTTCTAGAGGGGAAAAAAAAAAAAGCATTTTAGTGAATATGAAATCAATGCAAGTGGAAATGTAAAGTGATTTAGAGCAAAGATCATAGATTTGAATTATACTGTTAGTAATATCCCTTTAGGTAATGTCTTACCTCAGAACTTCCTCCAAGTCAGATACTAAAGTCTCATTGTCTTTCCAGTTAAAGCGATTACAAATATATCTGGTCAGCAAATTGTTTTCTTTATCTACAATAAACACGTCAAGAGTATATTAGCAAAGACCACATCAGTTTGGAAACTGAGAGGAGCTCTATGGCAGATCTGTTGAGGATAACATGCATGTACAAAGTCAGGCCCCTACAACAAGACATGATCCTGGTTAGAAATCTGACTGCTCTTCTGGGGTGTAAGTCTTCCCAGCCTTCTGAAGGAAGTCAGGATGCTACCTGTCATCGTGGAAATTATTTTCCATCTCAGGAACAGCTCAATGCCCCTACAGCCTGGGTGCTAATGGAGCTCTCCTGCTGCTTTAGCAGCACTTTGCCGTCAGTGATGCAGCACGAGCTGGCCTAGTATTTATTCTTATTTCTTTCCCTTCATTTGGGAATGCTTTTTTACTACCCCCACGTAAGCTTTGACTACAGCAATATTTCTGTCCCCCATAGTCATTTACACTCCTCTTGATATCCCCATGTGCCCAGTCCTCGCACTAACCACATCTGTGTTTCCCCTTCTCGCACTGCATTAACCTGCCGCCTTCTTATCCACCCCCACTTCCACAATCTCCATCAAAGGAGGAGTAGAGAACGGACAGCATTAACCCATCTGTCCCTTGTAGCATTTCGATGCTGTACCTACCCCTTGCCCACTCACAACACCTCAGCTAGAGGTGGACGTTGAGGACTCTCTCTGCTGTAAGCTGACAGGGCTTTACAGGGACAGCTCATCTTGACAAATACAGCTTGTTGGGCAGCTCAGCCCCAGCCCCTGCCTTGATATACTGAGGTGAGTCTGACAGAGCCCACAACTACATGTAGATTTTGATAAAATAATTTTTTTTGACCAAAAAAAAACCCCTCAAGGTAAAAAAATTACTGCTCCCCATTTCCACCAAGACTGCAAACTCCTGTTAACTCACTGTCCCCTGACAAAACCAGGCTTTTTCACTCTTCCATTTGAAATGAGGTATTTTAGTCACGTTGGTAAAAAAGTCAAAAGAAGAATTCATTATGCTAAGCCCTGAACAGGATGCAACCTGTATGGTTGCTAATAGCCTGCGGTGTGCCTCCCCTCGGCACCACAGGTTTTCAGCAGAGATATGACTACATGGAGGAGTCTTACCTTGCTCCGAACAGTTCAGGGAATATGGAGGATCTGTAACCTCACTCTGAACAGTTTTGGATCCATCATCACTCACAAGCGATGCAGAGACATTCTCAGCTGCCAGCACAACACTAAAGGTGGGGAAAAAAAAAAAAGCAAGGAAAATAAATTGTGGTTACAGGTTTATGAGAAGAAATAAAACAAGTGTTCAAATAGGAAACAGCTGGAGTACAGCCTATCATTCTTAAAATGTCTGACAGACAAGACATTGCCCCTGCTTTTAATATTTTGTTTGATCATGCACAAAACACAAACACGAAGGGCTTTGATGGGAAAGCCATGGAGGTATATTAGCACCAACATATGTGTTGCGCTCATTACTTATTCAAAGGGTTATGTAAAATCTATAGACCGCTTAAATCCACGCAATAGGTCTTAGAAAACACTCAGGTGATGTGCCAGCCCAGAGATTCACTGCTGTGGCTGAATCTCCTCCTCAAAGAAACCAGGAAGCAAGCAGACAAGGCTCCAGGGAGAGCAGGGATCCCTGGGGGATAACATCTGTGGAAGGAAGAAGCAATCACAAATAACTGTTACCATTTCCAATTCTCCTTCTTTCCTCTTTTATACTGTAATAATCAGGCTGACAGGGAAGGAAGGAATGTTTTTCAGTCTTGGGAAAGGACAAGCTGATCACCAGGCATAGCGTATCACAGAGAAGTCATTTAAAAGACTGTCTGTTCAATGTGTGCAGGTTACTGAAAACTTTGTGGTCATTATTAGTCCCTTTTGCTTCTCCTGCATAAAGAGTAGCTCTTCACTGCAGGCACAGGGTCACCGTGAAATGCACAATCTCTCTCCTGCCTGAAGTTCTGCAGGTGATACGCAAAGAACCTCGCTGAGCTGATTTCAGTGGCAGGAATAAATACATACTGATTTGTGGGAACAGAGTGCTAGCGAGAACAGAGCACCGGGGATCTCTCAACTCCTCATTTAACATATCATCTCCGTGCAGGTTCTGCGGACTTGGTGTTCACCATTTCCATTCTGCAGAGGTGCTTGTTAGTAAGAGTCTTAGAGGGGGAAGAAGAGGAAGAAACCGCACTTATAAATGACATATTTAGTTGAGTGACAGGACAGCCAAGAAGGAGAAGGCACAGGCTTACCAGAAGTGGAGGCCTATCATACAGATCAGAAGGTAACAAACATGGAAACAAGTGGTGTTCTCGCCCTTTCATTTCAGCCTTGCAGGACATTGGCTTTATAGAAAAAGTTCAGGTTATGTGCTTATGTGAAAAACTATCTCAAAGCAGCAAACAGGAGGCATTTGTGAATTCTGTCTGCAACCCAGGTTTGCATGGGTAATAAAATTTGCTCCTAAACTTTCTATAGAAGTCACGACTTCAAAGAAACTGTTTCACAGTGCGGGTGTTTATCACGTGGTTGATACAAATGCCACAAGGAGCAGAAGTTCTTTTCTTCTGTATCTTCATTTTATACTACTAAAAAATTCCCTGTACAGCATTTCTTTAGGAGGTCAGTGCTGCCTGAGTAAAAGACTTGGCCAGGCTCGCTAAGATGTGCTTTTGTAAGCATCATTAAAAATACTATTTGTGCAATCTCTTTGCAGTAACTCTTTACTCATGCACTTAACGCCACCAGATGCTAGGCATGAAAGCACCGCACAGTTCTGGTGATGAAATTCTATGCACCTCTTTGTTGTGCCTATGATAACTTTGCCCAGCTCTGCAGCTGTAGAGCAAAGCAGAGCAGCACAGTAAATATTAATTCTTCCTGGGCACTCAAAACAGTGCTGCCTCTCAGGCTTGATTCTGCAAGTCAAGGCAAACAAATGCAATAATCCTGTGACTGAAACAGCAGCATGGACAGAACATCTCGAATAAAATTAAAATTCTTGCCACGCTCTTACTGGCTCCTCTAATGCTACGGACATTACAACTTACAAATAGTTCTCACAGTGCAGTATGGCAAATTACCTAGATATTAAATGTACAGGTTTTTAAGTGCCCTGGCAACTCGCCTGTGATGAGAAGCGAGTCCCTCTAAGCCTGGGTGTAATCAAAGTGGCAAAGTTTCTACAATCTCTCTGGCATCTTTACCCAACTCCTCATACATCCAAGAAAAAAAGGAAATCCTTAAGACATTTAGTTGCTTGCTGTGCTCCATGTGCTGTAACAAGTGGACTATTCAGAATAATTTATAGCAGTGTCAGTCACATATCCAGTAGATGACTTGGGACAGAGTCCCCTAATCTCTTGAGTAACTCAAGTCTTCTAGAGATCAGAGTTTAGCCCAGCTATGGACCAAGAAAGGGATTTCAAGACTAAGCCCATTTTAGAAGAGTTTTTATTGTCCTAGCTTCATACAACATCAAATATTTGAGCACAGTTAACTAATGCAGTTAAGTCAGCTCTGGTTTTCGTATAACTATTGAGCAAGAACATAATTGGTACTTTCTTCTTAAAGTCAGATGTATTCAAAGTCCCACATGCCAAAACCCAGGCATCTTCTCTTCTCTTATCTTTCAAGATCGGTCCTAAGAAAGCAAGCAGCAGTAAATCAGGTAATCTTTTTTTTTTTTTTTAAAGATAATTTATGGCTTCCCTACAAATGCTTGAGGTGTTCCAAAGCAACTGGAATTTGGCTTTTTGCTTTTCTGGCAAAAAGCAGCCATCTGCTTTCTTTAGCAGAGCAACTATCCAGCCAGGAGAGCTTTTCTTCAACCAAAGGCAGTGGCTGTTACCACCTTTTCTATCCGCACATGGGCATGACAGTGCCTCTAAGCAGGCTGAAATAGGAATAAGATTTCACCTCAAGCTTCCATTTAAAAAGTGACACATGAGTCTTTGAAAATCAAAACAACACTCTCTGTCCACAGAGACCTTTAGAGATGCATTAGTACAGAGCCATATCATCCCCCAAATAAATAATGCTTTTAAGCTAACACCCTTCTTCAAGGTGAGAGGTGATGTCCTTAGAGTTCAAGGACACAAACCCATCAGCTGTCAACGCCTCTCCTGGCATTTTATGTATTTTTACCTGTTTGGATTCTGAAGGAAATCAATTACGCCTTGCAGTTGCATGCTGCCCTGAAACACATCTGGGGCCAGCAAAAGGAGATGCCACAGGGAGGTGTCATTCTGCACTTGGGAGATGAGCGTTAGAAACGAGACCATTTCATTGACGAATGCAGCCTGGTACTGTGGGTTGTGTTGCACCTTAAAAATAACAACGCAAAAAATTATTTAAGAACAAGAACCCTTGCTGCCGGTGGGTCTTTTTATGTTTTTCAGCTTGTGCTGCACTTGTACACAACTCTACAAACAATACATTCAACGGACTGTAGTGACAGGCAATAACTGAGAGAGTGACTGTGCTTTACCTTCACACCCCAGATTGTACAATAAATTCTCTGTTTAGACAAGCCCTACGATTCGCAATGTCCCAAACAGTCCAAAGACTAGGAATACAAGAAAAATTAATATCGGTCCTCACCCTGGCAAAAAAAGAAGGCATTACCTTTAAAGGGTTCATTTGCTTTAATTATATAGCTTTCCCAAAGACAAGTACTGCTCCAGTCATGAATTGTTGGATCAGATGCAGGAGTTATTGGATGAAGTTATACGGCTGAGGTAATACACAATTAAATTTATTGCCTCCCTTAGCTTTAAATATTCTTATTTACACCACATCCCCACACTGTTCTAGTTGCCTGTTGCTGCAGCAGGGCAAATAAAGAGAAGAAACAAGATCTAGGCATGGTGAGAACCCTTAGTGGCCACTTGCTGATGGCTGGATGTCCTCACTTTTCCAAGCTGTATACTCAATTCTAAGGTCTTTGGGCTAATCCCTTTCACAAGAATTAGCTCAGCCTCATCACACACTATATGCACTTTTGTAGAGAGATGAGCAGCTCCCAGCCAGGCAGGGCCATGTTCTACCTCCCAAACAGTGCAATGACATCCGCGACTAACACAGCTACTGGCTGCAGATATTAGGGAAGGTCCCAGGCACTTACCTGAGAGAGCTGCCTTCTGAACTCTTGAGTAAATGACTCTAAAAGCGATGAATCAGTAAAGCAGAATGTCTGGTAGATATTGGTTGCCATCCTCTCTTCAGCAAGATCAGGATGTGCTATGTATCGCGACAAGACCTCGCACAGAATGACTTTGAGATTTGCTGCAGTTGAGTATTGGGTCTGGTTCTAAAAGTAAAACACAATTTTCTAGGTAGCTTTAAAAAAATACTCTATTTGGGATGGTTTTAAATGCAGCGATGAGACTTTTCTACAGGGTAGCAGTGACATCTGAGTAGCATCATTACAAGCACTTACACACACATCGAATTCTAACAGGTGAACAATGTCACTGAAATCCTTCAGACTCCTCACACAGATAGAGAAATGTGCAAGTGTTCATAGGCCTTACTACAAAAGCATAATAATACTGGTGTCCATTACAGGGTACCAAGTTTCTGTTCCAAAGGAGTTGCTCCTGTACGTAGCCAATACCTACAATAAACACACAGTGCCCCTGATGCCACTGTAGGAGTACTGTGGGCTAATAAGTTGAATGGCAAAGCCTGTGACATCCTATCTTTAATTTTTCACGACAGAAAACATGCTCTAAACACTTTAACTCACAGAAATTTTGAGCAAAATGTGTCAGGGTATCGAGTGTGATCATATTTAGTACTTCATGGTATTATGTCCCAAGATGTCTGGTTTATCTGATTTCTGCTTAGAGGATAATAAACTTATCACAAAGCTTTAAAGCCCACCCACAATAGCTGTCTTTCTCTTCCCAAAATAAAGCACACAGACATAATAGTGGAGGTGTGAGAGCAATAAAAGCTGTACCTTGGTACTTCGAGCTTTGCACTCTAAGTGTGATGATACATCAATGTTCACACTCAGCTATTACGCAAATACAGACTTACCTTCCCAAAACCGAGGACTTCGTTGAACATGTTGATGCTGGAAGTCAAGTTGGATGGTGACGAAATATTCCGAAGGGGTTTTTCTCCATGAGATACCAAATCCCCAAATGCTGCAAGACAGTTAGAAACATCGTATTTTACTTAATGCCTTTTAACCTCTTTTTACACCAAACCATGACAGAGGCAACTACAGCTTCGGGCATGCCACCGTTGGTGATTTATTTCAAAAGGTACAGCCAATGGCATCTTGTAATTACTTAAGGCTTTTTCTGATGTAATTAAATCCTGGATTACATTATTTCCTTCTGTAACTTTAAAAATATCAAATGCAGTTCAACTGCTTGCAGTTCAACATTAATTTCCACCCCTTTTCTCCAGTCCTGCAGCTCCCCCAGGCAGGATGAGCGATGAGGAGCCTTACAAGGAAGCCCACGTCAGCTCAAGCCACGAGCCCTGTAAGGGAGAACCCTCCAGGTGTCTTTGGCACCAGCGGGTGACACTCGGGATTCAGAAACAGCTCCGGCACAGATCTGGAGCCCTGTGTCCTGCTATACATGGTGGCACACAGCCAGGTCCCCAGCTGACACACACCAAAGCCAACACTTTGCACTGAGCCGCGCTCCCAAAACGACACAGCTCCCTGAAACCACAGCAGCTCTGCCAGCTCACGCCAGCGGCAGCTATGATTTTTATTTTATTTTTTAAAATAAGATGTAGAACCGAGTTCCTCCCTGACCATCAACCTGAGTTGATGGCTCCTGTAACTGTTCATTGATTTATTTTTTTCTTCAGTCCTTTTTGCGTTCTGCCTTTTTTTTGCCTGTACACCACAGAGCGAGTGCGTTGGCAGGAATGCTGATTGGAACCGCGAATGGCTGGGGTGGAACAGTCACAGAATGCAGAGCTGTAATCATTCACTTGACCGTCAGCTCCCTGGACGAAGTGCTATCCATCATGATGGCTAGTGGACAGTCCTAGCCATTACCATCAATAAATAATAATTGTAATTATATTATGGAAAATTTAAGTCTTAAAGTTCCTTCAGGAAAGAGAATCACATTGGGGGAGAACATCAACACTAAATATCCACTGTGGCATAGCAGAAGACTTATTTGCTGGATAACTGTGAATAAGAAATACGTTTGAAAAAAATCATAAGCTGTTTATGAACAATTTGTGGGCAGTAAAAGGGCAATATTCCATAAATAGCCAGGTCTTTAATTAATGTCCAAACAGTCTGCGATCTCACATTGCTCCTGTGAAGCGCAACAATTAATCCTGGTTTCTTGGCCACATTCCCAAAGTCTTTTCTACAGTCAGTTACTTGTAATTATTTCCAAGAATGTACACTAATGCGATGGCCATGGTCACGTGCCTGTGTAGAACACACAAATCATCTTAACAGTGCTCTACGAATTGAATCTCTGTCCAGAGAGCTTCCAAATCAGCCTTTAAAGACCAGAGCTTTGCAGAGCAGTGAATAACCTACCCAGGGAGACGTTCCTGCTTTTTGGAACCTCTGCACTCCATGGTGATGGATGGTTGTCCTTGGCCACATTGGAGGAGCTTCTCCGCTTACTGGGGGAAAGAAGAAAAGAACAGAAAGAAAAAAAAAAAAAGAGAGACACCAGTAACAACTCTTGAGTTTCTTATGATTGAGCTTACATTTAAGTACTGTGTGACTCAATGGTCAATAGCTGGATTTCCTGGCAGGTGCGTTGAAATCTGGGTTGTGTAAAACTCTGGTTCCATCTACAGGCCCAGCATGTATTTTGGGGAGGACACTGCAATGTGCTCAGACATGAAACAGTTGGAGAGGACCGCATTCATGCCTGTTCTGCAGGGACACCAAGGACAGACAAGGCTTCACATATGTATTTATAGTTACTTAGGCTGCCCAGAGAAGTTGTGGGTGCTTCATCCCTGGATGTGTTCAAGACCAGATTGGATGGGGCTTGGAGCAACCTGGTCTAGTGGGAGGTGTCCCTGCCCATGGCAGGGGGGTTAGAACTAGGTGATCATGAAGGTCCTTTCCAATCCAAACCATTCTATGATTCTATTTGGTCTAATCTTAAACAAATCCCCACTTCTGGAAAGGTGGTCTCTTGCATCAAGTCCTGTTCTGATGTCCACCAACATATGACCAGCAGAAGGAACAGTGCAGAAATTCATGGCACTGTTAAAGGCACTTGGACTGATCAGAGAGGCCTTGTTGTAAGCTGGAACAGCTCTAAGCTATAACAGCGGGGTGCATGTCCCTACCAAGAAATCCTTCAAGAGATCAGGACCTTACTTCATGCTTCCCAAACATTTCACTACAGGGGAGAAGAAAGGGTGGAAAATGTTGGTGTTGAGCTCAGATTTTGTACTTAGTTCCCATTTACTAAGGAAAATCTCAAGTGACCATGTCTTGCACACCTTAGTAAATGCTTTGAAGGAACAGAATTGGAGGTGAGATCCTTGCCCATTTTCTCTGCTGGCCACTGGCAAGACAGTTTTAGGGCAAGTTATACAACAGTTTAATGACAGCTTCAGTGAGTTGCACAATGGGATGGGAAAAAACCCAGTCTGGGTTAGCTGAATATTACAGACTCTAGAATATTACACAATAATACATCCACACAGTGAAGAGTCAGAGCTCAAATGCTTTGCCTTCATAACAGACTCACCCATGGTGATTCTGCTCTGAGGAAAAGCTACATTTGTTCATGTCAGCTTCTGGAGCTTTCCCCTGCCCAGTCAACCTTCTGCTGAGGTTTTATACTCTGCTGTATCCTGCTGTGTTCACTGTGACTACTTAATAGTTGGGTGGTTTTTCTTGTAGAATACAATATGTTCCTAAAGCTGATGTTGACCACACAAGGGTAGGTATGCCCACATAGCTGTGCGACACTTCCCACAGCCAACTTTTAGCATCAGTAGTGGTCAAGATGCTTGTTAATAACTCGTGTGACTTGAGCTACAGTTTAGCCAAATCCTTTGATTTTCAGTTGGCAGGAAAAAACAGTTATTTCCTAAACGGCTGTACAGAAACCAAAACCATAAAAAGCAAGGAGGATTTGTAGCTATTGAAACCCATGGAAGGCCTCCAGCTTTGGCACTAGAAGTTCCCATTTCTTCATTTCAATACCCCAAATGAACCATTGTTTAACATGCCCAGGGAAACACAACACCACTGAGGAAACGAGTGAAGAGCTGTGAATCCAGACATGCAGTCTCTGTGCGGCTCTGCCCTCTTCTGATGTGTAAACTTGAATTTGATTAGGATTCACCTTGTGTAACATCAGTCATCCACATATTTAGTCATCCAGACTCCTCCTAACCAATGGAGGGATCCTGATCATTGACCTGGCCAGGAAAATGCCAGTCCCTCTGCACTGACTAAGGAGGACCCTTGAGGAGCCACCAAACCCAGGATGCCCCATACTGCCTCCTGGACTTGCTGGTGGAAGGCATGGGGCCCACCTTGGCTCTTCAGACTCTCAAGCTCTGGTCAAGGGACATTTTGAGGCTCTGACACAGCCACTATGGAGCAGCCTCTCACCTGAAAGCAAAGATGAGCAAGCTGGGACTTGTATGTGAGATGCCCAGATTTTCAGCTCTCCATTAACATGCCAGGCCTCAGAGTAACTTGTTCCCCAGGGGTGAGCCAGAATTGAGAAGTCAAGTTGTAGAAACAACTGTGGCTGGCATGTCTCAAAGCAAATGCTACTTGGCTTCAGCTGGAACATCAATGAAATTGAAATGCCTCCGTTGAACATTTCAATTTCAACAAACTGACATTCCAATAAAACATGCCCAGCCAGCTCTGCGCTGCAAATCTACATGCTTTTATGGGAAAAAGTTGTTTCATTTTCATCTGTTTCCTGTTTGATGACTTGCATAGAGGACATCCATTCTTGTTAGCACCTGGAGGATCTACTCAAAGATCAGTCACCTCAGAACAAGGGTACCTCAAGCCTGAGATGTTAGGGAACACTTGCCACTTCCACCCAAACCATCCTGAACCAATAGCCGCAGTGGCAGATCAGAACACTGGGCTGCTCTTGGTACAAGTCTTATCCACTGGCACCCTGCAGGACCTGACCCACAGTCATGCAGAAATAGTTTCTTTGCTTTGAGCTGCCTGAGGAGAAGCATTTTTCTGAGGGAGTAAAATTCTCTTCTACTATCAAGCCTCCATCAACTGACACACCACAAATAGCTGTCCCCAACATGGACATCTTTCAAGTGTCCCATGTTGCAGCCCATATTCTCATTCCTAAGTGTTCAGATGTCTGACACTACATCTGTTGTAACAGATACCTGAGACAGATCCGTTGTGGACACACTTGCACATACACACATGCACGGCTGCTCCCTCCACCTCAAAGCAAGTTTTGCTTTACAGCTTGTAACACCCAGATGTATTCAGATGCCCTTACAGTCTGAGGGATGAGATGTCATTAAGCCTTGGCAGCAGATCTTCAGGCGTGTACGGTGTGCCTTTACATCTGGCGTCGGAATCACACAGCACGGTTTGCAGGAATGGGAAGAAGCCTGCACTGGGAAGGTTTCGGGGTGCAAGATAACCTGGAGGAAGGAGAAGGAGGAAAAATGCCATTATGATGATGTGGATGTGCACTTTTTTGCCATGCCTTTCTACCAGCATGTGCTGTTTTCTCTTCCCAAACCATAGGACTGATTCTCAATTTCACTGAGGCTCTTTTACTCCACCCTGGCAGCACCATCTGCCAAATCCCACTAGAAATGCCTCCTCAACACTGACAAACCCATGACAAGCTATTTAGTAGGCAAAAGAATCATGTTATGTGTTTATAAGATACATTTCAGTATAAGATACCTGCAGATTTCCCACTTCCACTCCAAAATGCAAGAAACAGGCAAGAAAAGATGAAAGCAGCCTAGGTTTAGCTCCTAATTCTGCCTTTAAAAAAATAAAAGCAGGCCCATGGCCAGAGTAACTTGAAACACCCAGAAGAGCATGTTCGCCAGGGCTTGGTTGGCCAAGTTTCTATGCAAAGCCACGAGCTCCAGTTTCAAGCCAGGCTGTTAACACAGGGCTCTGTCTCAGCTTTTACCCCAGGAAGAGGCAGTGGCTCCAGGACCAGACAACCTCCTTTGGTTTTTGTGCAGATCTGCCCAGGGAAGGGAGAGGAGCAATCTATCACCACCACTCCCTCCGTGTCTCCTGCCATCTCATAGCAGCTCCCATCCCATCTGCTTGGTGACCTGTGATGCTGGCAGCCAGCACTGAGGGGCGAGATGTATGTCCCTGTCTCCCACTTCTGCAAGCACAGAGTGGACCTGAGCAATTAGAGACTTTGGTATTTTATGTGCCACTTGCCCCATGCTGCTTGCTGCCAGCCCGCAGAGTTCACCGGCTGCCTTTCCTCTCGGTGACAAACGCTCTCATAAATCTCATAACTCTTTTGCTGGATCACAGCAACATATTATTTAAAATAATCATTTTGAAAATTACCTGGCAAAGGACATTGCTATTATTTCTGCTATGGAAAGGAGCCAGATTTACAAAAGGCCCGCAGGCTGGCTTGTGGTAATTGATTGTGGTAATTGATTACCTCGCTCTTTAGCCTCCAAAGACAACCTGTGACTCTTGCCCAGGCACAGCTTTATCTCTAACCCCCCTGACAAGGACACTGTACTACATTCATACTACACCTATTAATTATAGCAGTGGTCAAAACCCAGATGTTCCCAATGGGGATGGCAGTGCTCAGTGGAGTACATGGCTGTCAGAGACTTGACTTCCCTGAGCTATCTTCAGCACAGTTGGTCACAGCCCATGAGCATCCACTGCCTTTTTGGGTCAAAATGCAAAAGCTCGTGGTTTAGTATAGGAGTTCCCACAGCTTTGGGCCAGATAGCAGCTGGAATGGAGGACTGCTAAGACCTGCAGAGAGTCGTGTTGTGACTCTCTTAGATACCTCAGCAGAAAACTTCCCTAGAAAATTTGAGGAGATGCTGTGCCAGAGGAGAAGGCTACCTGCTGCGGGAAGCTCCTCCACCACTCACTGCGTCCCCCAGGAGTTACACAGCTCCTGAGGCAGCTCCTGGTAATCACAGAGTACAAGATCTCTCTTGTCCTTACAGGCAGTCCTTCTGGTGTTGGGGCCAAAGGACCAAACATACACCATTCTAATTGAAGCATAATTAAGTCTGCTGCCCATGAAGGAAACTTTAGAGTAGGGCACTTTAATCTGGAAGCATCCTAGTGTGAATATCTCTGCCATGTCTGGGATGCTTGCCCTTTGAGATCACCAATTACAACCCCACAAACTGGCATTTTGCACACAATGGCATTTTTCCTCTAATCTTCCTCCTGATCTCCAGCACCTCCATTCCTATGCAGAAAATTTACTCACATGCCAGTCCAAAAATGCACACCACAGACCTCACTTTATCAGTGTTCCTACCAAAATGAAGCTTCAAAGACCTAGGAAGCCAGGAGTTTCAGCATGGAGAGCATAACCACAATGAAGTGAGACAAGTAGGAGCTAGGAGGTGAAGGGCTATGCCCTTCACTGCCACACTGCCTCCACATCTACCAACACCAAACTAAGCTCATGTCTCATAGTAGACCCAGAGCAGCTAAGGCTGTGTAACTCGTAGCTGGACAGCAGAATGGGGAACACAAGGATAGAGCCGGGAGCTTGAAGAGTGCTGGTCTTCTCTGGAGGGATGAAAGATGTTTACAGAGACAATTATGCAAGAGATCCTGATGAATCCAGAGCTGAGGAAGACACTTCCTCAAGACAGAAGTAGCAATAACAAGTCTTAAAATTGGACTCAAAGGTGGCACACTTTGAACTAAGTAGACAATTAAACAATCAGTTGCTGTATCATAAGTGAGGCGTACAGCATAAGAACATGGTGATGGTATCAGGTTTTTTTTTTCTTTTGAAACAGCAGCCTCAAAAATAAAGAGATGGGAATTAATGACCTGAAGTTTGGAAGTGCTGCTACTCACGGTGGTGGCACGATATCTGTGAAGGCATGATTGGCCCAATGCGACTCAGGTATTTGGGAAGGCTCTGCCCACTCGCATCAGATGCTGAGCAGTTTGCTAGCACCTGGCTACAACCATGGGGCCTCATCCACTACTGAGTCACTGCAGGCACGAAGTGGTGTAACCCCATGATGTTCTCGGCACAAAAGCAGCAGCAATGCCAGAGACAACTTTTCCGGAAGAGGTCTGGACTCTGACAGCAGTTAGAGAATTAAGGAGGTTTTTCAAGAAAGACAGTGACACAGAAAAATCTGAAGTGTCTGGGCCAAATTCCCATGTAGTATAAGATTGACCTTTACTGGTTCTTAACCCTGAGTATCTAGCACAACCATGCTGTGTCAAGCACACAAGTTACACACAGGCTTATCCATCAGGATGAAATGAATTGTACATTGTCCCTGCTGCCTACATTGATGAGATCTCCGCTGTCTCCAAAGAAAGTTTAAAGATCTGGTCCAGACATAGGCATCACTTCTGTACACATATACTGCTGGAAGATAAATCCCACCCTTGTCTTCTCATGTGGTGAGCTGATGATGCTGAAGGAGCCACACTGTGTACACCGCCTTCTTTACGCACTGGCCCCGTCAAGCCAAGAACAGTGGCCAGGCTGGTGTGACAGGTCTGTCACTCCCAGATAACAAGCAGTCAACAACTTCATCATCAGAACCACCAAGCACTTGTCCCCCTATTCATACTGCCTCAGAAATCATGTCCTTCAGGAGCCACAGAAACCAACAACTTAATTAACAGAAGCTGAGCAGCACGGCCATAGAAAGCTCAGCTTCTGACTATGCTGCCTCTGGCCAGTGCGTCTGAGAACAGAGCAGAGCCAGAAAATAAGGCACTGTGGAGGAAATGTGGCTGATTTGGGAGCCCAAGCCCGACAGACATGGTGTAGCCTCAGAGTTCCTTCTTGTAACTGCCTCTCATCCTGCAAAGGAAGCAGTTCACTGATGAGATGGTGCAACCTGCTCAGGGTGACCCTGCTTTAGCAGGGGAATTGGACTAGATGAACTCCAGAGATCCCTTCCAATCCCTACCATTCTGTGAGTCAAGAGATTAATGCACTCCCTGCTCCATTCTCCCATCACCCATCCACTTGCTTGTGGTAAGGAGAGTGAATCCAGGTAGCCACGCAGGCTGCTCTTCCCACACATACAAATTCATTACCTGTGTCAGCCTCATATGCCATTGCGAGGATGGCCAGGGAGGAAGCTGGCTCCCGACTCCCTTCAATGTTTCATGAGACGCCCGTCACTCCCTGTCCCTCCCTCGGCTGACATTTATCCAACATGTGAACTACATTCAGTACACAACATAAACACTAGCTATGAAACTAGTTATAGAAGAAGGAGAGTTGTAAATGCTTTGCAAATTTTCAAGGACAGTCTTACGATGAGGATGGTTTCGCAACCTCAAACGTAACACTTGCCACCGTTAGTGACTTTTGTAGTATTTCTACTGTTGGCAATCCTTTCAGTCTTCCACACGCTGCAGAGAGCAGCTCCTTCTCCAACTGAAGTCTATGGCAATGCCACATCTAGAGAACATGGACTTCCCTAGCCCTGTCATCTGTAACTTTATGATCTCACATCACACGACCGAGCAGACCCACATGACATTTTTCATTCTCCCCACTGCCTTTAGCTTTAAACCTCTCAATTTCCTAAAACTACAGTTACCTTTGGAGGGCCCCACAACACTGCCAATGAGTCAAGAGGGAGATCACAGCACCTGCTGCTGCCCTGTGCCTGAGCTGAGAGGTCACTAGCGCATTTCTTGTCCAATTGACTTGTCTGTGACCAAAATCTGAGTCCAGATCTGTATCCTGTTAATAAGACTGACTTCTGGGTTTACCAGCAACTGAATCCCAAGCGCAGAGGCTTCTGCTGTCCCCTCTCACTGAGAGCTTTGATTTTCTATCACCAAAAGAAGGGTACCAAACCTGAAGAAAACAAGACAGGCATCCCAAAGGGCAGAAGAGGCCAAGGGCCCAGCGCTGCGTGGGCTGGCTGGCTCTCCCTGCTCAGTAGCATCTAGCTAGACCAGCACATCTCCTAGAGTTGAAAGGAAACAAGGCATGCAGAGCAGTAATAACAAACACACACAAGATACCTGTAATTATACATGAAAGACACTGGAAATTCTGGCATTCACACATTTCCTTTCATTCGGCATAAAATGAAGAGATTTAATTTCTCTTACTTTCCTGAATGTTATAAACTCCAATGTACTTCCCTTCAACACCAGCAAAAGATTTTGTTTTCTTTGGGTAAAGGTGCTTGGTACAATAACGATTAAAAATTATGTATTCTATGATTCTATCAAAATGTCAGGGTAATATTCAATCTCATACCAAAAAAATGAAAAAAATCACTATTTCATACAATCTATAAGATTAATTGAACGTGACTGAAATGTTTAAATCTAAACGGACCATGTTTTATGTGGCCACATTGATTCTGCTGCTTTCATCACACAGAGGTTTCAGGCATTTGCATTGGCTGAGTCCAACCACTGACACCAAGGAACTGGGCATTTCAGCGGATCGCAGGCACAGCCCCGTGATAATATGGAGCTATGCAGACCATTGCTTTGCTCTTCAACTATCACCTGTGTGCTCCTTCTCCCTTCTCTGACCACACTGTATTTCTGGTGTCAGGGCTTCCTCCCCAGCTCTGCCACCCATCCTGCAAAACCAGACAAAACCAGATTCCATTTTATTCATTTAAAAGATGCGGAATTTCCATCATGAATGGCTACTTAAGATAGATTTAGGTACATATCTGTATTTTCTTCCTCCTTTACCATTAATTTCAAGACGCATGCTGGAGTTTTTCTGTTTCCTATCTACTCACAGTTCAGTGTCATATCACTACCACTCCTTGGGCATGAAAAAATTCTCTTGGTTTCAGATTTCACACACTCATGTACTGTATGTATCTTATGCAGTAAGTCATAGAATCAGAGAATGGTTTGACTTGGAAGGCACCTTCAAGATGACACAGTTCCAACCCTCCTGCCATGGGCAGGGATGCCTTCCACTAGACCAGGTTGCTCAAGGCCCATCCAACCTGGCCTTGAACACTTCCCGGGATGGGGCATCCACAACTTCTCTGGGCAACCTGTGCCACTGTCTTACCCCCTTCACAGTGAGGAACTTCTTAAGATCTGATCTCAATCTACTCTCTTTCAGTTTAAAACCACCACCCCTTGTCCTGTCACTACACTCCATATTCCTTCCATAGTTCATAAAAAAATCCACACAAATCTCAGCTCCCCCACTGGTGAATTAAAGGCATTAATGAGCAAATGACTTCATTAGGAAGTATTGTATTAATTGAAAATGTGGGCAATCATTGCCAAATCACACAAAGAAGCTTAATAACAGAGGCTTTTTGGCAAAAAGAAAAAAAGATGGCTAAAAAGTGGGTTGATAAAGAAAAATAAAATTGTGATCAGCAATGAAAAAGGCGAGTAAATGATCATCCCTCGCAACACAGGGACAAAGAAACACAATGAGATCATGGCACAGCAGGCAAAAATAGGACAGAAAGTACCTCTTTTTCAAACAAATACCCAAGTGTTGTAGAACCCACTGCCGCAGGGTTGTGTATGCTGAGGAATAGAAATTCATTTCAAAAAATCAGACAAATTCACGAAAATAGATTTGTCAGTGGCTATTAAATATGATCATTTGGATTCAACCTCTTGCAGCTTCTGGCTGAAGAAACCTTAAAGCTCTGGAGGTTTTTGCAGTGGAGGGGACACTCCATGCTTTGCGTTCCTACACATTCTCTCAGTCAGCAGCAGGGGGTCTAACTCAGAGCAGCAATTCTGTTTAAAAGCTGTGATTTATGTTTACCTAAGAAGTCACAAAACATCCAGTGAAAATATTTACTCCCATAGTGATCTACTCCAACTTTCTCAGCAAAATGTTTAACCATATTGTGTAGGCACAACCCTCTCACTTCCTTTCTAGCCTTCCCCATAGTCACACAGCACTGCTTTAAACTTTATTCCTTTGCTTCGTTAGCAACAAAAAGACAAACAAGCCTGTCTGATGACATGATGCCTGATATTGTTTCTCTTCAACCACCTGCAACTGCTTATTTCCACCTTTACTCACATCTAAAAAAAATGGGTAGATGTGGTGCTTCAAGACATGGGGTTAGGGAGATGTTCAAAGAAGGTTGGACTAGATGATCCTAGAGGTCTTTTCCAACCTGAATGATTCTGTGATTCTATTTATCAATAACAACTTAAGCTGCCTATTTTTTTTTGTAGAAAGCTTTATAACAATGCTAGGACTTCAAATCTCTCTCCAAAAACTAAACCTGATCAACAAATCTTTGGGATATGATTATATTTTGAAGCAGGGCATTTTATTTATTTATTTAACACACATGGAGAATGGCCCAAATAACCTGCTGGCCTATCCCTTGACCTATAAAAAGACAGTATTTAATTGCCACGGTGCATGTACTGTGATGTTGTGACATTCACAAGCTCCAAAACTCCCATCTGACTCCAAAGCTGGAGAAAGGGAGCTGCAGGTTCCTAGTTCCCTGGGAATGAGGTCTTCAAGTGGGAGCAGGACCAGGAAGCAAACACCAGCTGAGCCTTTCCTTTACCTTTCTCACACCTGCAAGATCAATGCCCACACAAGTCCCACACTTGTTGCAATGAAGAAAGGAGGGGAGGACAGCAAGCGTTACAGTTCCTGGTAGTACAGCCCACATCTTGCTCAGCGTGCCCAAAGCCCATGGCATGATAGTGATTAGCCCTACAGATTTTAATGGGATTACTCAGATGTCAGGTTGAACACGTACATATGAGCTGTGCTGGATCAGAGTTCGTGGTTCGGGATTGCATTCCCTATTGCACCGGCACCTTTCACAGGACCAAGCCCAGTTTTAAAACCACTCTGGAGCTATCAGGTGATTTCTTCTATCCTGTTTTTGGCCAGCCAGAAGAACTGCCATTTCCCTCTGCAATTTCACCTCTTGAGCTGACAGCACTGAGAGAAAAGATGTCCTGAGCTCACCCTCTACTTCAAGACATCAAACAGCCTCAGTATCTATTCTATCAGAGTAATTTCTGTTCCTCTGTAAGCCTCCATCACTGCTGTATGTTAGGACAGGTTCATCGACTCATAGGATGGTTTGGGCTGGAAGGGACCTTTAAGATCATCTAGTCTAACCCCTCTGCAGTGACCATGGACATCTTCAACTAGGGCAGGATGCTCAGAGCCCCGTCCAACCTCACGTGGAATCGTTCTAGGGATGGGGCATCGACCACCTCTCTGGGCAACACGGGCCAGGGTCTCACCACCCTCAGTGTCAAAAATTTCTTCTCTCTAGTCTAAATCTCCCTCTTTTAGTTTAAAACCACCCCCCCTTGTCCTGTCCCCTACAGGCCCTGCTAAAAAGTCTGTCCCCATTTTTCTTCTAGAACCCGTTAAGTACTGAAAGGCCACAAGGAGGTCTCCCCAGAGCCTTCTCTTCTCCAGGCTGAATCTCCCAGCCTGTTCTCACAGTAGAGGTGCTCCAGACCCCCATCACGTTTGTGGCCCTGCAAGGTGGCACACAATAAGCTCACATACACATGGTGTGACCTACTGCCATGGGCACAGACCAGTACAGGTCTGAATGGCGCTAGCACAGGGAAACCTGCCAAGCTGGGCCCTGCACCACACATTAACTATGACAATCTGGTGTCAGCCCAAGTGTCACTGTCTTTGGAGCACACGCATCCCCCCTCTGCCTTCCTATTATCCTTTAAGCGCCATCATCCTTGGCTGCCTTCTTTCCCTCAACTCTACTAACTCCATTAAAGTCCCCAGATGCCCAGTGGGGCTGAGTGAGAGTCAAGAGCTTGCATTTTTCCTCTTCACACCAACAAGCATCCCTTGTTCTCTCGAATGTTCCAATAACATGATGTCTTCAGTTGTCTCCCTACAACACGGAGATTGAAGCAGCAGACAACTCACTACAAGACTCCTCCCTGTGTTGGTGGCCTCAACAGAGGAAGCATTTCATTGCCTAATGCTTACCTCAAGCATTTCAGGCTCTGCAAATAAGACCGGCCCAGAGCAGACACCATCTACCTCCATGCTTATTAAGACCAGGCAAGCAAGTTTTGCTCGCCCACAGACCTTCACCTTCCACCCCCTCATTTAACAAATTAAAAATCAGCACTTGAATCCAAATGCACTGGGTTCACGAAGTGATCAGGGCGATCATAAAGATGAGAGAGCATAAAAATTGCCAAGGAGCAGGAGAGGAAGCAGGTGTAAAGAGAGGACAAAGAACCCCCAAACCAACCACAAAGAACAAAGGAGGAGAGATGGAAACCTTCTAAGAAGTATTGCAAATTCAGATGAAGATGGGGAAATGACAGAGCCCATGTCTGCACCTTGGGGCTAAGCTGATGAAGGTCGCATGGGTGGTTGCCTGTGTTGCAGAAGGATCCTTCACTGCCTGAAGCACAAACACACCAAGAGAAACTGGACACTAGACCTTTTCCTACAGGGCTTTTAAAAGCAGTATTTAATGCAGACAAGGCTAACTTGGTCTTGTAATACAGCCAACTTGCTCTTGTCTGTGTGAGCAGCAGGGCACTGCACAAACAGGACCTAAAAAGAGAGTCAGAACATTTCCCAGCAAGAAGCTGGAATCTAAAAGCTTAAATTCATCTCTAGACTCTTGAAAAAAAACTTGCACAAAAGCTGTGTTTACTAAAGCTGTGTCTTTCAATGCTGAGTGTCTCCAGAGTCCAGGTTTAGATTCCTTACACAGAAGTGACCTCCTTCCCAGAAACACTTACATCCACAATTGCTGACTTCAGTTCAAGCCAAACTGCTCAGCACCTTTGGAGAAATACTTCTACACTTCTAGGTCCCAGCATCTGGATTCAGACACTTCAGGAAGTTAATTAGAATTAAGTGATTGCCCCAAGGCCCTGCTGTAATTCAGCGGGGAGGAAAAAAAACCACTGGTAAGTCAGGAGTTCCCATGTCCAACTCTAAACATCCCTCAGTCACACCTTGCAAGGTGGAAGAATCTGTTGGAAGAAATGGAGGTGTGGAGATTTATGAAAGGGAGGCATTATAAACATCACAGTGCTCTGTTTAGGCCATGGGTCTTTAAGCTAAGTGTAAGCTTGGACAAGATGACTGGGGAACTGTAGGGCTGGGCTCTGCTTATGTAGACAAGGAGATCAATGTAGATGTCTATTCCAGCAAATGTGGGGATAATTAATATAATTCATACCCTGCTTCAGCCCTGTTTCAATGAAATGCAAGTATATGACAGTCCGCTCCCTGCCAGGACAAAATGAAACAAAAACTTAATACCTTGAGGCTATTTTGCTCCTCACGCTGCAGTTGAGGACAGACAAAAACCTGGTGTTGGGTTGTCTAGAAAAGAGGAGAAAACTGATAGAAAAGAAAGGGAGGAAAATGAAGCAATGTAAAGGAAAACAAGGAGTGGAACTGCTCCACCACAGGCAAATGGCGAAGGAGAGCTGGAAGTCTGATGTGTGCTTGTAGGTTGAACCCTTGGGGTGGATTATGTCTTGCATAAATACCCATGATTTATCCAAAGGAATGGAGTGGCCTGTGTAGCTGAGCCACCATCTCAACTCCCTGTAATTAGCATGGGAACCTATTAATTTTCCACACTCCTGGGAAAACAGATGTGTTCAGGTCCCTCCAACTATGAACCAGATTCCTTTAAAGCACAAGTATCTTTTCAGAGCTTTCTCATCTCTGGATGGTATCTCAGAAAGGACAGTGCTGTGGCCCACCTTGCTCCGTGCCATCTGATCTCAGGTGGGCTTTCTCCCAGGAGCACTGGAGCCAAGATTGAGGGCAGAGTATGAGCATTTGCTCCTACGTAGTGTTGTGCCACACAGCTCTGGCTCTAAACTAGTCCTAAACATCTCTGCTGGTACTGGTAAACAGTTTAGTACTCAACCGTTGCGATATTCCCCCAGAATACTGGCTGCAAAGAGCAGCCTTGCAGAGCACTCTGCTACTGAGTCTATCACAAGTATCTCTGAGTGAATGCAACACATCCTACAGGCATCTCCACAATGGTGATGACACCCGAGTGGAAATTCTGGGCAGAGGTGAAGGGTAAGATGTACTTCACTGAGAAGACTTCGGGCAATGAATTCCCTGACAGAATGGATGGATTTAAGACCTGATCCAAGAGAACAGCTTCTTTCCCTGGATAAAGATAAACATCTGCATGGCTTTTGCAGCCCACTGGCTGTCCCTCGGAAAGCCAGGGAGAGCAGAGCCCTGGGTATAACAGGAGAGCAAGGTCTATAGAATCATAGAATGGTTTGGGTTGGAAAGGACCTTTAAGATCATCTAGTTTCAGCCCCCCTGCCATGGGCAGGGACACCTCCCACTAGACCAGCTTGCTCAAAGCCCCATCCAACCTGCTCTTGAACACATCCGAGAACAGAGCATCCACAACTTCCCTGGACAACCTGTTCCAGTGTCTCACCATCCTCACAGTGAAGAACTTCCTCCTTACATCTAATCTAAATCTACCCTCTCCCAGTTTGAACCCATTTCCCCTAATCCTGTCACTATAAGCCATTGTAAAAAGTCCATCCTGAGCTTTCTTATAGTCCCCCTTCAGATACCCAAAGGCCACAAGAAGGTCTCCCCAGAGCCTTCTCTTCGAGGCTGAACAACCCCAACTCTCTCAGCCCGTCCTTATAGAAGAGGGGTTCAAGCCCTCAGATCATCCTCACGGTCTTCCTCTGGACCCGCTTCAACAGCTCCATGTCCTTGTTGTGTTAGGGTCTCCAGAGCTGGACACAGTACTCCAGGTGGAGGCTCATGAGAGCAGAGTAGAGGGGGAGAACCACCTCCCTTAACCTGCTGGCCATTATTCTTTTGATGCAGCCCAGGACACGGCTGGCTTTCTGAGCTATGGTTGGCTTTTCTGTTTCTATCATATCTTCTCTGTAGCACTAAAGAGCAGGGTTTCTGAATGAGTGGAGGACTAACCACACCCAAGAGAGCTTCTACAGGGAATAATGATGAGGTTAAACTGACAGGAGGGGACAGAAGCTGAACAGAAAAGGAAGAAAGTGGGTGGGGAGGGTGCGACAGGGTGTGACAGTGCTAGTTAAAGCAAGGAGTGTAACTGGGCTTCTCATAGACTGAGTGGGTTGAGCCCTGAGGGACAGATCGTATCTCATGCACCATTCCCATACCTTACAAAAACCTGTAGCATGGAAAGCGACTTTTGTCCCTACTCACTCTAGAAAACAGGTGATACAGGCACAAAAGATTAGAAGCTACCATCAAACCCAGTTCACTGGCTTTCACGCTGCAGGCTTCCAATGCAGAGCTTCCTATTCCACGTGTGCCACAAAACACATCCCAATACTTCCGAGTAAATACAAAGGCTGTAATAAAAAGATCAAAAGCCACAACTGTGATGTGCATAGTAAGTTGGATGGGGATTCTGTGTGGTTAGACTCTCAGATCATCACGGGAACTGGGTATGCAGAGAAAAATCTTATTCATTTCTCCTGACAACAATCTCTGCTGACCTGGAAATATATAACCAAACAGATGCCTGGGAGAAAAAAGAGAGGTGGGGTTTTCCCTTGTAGATACTAGATGCTTTAGTTGTGAAGAAAACCATCTATTAGATGAATTTCAGCTCCTTGTTTTCCTCAGTTCTTAGTTTTCCTGTGAGCATTCTCTTGACTGGTTGCATTTATTTGACATGTCATTTCCCTTTGGAGTTCAGGCTGGCACAAGCTCCCACTGCATTCGGTGCTACGCAACATAATTCAAAGCAAGCAACTTGCTCTTGTGGGAAGCTCTTGCCACTCATTCATTCTTGACTGACATTTGCCAGATAATTTCTCTACGTAATCCTCAATCTATTGAATGTCTATTAGACGCCCTTCAGAAGAACTTACTGTCTCGAATTTGAGCTCCTTTAATTGAGCAAATCATAGATTTAATGATATTTCTGTGACCCTGAATACATGAGATAAGCATACAGACTGAGATCTTCTGTGGAGTTATCTCTAAGGCTTCAAATCTCAGCGCCTGAGCCGCTTATTCTATCTCTGCGCCATTGATCCTGTGCTTCCTGACTTTCGTCTACCTGCAATAATCTCATGACAGCAGCACTGGAAACAGTTTCTTGTCAGTACTTAACCATTGTGTCTTTTAAGGCAGGCACTGGAACCAAGCATAAAGTGGATTTTATTTAGTTTTGTTCAAAATGAACCAAAAAAAGCCCCTCCTATAATAGTTTTCATAGGAAAAAAAGGGCAGGTGGAGACATCTATCAGAAAACTAAGTTCTCAAATAATTTCTTTAGCTTGTCAAGCATTTGTCATTTGTCAAAAAAAAAGTGTAATTGTCAAGTGGTTATTGTTATTTAAACGGAAAAGCAGCAGAAACTGGCTGTTTGATACGCTGGTTAATGTTCTTCTCCATGCCCTTGGGATTCTTGGATGGTCTCTGAACATTTGGATCACAAGAATACACCATAAGCATTGTTTTCCAGCATAAACCCTGTCTTGGAACAGAGAATTCCTACCTTCCACTTGTAAGAGACACAAACACCAATTCCCATACTTACTGAGACTTGTCCCAGAATAAAACTCATCTATGGAAGAAAAGGGAACCAGTCCAATGATACTGCCCAATCTTCCCCTCTCCTGCAAAGCACAACTGATGGAGCTAGTTCTAAGAGCATTTCTTCCAAGCTATTAATTCAGAGATGCAACCATCCAGAGGAAACATACTCCAAATAAGCACACCTTCCAACTAATAGCCATGTAGAGTGAAAGAATAAGGATTTTACCATCCAGCTGGCTCTCTTGACATTCATTGTATCTAATTTAGCGTATCAGGGACAGGAAGTACAACCGATGAGGGTGGTGTGGGACGTCTGCCATTTCCACACTTGGCAACATCTGGGGTTTTCACAAAGTACAATGTGTCCTGTCTTGCCTGCTCCAACTGGTTCAAGGGAATTTGGGAGAACTTAGAATATAGACTATGTCTAAAGCAGTCTTTTGCTGACTGCAGATAGGCTTGGGGTTAAAAGACCACCCTCAGACACCGAGAATGTCCTCCTCCATTACAGACTTCCTGTGATGTTTTCAGAAAGTCACTTATTCTGGCTTTCCATCCCTGCCTACAAAAGGAGGTACACAAACCGTTAGTCAGGTTAGGCTTCAAGCTCTCTGAGACACAGGCTTCCCTAATGGTATATCCAGAATTTGTCACAACGTGGCCGTTTCTCACACATCATACAGAAACAAAGACTTTTTCATCAGAGAATCACACATGTCGCTTGGTTGAATATTTCCAGCATGCACACAGGTCATCAACTATAGATGCCTCACAACCACATTTTACACAACTGATAGGTACAAACCCTGGAAGCCAACTGCTGCCAGAGTCTGTCTCCACTCCTCCTGCACCAATCTCCTTGCCCGAGATACAAAAATCCAACATTGCCTATGTCAGAGCTTTGTTCTAGTCAAGTTAATGACACCCTGATGCAGGTCATCGATGGTGGGGTCTCCCCTACGAATCAGATATTGTAAATCTTTTCATAAGTGTAATTTCTGAGGGCCTATTCCTACCCTGTGTTGGGAAACCATGGCTCTCACTAACAGTTCTCTGCGCAGCTCTGTGCTGCCGTACATGGATGTGATTCAGCAGGCTAAATGTGCAACATGAAGCATATACTTTCAGGGTTTCTGCAATGATAAGAGCAAGGAATCCCTCTAAGGAGCAGATAACAAGGAGTGCAGCTCCATGACTGATTTCTCCTGACACAAGGGTAGGCCACCACTGAAAAGAAGGGCATAGCCCTTTCACCCCCTCCTCTCCCCTCCCTTGGGACTGCATAGAATCAGAGATTTGAGCCAACACAAAATTAACACTTTGGAAGGGAAAAAGTGGATTATTCCAAGTGGATAAACTCCTTGCTCTGTTTTACCATATAACTTCCCGAGCAAATGGGGCCAGGGTTGAGGTCAAGCTTCTCACGATGGTGATAAGGACTCTCTAAATCGGTGTAAGTTTTTTAGAGCAGATTCAAGCACAGCCATACTCCGAGATGTAGACACATTCTCCTGACCCAGGAAGCAAAGCCTGCAAGCAAAACTGACCTTGTGTAAACTCCTCACCCATTCAGCCACCACCACCAACTATTCACCCACCCAAATTGCTCATCTTTGACTTGCTAGAGAGGGCTCACATAGCCCATCAGGTCAGAGAAGCCAAACAAGTTACCACTATCCAGGTGATCCATAGTAGCCAGCTGCCTAAATAGGTGCTTTTTGCCTGTAGCACAGACAAGGTAAAATCGTTCATGTTGACTCAACTTGGGTCTCTTACTTCACCATCATAATCCTGCTTGAAGGCTCTGCTCTTACTGAGTTAGCTCCCCTGCAACTGCCCTCTTCTCCCTCCATCTATCATGTAAACTTACATTGCTGCCTACAACAGCAGTATCCAACTGCCTCTTGATGAGACAGTTCTTTAAAGTTGTTTTCTAATTATGAAACCGATATAAAAAAAACCAAACCATAAACAGAAACAACCTCAGAGGAACACAGACATTTTATTTACAGCATGCCGCATCCCAGGAAATCTCCACTGGAAACTACATAGAACCAAATTTGTAAAAGTAACAAAACACATCAAATTAACACATCAGTCATTGAAATGAGAACTAAATCCTAAAGACATAAAAACAAACCAGTTACTTACAGTTTGGCTGTGGTTCTGGAGGGAATTTGAGACGAATAATGGCCAAGATTATGAAAACCACCACAGGCCAGGAAATTAAAATGAACGACCATACCTATAAAACAGCAATGAAAATATATTGGTTACGTTTGTCGTACTGATGCGTCTCAAAGCTCGTCTGGAATGTACAAGTACTCCCCTAAATGAGTTATGGGATGCACTGTAAATCACGCCTGGCTTGGTATGCATACTATTAAACCCCAAGCATTATCTGCACAGGAAGAAAAACTACATGAGATTTCAAGAGCAAATAACAAGCCTGAAAATAACACAAGCCTTCCTGTGTTTCAGTTTGGCTGGTAATTACGGAGGACGGTGTTTACACTGCTTTGAGACACTACTATGCAATAGTAAAAGCACACTGAGAAGAACAAGGCTTGTAGATGTGCTGATCACAAGATAAAAGAGTTGAAGTGCGAAAGGTTGGTTTCACTTCCAGTGAATGGCACTGCTCAAACAATGGGTTAAGATGACTTTGATTTGATTGTACCTCAAAATTCAAGTGTCTGACAAGTGAATTGACAAGTCTACAGCATTTTTTTCCCCAAAAAAAGTTCCACTGTTCTTCACAAACAGTAGTTCAGCCTCACAATGCAGCTGAAAGAAAGGATCATAGTCATTTACAAGATGTGGACCTCAAGGGTGGTGAAGGAAGGGGTTTATGAAGTTGTGTAACCAGTCAACTGGAGATGTCACACTTGAACACCAATCACCAGGATCCCTCACATGAGCTTCTGACCTCAGCAACCTAACTCCCTGGCACCTTTCCATCTCCAGGCTGTAGCAGTCCATACAGGTGAGCTGAGATGGAGGAGGAATGAGGTAAAATCAGCCTGGCACTTGGGAAAAAACAAACATGAATATTTATAGAGCTCTTGTCTCTGACATGAAGGTTGACAGTTTCAATGGACAATAATTAAGGAAATACCATCTGCTAATCTAGTGTAGAAAACCAACCTAGGGAGGAGGCCTGAAGTCTGTCTTAAAACTACAAGCTCTGGAGTTTTGTAAGCCAGGAAAATGCAATTATTCAAATCATCAGGTGCTTTTGCACTACCTGGCCATCTTGCTACTGTGCTTACTAGGTAAGAGTCTTCCATCCATCAGTAGTTAAGCTCAAGCTACTCTGTGCAGCAAAACTGCTGTTCTCTCTTCATGCTAATTTCTGAAACTGCAAAGATGTCTGTCTTCAAAATCATCCCATTTTTCATCATTGTGCTGCTATTTTTTTTTTTTTCAGATCAGCGCATATTACCCAAAACTGTTTTTCCAAAGTAATTCCAAGCCCATAACAGTGTTTTCATTTCCCGTAACACTCACTGGAACATAAAAACAAACAGACAGACAAACAAATCCTGGGGAGCAATTCAGCTTAAAGATGGTTGTTTTACAGCAACTCCCTCCCTATCATCCCCAATGAGATGACACAGCCATGAAGGTGGGAGCAAGATTCACACCACCAAACTGGGAACTGATGGACAAACCACAAGACACCTCCTTACACACCCCTTCGGAGAGGGAATTCCTGTAATTTCAGCATTCAGCAACGTTTTAGCTTTTACAGTCTCTTCCTGCCTTGTATATATATGTTGCTACCTTATAACAAGATTCATCACCGGAACTAACATCTTATAATTTTTTTTATATCACATGCTTTCCCTATAATCAGGCCCCAAACACACTGTTTAACTCCGATTAACTCACAGGCCAGTGGTATTATTAATGTATCCTCCTCCTTTAGTGCCACATAGGCTAGAGTAAAATTGTGGGGTAACAGCACTGAAACTGGTATTAGTCAGAAGCTGCCTAAAGGAAGGGCAAGAGATCTGTCATACTGTTGGGGCAAGAAATGAATACCTATTGTTTCCACTCAGGGATATCTTCCAACCTCCCCATTTTGAGCTAAAATGCTGCTTATACTCCCTGTTTTCCAGACAGCTCTTCCCTTGGTCTCTGTCCTTTGATTTAATTGTAGCCGGGCACATCAGTTGCAACACAACAGCATTCCCACAGTCCCAGGCATTTCTAGTTAACAAAACCAAGGCAAGCACCCTGGCCAAACTGCTTGCAGGTGGAACATGTGGACTTGAATGGAGCCATAACCAACCTTAATTTGGCTCTTACGACACTAAGCATTGTGTAGGTTGCATAATCCTTTGGTTGCTGGATTATTTCACTGCTAAAAGTGGATTTACTTAGACCTTACACAGTATCTCTGGATTTTTCTCTCCCTCCTGCCTCTGTTTAAATAATCAAGCTGCCCGGAACTGACAGATGGAAAGCAACAGAATCATGGAATGGTTTGGATTGGAAGTGACGTTAAAGATCATCTAGTTCCAACCCCCCTGCCATGGGCAGGGACACCTCCAACTAGACCAGGTTGCTCCAAGCCCCATCCAATCTGGCCTTGAACACTTCAAGTGAACAAGAAGTGCAAGAAGCTCCAACCTCTCCAGTTCCCCTTGGTACATAGGCCAAACCTTGCTCCAGAGAAGGCTTCACACCCAAACTCATGCTCATTCCTTTCTCAGCAGGAGTAACCTGCATAGAGGAGCTCCCTGGCCATGGATGCAGAGGTTTGGCTGATTTCAACAACTGGACAGTCAAGGAGGCTGTAGGTCTCCCCAGGTAGAAGCAGTCTGTCCAGGGGCTCTGCAGAGAGCTGGTAGAGGAAATAAAGTATCAAGCAAAAGGCAGAAGGAAACATGTTTGCCAGCCCTGGAGAGGCTGATAAACAGAGGAGGGAAGCACTGGAGTCCCCAGCGAGGAAGGCAACGGCTGCCTGGTGTTGGACCATTCCACAGCATATAGACTGGTCCCAGCATGGGCACCCAACACCACTGCAGCAGCAGGAACCATCTTCACTTAGCAGAAACCAAGAAGCACAACAGAACCCTTCCCTCACAAAACCATAGTAAAAAAAAAAAAAAAAAAGCCTTCTAGAAGTCTGGTCTGTAAAAAAGCAAGCAGGAGGACAGAGAAATCAGGGTGTGTTTGGGAACCAGGATCTGGGTTTATCTCCTCACACTGTCTCCATTCTGAGCAAGCTCCCTAATTTGGAGCAAGAGAGGGAAATGAAGGCAGCTTGCAGGGAATGCCTGCCATAAAATAATCACTAATGGTCAGATTTTTATTTTAATTGGCATTTCAAGTCTACAGAATTGATAATTGAACTCCACAGGAAACCAGAACTACAGCAAGTGAGAATGCATGGTCAGAAGCACAGGAAGGGCTTATGTTAGCACCTGCACAAGAGCTGAAAGAGACCCAAGCCTTCTGCTTTTAACAAGGCTGTTACAATTTCTCTTGAGACATTAAAATTTAATTATTTGGGATTCCTCTGCATCTCCTGTATCCTTCACAGCGGTGAAAGGTACTCTAAGGTGCACAGCATGTCCACTGCTCTTGTGAAGGATCATAAGGAGTCAGATGAACTCAGCATCTCTCTGAATCAGGCTACAAAACCAAGAGGCAGAACAGGGCAGGCAAAAGCAGACCTTGCAGAAGCATGTGGTGATACGAAGCCTTTCACTCCATCCTCCTATCACACCCTCCACGGCCATTTCTCTTCTGTCAGCATTTTCTGCACCTGCCAAGGCTTCCGTTCAACCAAAGCAAGCCTGAAAACCATCACATTTGGACTACTAGCACGAGGACAGGTTGTGGTACAAGTCCATGAACTGCAGCATGCTTCTGCTGAAATGACACTGCAGCTGTACTGAAACCAGACTGGGACAAAACTACTGGGCAAGGCTTTGCCTGGACATGCAATGCCATCCAAAGGAATATTTGCCTCCCTGATGCTGCTGCAGCTCAGACTGCTCTCTGGACATTGCTGGCAATGGTTTATCTTCCAGAAAGAAAGACCATTTGGGGTGTTCGATTTGCAGCATGCTGGATTGCACAGGAAATCTTTCCTACCTGCATCCTTCAGAGCTACTCTTTTCCTTGTCCACCCTTTACAAATGGCTCTAAATAAGGGCACCCCTCATCAACACCAAATCTCAGGGACTCCTTGAAGGCTGTAGGCCAACTGTGGGGTCTGCTCGCATGGGAGCAGATACAGAACTGAAGCCTTAATTCAAATCTGCCCCTAGTTTGTGTGTGGTTTTGTCTGCATGGACCACTGCCCCAAGGGAACAACAGCAGCATCCGTGGTGGTACTCGGTTTGGATTCCTGAGACCTCTGGCCTGATCTCCAGCACAAGATCCAATCACTTTGGCTTAAAAAGACCCACCTTCACTTCCATGCTATTCCTTTTCTTCCCTCTGCCTCCATCACCAGCCTTCAAAACATTTCTGGTTTAAAACTGTCACCTTCCTCTCCTGCAGTGCCCCCCTTGCTCCTCAGCTCCTGTGATTTCCAGGTTTCCCCTCCTCTACTCCTTCATTTTCACACTCACCGGCTGCCTCTTGACACTCAGCCAGTTCTTCCACAGCAGGATCCTCAAGTGCTGGGAGAGCGCAGCCATCCTCAGCTGACCCAGCCACAAGTGAACGGGCTGCAGATCCTTCCTCCCTAGGCTTAGGAGGCAAAAGTGGAGGCTCTAACCCAAATGGGCATCCAGTGTCCGATATCCAAGCCTCTGCTTCTTCCCCACAGCATAGCTCTGAAGCAGCTACTTCATCCACTTGTGGCTGCTGCACTCCCAGTAACTGGAGCTCTTCTCCTCACAGCAATAGCTCCTAGCAAATTCAACAGGTTCTTCCTCTCCAGGCAGGCAGGCAGACACAGCAGCCTGCCTCCACTTGCATTAATTACAATATCCAGCCTCTCCTGCCTGCTCGTTGTCCAAGCCCTAACTGATAAAATGGATAGCATTCCAAAAAGATGCTTCTGCTTAAACAAAAGGTGATGCACGCCTCCTCCTCCTCCCCATGATGAAACTACTTGTCTGCCCACACACGGCTTCTGCTGGAGAGGTGTCATCAACAGCAGAGTTCGGCCACTTGCCAGGCCAGTCTGACTTCCCTGAGCTCACAGGGAACGGCTGGGAAGAAGAAAGTATTCACAGCCACAGCACGCGTCTTCCTGGCATTCCTGATGTGGAATTAGGTATTTTTTAAAATACTTTTCAATGTCTCAATTATACCCACCTATTCAGGGAAATTAAATGAAAGCATCAATATAACACATCAAATCCACCGGGAATGGGATCGCAGGATCAGACCCCACAGAGATTTCAAAGCGCTAGTGTGGCCTGCCCACTGTTATTATTCAAGTGATCATTGAATTTTTCAAGCTAGTCACAAGATTTCTACAAAACCCAGCCAGAGATGAAAGAGTAAACTGCAGGTTCTGAGGGAAGCAATGGGGGCTGCTCCTTGCACCAAGGACTAAAACAAATCTGAGGTTTCAAACCAGATATGGACTTGTTTGATGAGCTCTGGACATCCAGCAAGAGCTCTGGTCCCCCTTGGGAGAGGAGCATTGCACAGCCAAGTACCCCATCTGCTAACACTGAGATCATCTTCAACATATCTAGGCAAGCCATGGAAGACTTCACTGCTCTTGGCATATTTCATGAAAGATTAAAAGAAAAAAAGTTTTCTCCTACATGGCATTGCTTCCAGCCACAAACTTTGTGCCTCAAAAAATGAAAAACATCTTGAAAGAGTCCTCACCAAACTTCACCCAGGGACAAAAGTGGAGGTGGCAGCTCTGCCATCCAGAAGGATCTTGGAGCAGAGGAGCTTTGATCTAAGGGCTGCTAAAAGCACTGAGAAAGTAAGAGAGAGAGGCAGAGAGAGATGTGGTACTCGGTGAAGAGCAACAGCTTCTCTGGATTGGCTAGGAAATACGTCAAAGGTGGGAATAGCAAAAGAGATGTAGCAGTCCCCGCCCCACATACCTTCAGTCTAAAGAGATTGGACATTCCAATGGTGGGAGTGGAGCTAGAGCTAAAATGAGCCTAAAAGACTTCCCTGGTATAGTTTTGAAAGCAATGGGAAGAAACACAAACATCTAACCTCCCATCTTTACATTCACATTTTCTTCTGCCAAGTGTCCTTAGGAAAGAGAAGGTTCTCATTTGGGTTTGTGAGGCGAGAACACACACTGCTCCTCGGGACGCTGTTCTAGGTCAGCTATGTGTAAGAGGCACAGCCGGATTCATTACATTTGGTCCAAACACAACTGGCAAACTTGATTCGCTTCCTCTCTGGGGCTGTAAAGAAATCCAAATATAGATCATTCTGCTCCGAGGGGGTAAGAGAAAAGAAATTTATAACTTCACCATTCACGGCTTTGCCAAGGTCTTTTAAGGGAAACGTCTGATTGCTCCTTTTTTGGTATTCAGTCAAACAACTGTTTCAAAAGAATGCTGTGATTTGGATAATAATTTTCCCAAGCAAATGCACATCCTTACTTCCTTTGTGAAGTGAGTCAACAAACGATCCCCTTGGGAAGTACCCAAAGGGTAATTTGTTTGAGTTCACCACTATAAAACCAGAATAACTCAATGTCAGTTGGCTCTGGGAGCACCTGCACTCCCCAAACACTGTACTGCTCCAGGTCGAGAAGGCAAGATGAGAACTTTATTACCTTTTTTCTTTTTAATTCCTTTACTTAATGATTCCTGTAGATGGCACAGGAGGCTACACAACTACACAGCTGCTCCTGGACAAAGTGACCAGAGCAGAGAGACATCCCAGTGACAATGCCAATGTGCATATAGGTACAGGAGGAGAGGTGAGAAAGGTCAAATTCTTCCTTCTCCCAATAAATCCTCAGCTGGATTATTCCTCTGGTTGAAGAACCAGGGTTCTTCTGGGCTGAAGGGCAAATTGTTTGTTTAGATCACAGGGAAGAAAGGCAGAATCTGCTTCTGTGACTGTGAAGCTGAGGAAACCCTCAGGGGAGCTCTGAACTGTGATTTCATTCAATGCAGGTCTTTAGAGACATGACTCATCACAGGTACCACAGTGGTGGTTGCAGCTCACGAGAACATCAAGCAGGGACTGTAGCCTCCAAGACAAAAAACCTCACCCCATGCACCAAAAACTCACAAACTGAGACCTTTCCTTGGGACATTCTTTCAAGTAGAGGACTTTTTACCTCAGCAGAAATGAATGTGCTCACGCTTTCCAAGTGTGCTGAGTTATCTCTATGAGAAGAGACAGCTTAGAGAAGTGGTGCAAGAACTGGCCCAGTTAGCCCAGAGGGGTGATAGAAGCCCCATCCCTGGAAACATTCCAGGTGAGGTTGAGCTGGGCTCTGAGCAACCTGCTCTAGTTGCAGATGTCCCTGCTCACTGCAGGGGGGTTGAACTAAATGACCTTGAAAGGTTCCTTCCAACCTAAACCATTCTATGATTCTAAGTCTGAATTGGTAAGAGAAGAGGATAAAGTCCATGAGTGAATGATCTGCAAGAGTGCTGGAAACATGCTTCCATCAGGACATGTCCTTCAGAGTCCCGCTGTATCAGGGCCAGCAGCTGTGTGCAATGCAAGGGAGGGATCCATGAGTAGAGAAAACTGCTACAATTAACCCACAGCAGAGACTTCCAGAGGCACAGAGGCCAACAGTGGTTAGATGCCCCCAGGGGCCTGGAGGAAGGGAGATCACACCAGCAATGAGTGAAGAAGCATAACCAGCTAAACTACCATGCCAGATAAATACACGGAAAGCAGAATGAACTGAAGGAGATCTGCAAGGGAAGAGATGGGGTAATGCCATGACTCACGAAGAGACTCTGAATTTGTTACTACCCTCTCATGGGGTTCACAGTGTCTTTAGTTACTGAGCTTAGCTTAGGAGCAAGTCCAGACCATGCAACAGATGGGCTTTCATCATAGAATCACAGAACGGTTTGGGTTGGAAGGCACATTAAAGATCACCTAGTTCCAAACCCCCTGCTATGGGCAGGGACACCTCCCACTAGACCAGGTTGCTCCAAGCTCCATCCAGCCTGGCCTTGAACACATCCAATGTTAGGGCATCTTCAACTTGCCTGGGCAACCTATGCCAGTGTCTCACCACCCTCAGAGTGAAGAACTTCTTCCTAATTTCTGATCTAAATCTCCCCTCTTCCAGCTTGAAGCCATTACCCCTCATCTCATCACTACAGGCCCTTGTAAAAAGTCCCTTCCCAGCTTTCTTGAAGGCCCTGTAGCCTGCCCTTATGTAAGCTGATATTGACCAAATGTTTGACATGCTCTCCTTGGGGATGATCTGGGTTTGTGGGTTCTGTACTACTGAGTGAGCAACGTACAGTCCCATGCTGAAGCCCCATTGCTACCAGAAGACTCCAGGGACTGGAGCAGGACAAAGCAAGAGAAGCCTTCATGCAATGGGTACAACTAATTTATGGCTCAAAGCCCTTGGCTGCTCATTTGCACAGAGAAGCCCTCTAGCAAAGGGCAGGCCAAGTCTAAATTTTAGGATGCTCTGAAACCAGAATGAGTGAGAATCAAAGAACATCACATGCCCTTGCAGCACGAAGAAAGTTAAAAGTTAAAAATCTACGGCCAACTTAAACCACTGTCTTCCTCATAGCTAGAGAAGCAGTTGCCCGAGGACTTGGCAGCATTAGGCAACACGGCGTAGAGTGCCAGATGACGCTGAAGTGGCGTAAGACCCTTGTGCTAACTGGAACACCACTTGCTGAATGATACAAAAGGCTTTCGTTGAGCAGCCCACAGCATTCCGCAGTGAGAGACCGCACATCCTCTCTGGGTCGCTCCAAATTCCTTCCAAAGGCATGGCAGGAGCCTAGAAATGTAAATTCCTCCATGTTTCCCGGGCACCTAATTTCAGGCAGCTGAACAAGGCCTGGTTTTTAGAGGGATGCTCACTCAGCATTTCTGAAAAACAAACAAACAAACAAACAAACAAACCTGAGTCCTCAGAAAAATGGACATGGGCAGCAATACTTCCAGGCACTGGAAACTGTGGGTGATGTGGCACCTCCACAGTACCACTCTGCCACTGGCAAAGACATTTCCACAATTTATTGGTGATTCTCTCCCCCTGTTAAAATGCATTTGCAAAACAGCCCCTTCCTGGAAGCAGTTTGCCCTCCAGTGGTCCACAGTCATCAATTAGCTTGGAAATACAAGGCTGTTGTCATGTAGGGCCCACTCCAAATAGTTAAAGCACAAGTGTGCTGCTGATTTTTGGCTCAAAGCCCTTGGATATTAACTGTTTATTTCTACAGAGCAGCTTTCGCAGAAACAAGTCCCCAAACCCAGCACGAGTTTTGGGATACTCTGATATCAGAGCAGATACAACCCAAATGAAAATGTCTGAGCTTCCCACAAGGGAATTAGAGGCACCACAGGCTGAAAACATTTGGGATAGGATTTTCAGAAGAGGGTATTTCCCTCTCATACCAACAACATTCTGCAGGAGCACATTTAGGGAAAGGTAAGGAAATGCAGCTTTTGGCTTTAAAGCCGTGGTGCCCCTGTTCAGAAGTGCAGTGTTACCAGCCAGCCCTTTACCCTACTCCTTTGCTCCTAAGGTCACCTTCATTAACATCTGATCCCAGCAAACCTACAGGTTCATGAATCACTTCCCACCACACCCAGCAGCTGAGGGCTTTATTTGAGGCTCCCACATGCACACCTACCTTGCTTCAGGCTGCTCACAGGCTTCATACCACCCCTTTTCCACCAGTTACAAACTCCTCTGATACCATTCACACACCACACTGAATTGGGATTAAAAGATGGTCAGAAAAGAGTTGTGGGCAGGAGTAATGGACAGTGAAAGGCAGCTGCTACTGATGGATCCCGGCAATCACCAATAACCCCGATTTAGTCCCTCTTTGGTACAGTAGAAGTTCACCAGCAGAGCCACACAGTCCTGTTCCACTCTCCTGCTCATCAAATAAGCCCAACAATGCAGAGCTCTTCAGACTATGTATTCAACCCACCAACTTGGGGTCCATTGTGCTCGGTCACGTATAGCGCGTCCTTCGTTAAAACCCTTTCTCAAAATCCTTATTCTCAGGGCCAGTGTCCAACTTTCCATCTACACAGGCCCACTGGATCCCAACACCTGCAAGCAGGCATTACCTGATGCAACAATGGGCATGCCCGCTTCAACGCAAGCTTTGCTCAAGAGCCTTGCCTTGCAAGGGCAAGCGGATGATATCTCTGCAAGTTTCATTAGTACGCCCTTTAACCCTTCCTCCAGATTATTAACAAAATGTTAAGACCAGATCTAATGCTTGCAACAGCGCATAGACAGCTAACAGCATCCAAATCCTTGGACATTTCTCATTGATCATTCTTGGTGCATTCAGCTCATCTCCAATCTGCGTGGCAACGCTCCTGTCCTGTCACATGCCCCTGGATAGCTGACAGATGGACTAATTAGGGATCACATTATTTATAGCAGGAATGATAACAAGGTCAAAGCAAGGTCACTGTGAAAAATGGATTCAACTTTGCAAAGAACAATGGGTATTTCCAAGGCTGGGGACAACTGTGCTGTCCAAATGAAAGCATCAGCAAGGCTGCCAAAAAAGCTCCAACAAACCAACTTCCAAATTAAAAGGCCTGAAGACAGAGTGTGAAGATAAGGAGACAGCAGAGGCAAGGCACGCTTGTGACAACAGCTGTATCAGGAAATGTTCATTGCCTGAAAGATTAAAATTATATTAGGTTAAAAATTAACTGCAGTCATCTCCACACAATGGGAAGATAAACCCCCAGTCGTGTGGATTTAGAAAAGAAGGTTTTTTCTTTGCTCCGTAATAAATGCAAGATTGGCTTCACAGCTGGTTGACTTGAAAAAGTAGAAAGACATAACACCAAGAGAATATATCCTGAGAGATACTGTGACTCAGAACATGGAACCAGTATCAACTGTGTAGTGGTCACTAGGACTAAAAATGAATGGTCAGCTTGCTTCTTCCATACAAAAATGGGACCAGCTAGCAAGCATGCTTACGTAGGGACAGACACCCATCCACTGAGCCTGAAATAGTGGGCTGAAAGACCCAAACACGTCTGGGTCAAGCACAGAGGTCTGTAGATGCCCAGAGAGCTGTCTAACTTGCAGAACATAAGGCAAGACATTCTTAGGAAGGCATTGAATGGTCTTGACAGTGTAAGATTAAAAAAGAGCCTGTTATTTCAGATCTAAGGACATCACTGAAAAATAAGTCTGATGAAACCCCACCAAAACAGAGGTAAGGCAGAAGATCACCTTCTACAGAGGGTACCACTTGATTTTATTGAGCTACTCAAAAGGCAACCAACTAGACCAAAAATGTGCTCAGCATTATAAAAACAACCAAAGCAAAGCTTTGTTTAGCTCCAAACAATATCAGAGTCTTTGGATAGACAAGGCTGACTGTATCTGATATCCAGCACTAAAAAGTCCTTGGCCTAGCACGTACCTTCACAGCAGACTATTTCAAAGCCTCAGGCAGCTTCAGCAAAAGTCCATGAGACTTGGTCGACACATGCTGAAGACCACAGAAGCTTAGCAAAATGGAAGACATCACTAAGCCACTGAGATAAGAGAACTTAAAAGCAGCAACAGGAAAAAAGCATAAACTAAGGTTATTATAGGATAACAAAACACCTACTTATAGTCCTGCTTGCTCTGATTTAGTAACTGTTTTCTCCCCCATAGCAATGTTTTCTCCCCCATAGCTGGGGCTCTCATACGTGCTCCTTCCCACACAGACTTTCTGCTACCTGAACAAGTACAGGAGTCTCAGTCCAGGCACTTAACATATTCTTTATCTTCTACCTGGTTGCACATTTCTGTGAAATATCTACAGGTCTGATGACTTCTGTGGCATTGATCCAGCAGTACAACCTGGCTGAATTCAACCAGCAGGTTTGGAAGCTATGGGGAAGGATGGACAAACAACCCACAGACCTTTTGTAGAAGCAGACAACGTGATAGAGTTAGGAGACGGAGTCACTACACTCCTATTTGATAGGTTTCTAGGGTGTCTATCCATCACCAAGCCACCTGGGTGTTATTACAAAATCAGCTAATTAAAACCACACCCTGAGATCTAAATGAGTATAGGGAGTGCTGATGAGTAATGAGAAGTTACACAAGGCTTGTCAGCCTCCTCTAGCTGGGAACCTGCTTGCTGTAGAAGCAAAATATGTGTTGTAATAATCTCATACAAGCACGGCAGTGATGGAGGAGCACAGACAGAAGCAGAGAAGGGCTTGCTCACCTGCACACTGTTTTGAAAGCTCCTCAATGTATAGCAAAGACAAGGTTGAAGAACCCTTTCCCCTCTTCAGATCCATGTCCCAAAAGAGGGTTTGATTTTCTGACTCACACAATGTAGATGGGCCAATCTTCATTGAATGGGCGAGGGAGAGTGGCCCAGCAATCAGCCTGGGTGAGAGTACTCATCCCTCCTTTCCCCAATGACTAGCACCCCGGCACCCTTTCCAACAGAAAACGCTCTGTTCCTTCACAAAGGCTTCACTGAGCTGAAGGCAGCGCAGGGCACATCAGAAAGGCTTATTATAAGGCATGCTCTGAGTTTATGGTCCACATTTCAAAACCTGTATGTGTCCAAGCACAGGGCACACAGCTTGTACCTTGGAGAGCTGGGGAGCAGGTGTGGTACATGTGCTGGAGAAGATACCAGCTCCCCAGGAGTTGTTCTCAGATGTACTGCCATGTACCTGGGTCTCAACTGCAGAGCTAGTGTTTGCAATCACCCAGCTGCCTGCCACCAGTACACCCTCACTGGTGGTCGCATGATGTGCCCTCATCTTGGGAGTTGCCCTTGATACACACAAAGCTCTTAAGCTGTGATACGCCTACCCCTGGATGGGAAAATGGGCAAGACCCCACTCTAGATGTATACCTCAGAAAGCTGTCACTGTTGGACTCACCTAACAGCATGCTGCAGTTTTATTTTTCAAACAGAAAAGACAGCAAGACAAAGCCTAGACTTTATATTGTGACTTTGCCATCACATGAACACTTTCCTGGGTATGGAACATAGAAAGAGGAGAAGTTAAACTCAAGTACTGTTGGATGGACTTGCACTAAGGGCACAGCAGGTCCAGCACCCTCTGGATAGCCACAGATAATCAATCACACCCAAACCAAGCCATGCTTGGTGGTCATACCGAGATCCTCCATGCAGGACCTCATTAGCAGGTCAGACAGGTCCTGGTTGTACTGGTCCTACTGTATGTGCACTGTGAAGCTGAAAAGCAAGTTGCCCAGAGCCATCAGTCCAGGACCTCTGGATGTCCAGCAGGCCTGGCAGATCCCCCCGAATTTTGGTGACTTTGGTTGTTTGGTGACTATATTCTGAACTCCTTGGTCCTAAGTCCAAGACTTTCCAAACAACTTGCTGGGTTTTGCAGCTACCAAGTTACAGAACTGGACAGAATTCTAGTCACCTCCATCTGGGATGTCTGGAAATCTCAAACAAATTACCTTGTGTGGTGCTTCTTGTTATTTTTTCTTGGCCAAACAAAATTTCTGTCTGGAAAAACTTTCAAGTTATCAAACGAAATCCAATCCCAAACCCTAGATGTGGGCCCTTTTGAGTGCCGTTATAACTACCACAGTAAGAAACATATTCTGTAAGAAATTTCTAGTCATGAAATGCAGCTGGACCAGTGGTCAGAGAGGAGCACAGGACAGACACGGTGCCTGTGCATGAAGATGAAAACCTCTCATCAGGAAGTTACTACAAAGGGCCCTGAAGAGCTTTATTATTTATGGATAGTATTACTATTTAGAGTCCACAGGTCTGCCCTTTTTCTGCGGCTTGTTTCAACAGACATCAAAGGACGACTCATCAGTGTCTTCCTCTCCAGTGCCAAAAGGTAGCAGTAGTAATAGTAATTGGGGCTCTTTACAGCCAAAATGCTTATAAAAACCATTCTCTAATTACTTAATAATGAGATATTTGATGATGCACTGGAAGCAACATTCATTGCCTCCAAGAAAACAGAAACAGCATCAGCTGTCTGCTTGAGGAATAAAATACACTGAAAGAGTGCACTCTGTCTAGACACCAAGCTATGTAACCCCTTGAAAGGAGCTCCCTGATGCCTGGTTTTCCAAAACTAGTTTCAAGACAGACTATAATATACGTGTCTCTCACTAGAAACGGGTGAAAAAAGCCTCAGTTTGTGTCATTCTGATCAGCCAAAGACAGCAGTAAGGGCTTCTGAGGGCTAACAGGATGGTGATAATTATTTACCTGGGCTATAACTTCTTCCTAGAAGTGAAACCAGAGGATAAATGTGGAGATAATACCCAGTGTCAGTCAGATGACATAGCAAGGCATTAACCTTCGCACCTGTGCAGGCTGTTTCACCTGTATGAAGAAACCTAGAGTGCGCAAATAATGTAACATGTCATAGCAGAACTCATCGACCAACAGATCAACTGTCTCCCAGAGGACAAATTTCTCCTCTCAGCACAAGAACAGCAATACTGAGGAGTCTGTGGTACCTAGACACTGGCTTGCATCACTACTCCTTGTCTCCTGCGTTTACACAAAGCGAGTTAGGCACAGATTAATTTGGAAAAAGGCCAGGCTAGCAATGGAATAAAACATTGCAAGCAATTCTGAGCTGCATCGCTATTTTCACATTGCTTTGGGCACACAGGTTGCCCAAGAATGCGTCATTTTGAGACAGGCAAGAGCCTTGGGGCTCCATTAATGTAAAACACTGGGTTCCTACACCACTGGCATTTACAGAGACTCACTCAGTCCTGAGTGGCAATGCTGCTTTGAAGCAACTTCTTACAAGTGGTCCAAATGGACGGGTTTTGACAGTGAAGTGTCTTAAATTTCATGGACAAGTTGATGAAAATCTTAATTTAAAAAAAGAAATCCTGATCAAACATTGGTTAAACAATGTTTCTGGAAAGCGAGATAGATTTTGACAATAAACTCTCATGCGCGTGAGAAGGTGGAATAAATAGCCCACAGACACATACTGTGGGGTGAGAGCAGAGGTAGTTTCAGCAGCACCTTTCCTTGAAGAGTCCCTATAATTCTTTTGATTTTTAGCTGTGGCTGCAATGCCTTAAGTAGTAAGTTCAGTATCCTGAAAATGAAGTAATCTGGGGGCCTGTGCCCTCATTGGGTAGTAAGGCAGCTTGGTAACACTACATTCAGGTGCTTTCTCATAGCAGAGGTCTTCATAGACCACTTCCTTGTATGCAGCCAACTAAGGTGCACAGTCATTCTCCTATCACCACTTCTAAAATCATTTATACAGGTGCTTAACTCCACAGACAACTCTAATGTGGAAAAGCTGCTCCACATACAGAACAAAGAGTGTGTGAGGGCATCCTCGAATGACTGGGACACCCAACCATGGAAGCCAGAGGCCTCTCCTTGATGGCAGGAAGGCACTTTGCACACTGTGGACGCAATGCAAAGCACCACAGAAGTTAAACCTTAATATAAGTATTAGAACGATTCCATTGTTCAAATCTCAGGAAAGCTGTGGAGTCCAGCATCTTCTTTTTACACAAGAACATGTGAAAACTCCACAGTGCCCTTTTCCTTAGCCCTGGGTGGGAAGTTGGGGACTTCCAGACAAGACTCTGCTGCACGTATTGGCTTCGAGCCTTTTTTTTCCTCATTTTTGGGACGCCCATCAAGCGTCGCTTGCAGTTATTATTTTCCACAGACACCAATCAGCAGCTATAAAACCAACCCCAAACATATCTTGGATCAAGTTTCAAAAAGCCCTCATGTGCTCTGTGTGAACAATTTAATTTACTGTGGCTACAGCACTGCGTCTGTAGGACTACATTTAATTTTTTTCTTTTTTTAATCTCCACGGCAGGTATCTCCACGGCAGTGAGTGTGTCAGAGGACAGCAGCACTTGCAGCGATTACACAAATCAGCCTCCAGCCTCTCCTTGCCTTAACAAGCTACGCGACCCGGTGATCTTCAGCATGACACTCCCCGCGTTTTATTGCTGGCTGGAAAGATTTGGTTTGAGTCTCTTTCAGTGCCAGAGGTCTTTATTGCTAAATAGCCCTGGCTGTTGAGTAATACATCAATTTAATGCACTCATACTGGAATGCCCGCTTGGAAGGTAGTGGAAATTCAACTTAAAATGGCAACCAGCTCTTTTTCTTTTGCACTTTTTCATTCTGAGTTTTCTCTTTGCTGTTTGTAAACGACTTCTGAGCTGTTTCCCGTGCTGTTGCAGCTCTTTCTGAAGCAGACTCTCACCTTAGTCCTGCTCAGGCACATGAAAGAGATGATCCAGAGGAGGGAGGGGCAGTGGCAAGGCTCATAAAAGCAGCATCCTACTTGTGCTGCTTTGACAAGAGATGAAATAGTCCCGTTTTCCTGACCATCTTATTAATACTCCAAATCCCTCCTGACAACAAAGCGTGGCTGGTAACGTTTCAGCCTTCTGTTTGGCAAGATGCACGTGGGGAGGACAGGGAAGAACCGTATGAAGAAGAGCACCAAAGCCCATGTGGCACCGCTTCATACCTGGAACTGGTCAAGGAAGGTTTCTGGGGGCCAGGCTTTGGAGAGGGAATAGAAATGATGCTTTTGAACATTCTCCATCAAAGCTCTCTTGAACGTACCACAGTTGCCTCTGGTACATTTTGCTGGGAAACAAAAAGCTTCTGTGACAGCTACCAGCAGTTACAAGAGTGGGGCTATATTACTACTGGGGAAAAAGTTCTAAGTCTGTAAATGTGCATCTGAAATTTTAAACAAGTCTGCAGGCGCTTTTCACACAGCTTTTCACCCAGCACTCTACACTTCCAGCAGGAGTACTGGCCATTTACTGGGAGCAAACCCTGTGTTTTAATCTGAAGGAATATTTGTGGTTTGGTGCTCGCAGGTATTTCATTTTCTCAGTAATGTTCCTGGTGCTGGGATGTGGGGTCAAAGTGAGAGAACTGTCTTGCCTTAAAGCAAAAGATCCTCACAACTAAAAAGAAATGCTGAAAAATATGAAACCCTAAACAGACATGGACATCAGAGAGACCACACAATGCCAAGGTGTCACAATTTTTGAAGGGTTTGGGGGAGTGAAACTGAACTTGTGGCTGTCCCCCAGCCCGCTGCACATGAGAAACCAGATTCCAACAGATAGGCTCCCAGGATCAGTGAAGATAAGCATCCAGTCAGCACTCCAAATCTGACCACTGAACATTGCAATATTGCAATAAGCTGCTCTCCAACGAGTTACAGATTCTGTACTATTTGCAGAAATAGTATCAACGAGCAATTTGGCATCCTCTGAGAAAGCTACTATTTTCTAATGGGCTGTTCATGGTGACCCCAAACAGACAAAATTAACCTAGTAATGTACTCATTATGTATCATTTACCACCTTGTGCAGGTGTCAGTCCTGAATGTAAGACCACACCTGACCTTTTAACAGACGCATTTTTCTAACAGCAGCTTTCTATAAGGCTATGTTGGAAAACAGCTGAGCTTTTCTCCTGGTGGCAGATCAAAATCTGGAACGCAGCTCCACAGAGAAGGACCTGATGGACATGTTCACCCTGAGCCAGCAATGTGCTCTTGTGGCCAAGAAGGCCAATGGTCTCCTGGGGTGCATTCAGAAGTGTGTGGTCAGCAGGCCGAGGGATGTTCTTCTCCCCCTCTACTCTGCACTAGTGAAGCCACATCTGGAGTACTGTGTCCAGTTCTGGGCTCCCCAGTTCAAGAGAGGCAAGGAGCTACTGGAGAGTCCATTAGAGGCCACAAAGGTGCTGAGGGGACTGGAGCATCTCTGTGACAAGGAAGGGCTGAGAGACTTGGGGCTGTTTAACCTGGAGAAGAGAGAGAGACTGAGAAGAGATCTGATCAAAGCTAAAGGCTGGGTGTCAAGAGGATGGAGTTAGGCTCTTTTCAGTGGAGCCCAGTGATAGGGTAAGGATCAATAACCCAGGAGGTTCCACCTGAACAGGAGGAAAAACTTCTTTCCTGTGAGGGTGATGGAGCCCTGGAACAGGCTGCCCAGAGAGGTTGTGGAGTCTGCTTCTCTGGAGACTGAAAACTTGCCTGGACGCAATCTTGGGCAAGCTGCCATAGGTAAACCAGCTTGGGCAGCTGATCTCCAGAGGTCCCTTCCAGCCCTCACCAGTCTGTGATTCTGCGTAATGCTCCACAACTCTTATCACACTTCTTTAGTCCTGTTTCTGGGATGAAGAGCAGAAGGAGCATTGTGTCTTCTGGGGCCTCTCAGAATACCTACACTGCAGGTGCGCTCTACTCGAAAAGGGACAGAAAAGGACAGAAGGGACAAAATTAAGGACAGAAGCAGTGGCCTACTGTTGCAAGGTGATGATAGAGACAGTATCTCTGGCAGGTCAGTGTGCGCTGGGACATCCCACCCGTTATCGAGGTGAGCCAGCTCTGCGTCAAAGCCCATGGATCAATCTAAGAACGAAACATTCTCCAGGTCAGTGCCCTGACTCTTGTACACTGACGCAAACAGCAGTAGCTGTTAAAATGTCTCTGCTTGTCCTGCCCCTGCACTCCAAGCCACCATTCGAGGCAGGGAACAGCAGAAACAACTGTGCCTCTGTGCCAGCACCCATGGCACCCACCTCTGCCGGAACCAATACGCCAGCCAGCAAATTAGGAGCCCGGGACACCGGGATGTGTTCCCTGCTGCAAGGCTAGACACCCTTGCTGGTTGGTCTAGTCAGCAGCTGGGACCCTGCAGGCTGATCTGCTAGAGCTTCTGTGGTGCAGTCACCTCAAGTTTTAGTGCGATGCCATCAAAGCTAATCTCAACTGGCAAAAGGGCTTTACAAATGGACAGCAGCAAAACAGTTGCCTGTGAAAGAACTTTCTGTGAAAGAATGGCCTCAATTTGCACCAGGGGAGGTTTAGGTCGGACATGAGGAAAAATTTCTTCACAGAAAGGGTTGTCAAGGCTTGGCCCAGACTGCCCAGGGCAGTGGTTGAGTGGTTTAATCCTGGAGGGATTTAAAAGCTATGTAGCTGTGGTGCTGAGAGACATGGTTTAGTGGTGACCCGGTAGTGATGGGTTAACGGTTAGACTCGATGATCTTGAAGGTCTCTTCCAACCAGAACAATTCTATGATTCTCTAAGTGCCATCATACTGCATCATTGCAGTGCATCATCCTGAGTTAGTGCAGCAAAGCATGAAGCTGTAACTGAAGCTCGCAGCTACCCAGCAGCCCTGAAAATATCAGGACTCATTCCCAGCTACCATGAGTGCTTTGAGAAGTTCCTTTGTTATGACTTGGATGTGGTGCTCAAAGCATCTTCCCCACTGTGGGGGAAGAGACAGTTGTCTCAGACTCAAGGGAAAATCTATGATTCTTAGATCCAGTGCCATTCATGTCAAGTGATGCCATGAGGTGCTTCCATTACCTGTTCTGAACCCCATGGGTTCCTGCATCCCCTTTGTTGGGTCTTCCCTGTCCCTTTGTGTCTGTCTTTACCTCGGCTGCTCTGTGGAGGTGAGGAGGACCCAGTGAACTGACTCCTAAGTCCTGCTAACCAAAACAGGCACATACTGCAAAGAGCAGAGATGAGTCACCTTCTGATCTGCCCTGGGACAAATGTGTCCAGGTGCCCACTCCCATTAGCTCCAGTGGGGATGCAGGTACAGCATTTGGTTTCTATGTCCATGAGAAACCAGGAACTGCATAAGATGGAAAGACAGAGAAGATGCAGAGATTCTCCTTAATCTAATTTTCTGAAGTGGTTGAAATAACCTTTAGACTGGTGTTGCTGTGCTGTGGCTGAGGGAAACCCCTTTTCAGTTGCTGGAGAATTAAAGGAAGAAAAGTATCAACATGAAGACAGGTTTTGTTTTACAACAAACACGAGGCACAGGCGGCTCAGCTGTGCCAAGTACAGACAAGCACGGCTCCGAGCTGCCTTTCGCTCTGCAGGTACTTAACAGTCTCAGCCCAAAAGAATCATAGAATGGTTTGGGTTGGAAGTGACCTTAAAGATCACCTCATTCCAACCCCCCTGCCATGGGCAGGGACACATCCCACTAGACCAGCTTGCTCAAAGCCCTGTCCAACCTGGTCTTGAACACATCCAGGGATGGAGAATCCACAACTTCCCTGGGCAACCTGTGCCAGTGTCTCACCCCCCTCAGAGTGAAGAACAGCTTCCTTACATCTACTCTGAATCTCCCCTCTTCCAGTTTGAACCCATTACCCCTTGTCCTATCACTACAAGCCCTTGTAAAAAGTCCCTCCCCAGCTTTCTTGCAGGCTCCCTTTAAGTACTGAAAGGCTGCAGGAAGGTCTCCCCAGAGCCTTCTCTTCTCCATGCTGAACAACCCCTACTCTCTTGGCCTATCCTCATAGAGTGACTCTGAAACTCTCCCTAGGAATGCTGGCTGATTAATTCAGTGTTTCAGGCAAACCCCAGACTGTTCCATAGCTGTCGATGCACAACACAAGGGTGCTCTACAACAGAGTGACAGGTTAGGTAGGGAAAGGCAGGCAAAGGGTTCCCAGGGAACGGCAACCAGCTCTGTCTGAGGCACATTAAGGACCAACTCACATAGGCTGGGGGATTTTTTAATAGGGAAGGTCCTTTCCTTTGGGGTACAGTTTCCTCTCCCTTGAATCAATGATCATTTGTTACATTAATTCAGAGACAGAAATCAGCTACAGCACATTCATGCTCTTTTAATTGTCCAGCCGGAGAAATCAATGCTTTTATTGAATGAGCCAGTTGCCACAGCAAGTTTTCTTTGATTTCTAAGGCTCCCATGAATCAATAGGAGTCTGTCATTGCCTCTAAGTGGAGCAAAGTCAGACCCCAAGTCACGCTGGTGGATGAAAACACAAACCTTCCTGCAGAACTCTCTGCATTAGGTGGATATGGGACTACTTTAGCAGAGCCTGTTGTGACGGAACAAGGATTAACAGCTTAAAATTAGAAGAGAGTAGATTCAGATGAGATCTAAGGAAGAAATATTTTATGCTGAGGGTGGTAAGACCCTGGCCCAAGTTGCCCAGAGAGGTGGTTGATGCCCCATCCCTGGAAACATTCCAGGTGAGGTTGGACAGGGCTCTGAGCAACCTGCTCTAGTCGCAGATGTCCCTGCTCACTGCAGGGGGTTGGCCTAGATGACCTTTAAAGGTCCCTTCCAACCGAAGCCAATCTATGATTTCTACTTGGCAATTTGTCAAAAAACTACTTCCAGTCGCGCCCTCCTCTGCCTCACAGACTGCCCTCAGCTCACAACTCCACTCCTGCCTTATCACTTCTCATCTCTCACACTTAGTATCTTCTGTTCTCCTGCTTCCTTATCAGCTTTTTCTGTGCCGTAGGCAAGATCTGCTGCTGCTGTCTCCAGACTGTCTCAGGTGCAGATGTCTATGCCACAAACACCTTCCCCTACAGAGCCCAGCACCTGATAAATTGAAATGCCTCTCCAGGACTCCCTTCCCTAAGCTGTCGGCAAGAAATCATCTTTAATCAAAGTGCTGGTCCAAATATTTTGGGGTTTATTTTTTTTTCCACAAAGGTAATTTTGGTGTTGTTCTCCAGCCTTCCCATAAAACTGGCCATTTTTTATCAGCACAGCTGGCTGGGAAGCATGACTCATACATAAATTACCACTTTTACTGCATTCCTTCCCTTTGTCAGCCCTTTTGCTGTCAGCTATGTGGGACAGCACCATTATTCTTCAGTGTTTAGCAAACACTCTACACATAATGGGCGGTACTGTAAATAAATGAAAATAAGACCTGAAATCAAATGGAAGCTGACAGACAGGACTTTTGTGAAACTGTCTGAGCTCTGTGGGTCTTTAATTGCCTGTGCTGCACTGTTCCATGGCACTTTCCATGGCTCTGCTTGACACCCTTAGTGTCAGAGGGCATGGCGATGGAAATCAGCTCTTTGGCTCCTCCACCCATGGCTCACTTCAGCTGATTAAGAATGATCTGGGCCTTATAGGCTGAGAAGCACCATCTAACTTGTGACTGGCATAAAATGAAGCGTGGCCCAGCATTTATTGCCCAGTCAGAACTTCTTTCTGGAAAATCAGAGGAAGTGATAGAATTGATGGCTAAGGAATGGCAGGCTGCAGGAGATGTTGAAGTGGGAAACCGAGGGGGGAAATTTCAAAAGACAAGTTAGTCCATCGTTACTGAGCGCAGAACTTCATAAAAATCCTGTGCAAAGAAATTTTGACTATGGAAAAGGGAAAGAAAGGGAAGGGAAAGAGGACAGGAAAGTACTGCATCCAGCCCTGAAGCCCTCAACACAAGAAGGACATGGACTTGTTGGAGTGGGTCCAGAGGAGCCCTCAAAGATGATCAGAGGGCTGGAACCCCTCTGCTGCCTTTCAGTACTAAGAGAGGCCTACAAGAAAGATGGAGACAGACATTTTAGCAGGGCCTGTTGCAACAGGACAAGGGGCAATGGTTTTTCTGACACGTCCCTTTAAGTACTGAGAGGCCACAAGAAGGTCTCCCCAGAGCCTTCTTTTCTCCAGGCTGAACAACCCCAGTTCTCTCAGCCTGGCCTCACAACAGAGGGGTTACAGCCCTCGCATCATTGTTGTGGCCTCCTCTGGACATGCTCCAATGGTCCATGTCCTTCTTGTGTTGGGGGCTCCAGAGCTCCATGTGGAGTCTCATCAGAGCAGAGTAGAGTGGTAAGAGCGGAGTAGCCCCTTGCAGGAGCTAATCTATAAAGGAAGAACTCCCCATGTTCTATTTAAAGGATTTTTATCTGACTCACTGTGATTAAACTGCCCCTTGCCTGAAGAAATTGTTCTTCCTCTGTGTGTTGGTTATAAAGCTGGTGTGTGCCTGTGAGATGAGTTAAATGGACATGACCAGAGCCAAGCAAGTCTTTTTCCGGGTTCTGACCAGGTGCGTATTTATGTGAAAAACAGTGTAAATAAAAAACCCAAAGCACCTACTCACCAGCTCTCCAGAAATAGCTAAATGCTGCATATTGTCAGCGAAATTCTATGTTTTGGAATTTCTGTCCCAAGAATGTTTGCTTCTTCTCCACTACATTAAATTAGTCAGTAAAATGCAGCAAAATAAACCAGAGTTACCCTGTCCTTGTTAGTCATCCAAGGCAATGGGATGAGGCCACAATTATGGATTAATGATATTACCATTAATTAAAAACCAGGGCTGGAGAAAACATTAGTTAGGTAAATTGAAGAACATGGTTGAAAGTCTGTAGTTGTGTTTCGCAGGAAGTCCCATGAAGTTCCCTCTGGCCCTGCTGCCTTGGCCCGAGTCCCAGGCTCAGTTTTTACCACTGAACTCATACGAGGCCAAAATTGTCACCCCCATGCATCTGCTAATTTAGTCCAGGAAAACAGCTCCGCACAATTAGAGCATGACTGATAGCTCCAGTGACTCCAGAACAAGAGCCACTGAGCACAGATGGACACAGAGACACAGTTTCAGTGCTTGGAATGTATGGAGACAAGCGAAAGCCAGCGTGGAGGAAAGGTGCACTGCTACAAAGCCAACACTAACCCTGCTCTCACCCCTGGAGGGTCAGACCCAGCCACCTTCTTCGCTACGGATCTGCAGGAATCAACAAGCAAGTCAGGACACAGCTTGCACGCTGGCAGGAACCGTGAGCATCGCGACTGCAGCTCCTGGGTAATTAGTACCTGCCTCAGCTCTGCCTAATGAGGGGTGGTATTTGTCATTGTCCTGAAGGCTCCCTGCCTCTTCCAGCTGGATTTGCCACCTGAAGACAGGCAGAGTCTGTGCCCAAGATGAATGTAACTCAGTCCTGGCCCTGGCCAGGGCTTTTCGTTGATCCATTTCAAGTGCAGTGCCAATGTCATCGCATTGTTGCTCCTCGTTTGCATGCAGGGAAACACAAACACCCCTCAATTTGCAAAGGATTATCCTGCGGGAAGCAGGACCTGCATTTCCCAAGTCCGGAGATGTGCAAAGCCTGCTTAAAAGTTTTCCTGGGGATCCTGGTTAATGGAATAGTAGCTACATGGCTAAATCCTATTTGTTTGAAAAGCATTCTCAGGAAAATGGTGTTGTTTACTCTAGAGCCTGGAAACGTTCATTTTAAGGCCTCCTGATCAAATACTTGGGGTTTTTTTAATGAAAAGCTGAAAAAATTGGCTTTGATTGAGGTGAAAAACAAAAGGGCTTGGTTTAATGATGTTTCCTGGGGAATAAAACCCTTTCTTTTGTAGCCATTCCTAGCCACAAAACTTCAAGGAGCTGATTTTGAAACGGCAGAATTTGTCCTGTTGCGACTGGAGACTCTGAGCAAGGAAGGTCAGACCAGAAAGAAGGAGCCACAACTGATTATGAATGCAGAGCATACAGGATAACAGCCTTTCAGAAAGCACAAGCAACTCCTGGGGAATCCAAAGCCATGGAGTTTTGAGCACAGGAAAGAAACAACATTTATTTTCTTTTTTTTTTCCTCCCTAGTTCTCCATTAAAATGTCACCCACGTTTCTAAGGCCAAAATACAGTGACCTGGCCCAGTTTCTTGGGAGGAAAAAAAAGAAAGGAGTGATTTATGAAAATATGTTTCAGCCTCTCTTTCCTCCTCTTGTTTTGTTGTCGTTGTTAAAATTAGACTACGTGTAAAATCAGCAAAATCTGAAAATGGGTGATTTGGCGCAACTAAGAACATCTTCTATCCAAATAAAAACATCCGCCAGCCAGAAACAGCCCCAAGCCTTCACTGGCTGTGGCACTGGCTGCCATACGACACTGGACATGTCTCTTCACACAACTCTGTCTTTTTCCATCGTCCCCTTTAGCCATGATTTCTATTCACATCACAAGGTCTATGCGGCAATACCTGTTTTTATCCTATATCCTCGCTCTCGGGGGTCCGGATCACAGTTCGCTCTGATGTAACACACATAAATAACCACCTATGACTCCACTTCCAGGGGAGCTTCTTTGCGCTGTCTTTGGCAAGCTGCCGGTTTTTTGGGCATGCTGCAAACTGCAGCTCCGGCTGCATTTGCTGTCAGGTATCCTATGAGCCTGTTAGCAATCTGACAGGGTTTCCTGGGAAGCCCAGCGAGATGGAACTGAACACTGGCTCACAGCACTGCCTTGCTTTCCCTGCGAGCCACCTCCTGGATATTAGACAGAAAGGTGAGCATGAAGTTTGACGGAACCGAGTGATGGCGTTTGTGCCTAAACCTTTCAAAGCCAGCACAGGCTCGTCTTCCTCTCAGGGAAATTACTTTTTCCTCCCTGTCTCAAGTCTCTCTCTTCCCCAGACGAGTGTCTCAGGGACTTTGTGAACCACAGATGACTGAGGCTGCACTGCTATATAAAATGCCTGCGTTCCTTCTTCATCTGTTGCAGGCTTTCTTGCCAAGCTTCACTGATTTCCAGATGCTCCTTGACTCTTTGCAATCAGCCTTGACTCTATTTGCATTGTGTACTAAGAAGAACTCCTCGATAATTATTTTTGCTTTGCTTTCTGCTTTTGCTTTGCTTTTTTGCTGTAGATCCCCCACTGTCTACAACAGGTGATGCCTGGTGGACAGTGAAACTATGTCACCTACCCCTCTAGGCTCTCGCTGGGAGACAGGAGAACACCCCACACCCAGGGAGCATTTCATCATCTCCCAGATCCTGTCGGAGCAAATTCCAAATATCTGGGGAACCACAATTAATTAACATGCAAATTGAATCCTAAGCCAAGATTCATGTCACTGTCATCTTTATGTATTAGGCTGCAGATCATGAAAGGAATTATGCTCCAGCTGTCTAATTAAGTAAACATGAAGCAAACGAGGGTAGCAGTCAAGGGCTGGGGTCTAGGAGCCTGGGTTCAAGTATTGGCTGAGGCAGGAAATTCTTGGGTGATGATGGGCAAGTTTGTTAGAGGTAGTTTTGAAAAGCACAAATGAGAACAGGAGGCCATCAATAGGACCTTGAGTTGGACTCCTGTCCTCGCTGAAGTACAACACAGGGCTCTACAGGCTTCCATGTCCTACAGAGCCATAAGATAAAACAGACAGACTGTGAGGTGAGATGAGACAAGCTAAATAAAAGGCTTGAGAACAAAGCTTCTCCCTGCCCTCTGTGTACAGGCTGGGGTCTTCAAGAGGCCTTTCCTAGCACTTAGCCCAAACCTCAGCGCGCTCAGGCAGCAGCACACTTCAGTCTCATCCGGGGAAACTGTAGCCAAAAGATGTGGAAACCAGCCATATGCCCTGTTTTAAAAACAAAGGTGCCATGCGTCACATAGGCATCTTTGCTGGTCCCATTTTGATGCCGGAAGAAAACCATCCCCATTTCAACTGTCCTAGCGCGCTCTAGTGGGAGCCCGTTCTGTGCACAGCATCCCTGCAAGGCTGCTCTCCCAGCAGCAGCCTTCCCACCCACAGACACGACGTTATCCAAAGCAGGTGTCCAGAGAGCCAGGGGCAAAGGGAGATGACTACCAAACCATCTCCGCTGGGAAAAGGGTCGTGATTTCAACGGTCTAGTTAGAGAAAAGGTAAACCAGCCTGGTATTTATTTGAGGATAACGTCATTTCTTCTCAACTACAGCAGAAAAACCCCAAAATATTTTCCCCTTTTTTCCGTTCAGTGAGAATTCTTCCTTTCACATGAATAGCTCAAGGAGGCATGTAAAGAAAACCAAGGTGGATGAGAGGTTTTTTGAACTGCAACCCCCATATTTGCCATTACACACAGACCTGCTCAGTCACACCCTTCAAGCATCGTCTTCCTCCCATATGTGCACTCTGAACGTCAGTGACATCTCACCACCACTGCCTTCAACTTGCTCAGCTGAGGCTGCTCTGAGGCCACACAACCCTTCTGTAAAAAAACCCTTTCTGTAAAAAACCCCGCTTTGCCCCTTTGCTTGCACACCCCAGGGTGCTTCCACACCCACCAACACAGGGTTTCATTGTCTCCCTGCACAGTGGTTTCAGAAAATAGAGTAGGCGCCAATTCGCCAACAGGAGAAACTATTTCTTACCCTTTTATTATTATTATTCTTTCTATGCTTGGGTAGGAACAAGCCTCTGTGAGGAAAGGAATGGGAACATTCAGAAAATAAATTGTTGTTTGGTTTATGCACCTTTGGGTCTCATTCATAACCCAGTGAGCGTTACGAGGATAACTCAGGTTGAAATCTGCAATATTTATTCTACTACAAGAAAATTGTTTCTTTTGCAGGAAAAGCATTAGGCGGTGATAAGAAAGGTTTGGGAAAACCGACCGCTTATGTTGGTGCTTCAACAGGGGATGTAATCTTCAAATCCCAGGTCAAATTGTACACGCAAAGCTCTTTGGTGTCTCTGAACTTTAGCTAATAGGCTAATAGTCATCACCTCTGCAGCTACGTGGGACCCCAACTACAGATTCACAAGGACAGCCAACAGACAGTACGCCAGCCCCATATATGTGATTTAAATGGGACCTCCAAGGAACACAGTCAAACAAAAGCTGCTTCAAGCTGATAAGGGTTGAAAAAGAAACTCCGAATGCACCAGAGCTCGTGAGTCTCTCCGTTACTGTGGAGTACTCCTGTTTGAGCCAGTTCGTCAGCTCAGCTGCTGCAGAGACCCCAGAGATTTGGTAACTGGCGGCAAGTGGCACAGGCAGTGTGGTGGAGCTTTTGAACAAGGTTCAACAGAGCAATACTTAACAGCTCTTTTTTCTCCTGGAACACACCAAAAAGACTTCACCCTGCAGTTCTCAGGAACGCTTAAAGCAAAAGGCAGATAAACCAAAAGACTGGATATAGCACTATCCGTTGAGAAATAGCCTGGATTAAATTCCACTCCCATCCCTACTCTTGTGCAACATTTGAGACAGGGCATTTGAAGCCTGCTTGAGCATGTACCTTTATGAGTACTCAACCTTGAGGTAAGTAATCCCATAATACCGAGCACAGGGATACACACAAGTGCTTAAGAGACTCTGTAAGAGTGGAGAAATGGAGGCCCAGTGTGTGCAAACAGAGCCCTGAAGGAAGATACCAGAACAGTGTAGCTGACAGCAGCACTCCTTGCTAATGGAACGCCTTTCTCACTTATGCTTCCTCACTTCCCATTTAAATAACTGTCAGTAAAGAAAACAGGGATTTGGGGAGGACAGAGACGTATGTATTTGTCTCACATCATGCTAAACACCACCATGCTGGGACACGGCAACCTCTGCTTGAAGGCAGCTCAGAAAAAGCTTAGAAGATGCAAAGGGTTTGTATGTGAACAGGGCGTGGGAAGGTCTATGAGTGAAAGCAGGGGCTGCCTCAGGAAAATAGACTTGATACGATGAAGAATTTCAAAGTTTAAAAGTTTGTTTTTATAGAGGCAGAGATGCCCACAATACCATGCTCTTCCAAAGCAGCCTCATGGCAATGAGACACATCTACTGGGGTAGGGCAGATCCAGACCAGACCACTGCTGTGACACTCAGCACTAATGACACTATTTCTGAAGCTCCAAACCAGACCAGCCAGGGACTTGCACTTTGGTTTCCTGCATTTCAGCTGGATCTTCCTTGGTCCACTGCCAGGCCCAGCCCACCCCTCTGCTAGCTCCCAGGCACCCGCAGCATTAGCAGAAATGTAGCTTGTTGGCTTCCTACCCTAACAAATTAATAGACAGCCAAATTAACCTGTTTTCTCTCCACTCCTCTTGGTGTGCTACATGGAAGAAAACCCAGTAGAGAACAGACTTACAAGAGAGGGACTCAGAGCCAAGCTGAAAATCACTGCTATTACTCCCTACAGTCTCAAGAGAAGGAAATTTTGGGTATTGTCCTGACAACAGCAAAACCAGGAACGCCATCGCTTTTGTACGTCTCTATTCAGCTTCATCCTCCTGTTACTTCTCTTTATTAATGCAGCAGAGTACGTTGCTAATTAAGCCTGATTTTTCTTTCTTGGATGTAGGCCCCGGTGTGATTTAAAAATAACCTCAATCTGGTGTTTGTAATTTGAGCATTTACCTCTTCCCATGATTTCCAACATGATGTTACTGCATTCTTGGCTCAGGATGAGCTTCTGCAATGGTTTAGAACACCAGGAATAAACTCCAGTGAGACCCTGTTCCTACTGAATAAATGATGGGACATGAGCAGAGCCCAGGATATTGAACATCCTCTAAACATCACCAAACCCAGTTAATTAGTAAGCTCTACACAGCAAAACTAAACCTTTGGGGAGGCAGGCTGTTTGTTTTCCCTGTGTGGCCATCCCCAAACCAGGACGTTATCTGTCACATGCAAATCCATACACCCCTCTAGCACACAGCCCCATCTCGGATGTCAGTCCAAGAGAGGACACAACCCAAACCGCCCTCCTTGCTGCACAAGCCTTGGCATCAACAGAAACCTCATCTCATGCACCAAGGGACAACAAACCACTGGGCAAGCTAAAAAAGCCAACGCCACTATTTACGCTGATAACGTCCCCCCGACTGTTTGTCTGAAGGCAGTAGTGGCCCCGTCCTCTTCTGCGTGTGGCTGACACGGCCACCCACTCGCACGCAGCTTCTGTGACACGTACAAACCACCCCGCTTCACAACCAGCCTGCATGCTGCTCCTCAGCTGCTCAGGCGCTGCTCCAGAATAAGCAATTGCTCTCCGACATCAGATAAATATGCTGGACTCCGTTGGATTTTTCATTTTCACGCACATTAATCAACCCTGAAGCCCACCTCAGCTCTACAGATCTGCACCCTTTGTACAACTTTTAATTCTCTCAAAGGTGTGTATTTTCATAATGATAGTGCTCATGTACCACTTAACAGTATATTTTCATTTGGCCCCAGCCACGCTTCTGAACAGTAATTTATTCCTGCTTGTCACTAGCTGCTGCTAGGAGTCATACGAACACTGGGTTTATTTAGTGTGTTTAGTATTTCTTGCTTGACTCTTTCTTACACCGGCAACGCTGCCCAAGCCCAGAGATTCACAAATCAAACCTGCCAAGTTTCTGCGCCTTCCAGGTGTGCTCGTTTTGCACTTCCCAGCTTTCTGTCTGCAAGATCTACAAACTTGCATTTCTTTGCTCTTTTTTAATGACAGTGGAGAGCCTAATGCAGTCTGCCTGCTCCAGGAGCTGCAAGTGCACAGTGAGCACCCACATGGACAATGAAAATCCAAGAGAAATACCCAGGGGTGTCCCAGGGGCCTGCCCATGCTGGCTTTATTCAAAACCCATACACCAGGCCGCCAGCATCCCAGAGGTAACACGTGTCAGGGATGTGCACGTTACACAAAGGCAACCAGGTCCCAGCTTGCTGGACCTGATACCTGTACAAAATGTTTCCCATTTTGCTGGGCAATGTTACTTGCTGGGCATGGCAGCACTGACTGTGTGCAGCTGAAGTCAGAGGACAGCGGTGGAGAGGCCTCCTGCAAACGCTGGCAGGGTGGTGGCAAATTAACTGCAGAGCTCTCTACCTGCAAACCACCATGGGCTGCTGCTGTCCCACCGCTGCACTTCCACCCTCCTGGGGTGTACAGGGGCATAGCTGAGATTTTAAGCAGCAATGATAAAACCAACACATTCTGCCAGTGCTACCTGTCAACCACACGCTAGGACGAAAACCAGAAAAACTCTTTTGTAAGGAGTTCCAGGAAATTTCGAGGCATGTAGGGGTCACAAGCTCCCCTCACTCATTAATTCCCCTTACAGAGAAAATTCAAAAATAAGCAAAGGCAAGAAAAGCATCATTTTACAATTTGAAAGCTTAATTTTTTACCTCAGACTTGGTAAACAAGTGTTTTGTCCTTGCCTCTGTTTGTCAGTAGATTTTAAGCTCTGCGAGAGGATTTTCCACAGATGAAATTCCGGTGAGTATTTCTGCAAAAAATTAATTGTCCTTATTGCACCACCTTTCACTGCAATAAGGTATTGCCTCACCTACACCTCATTTTTCACCTGCCTAGTAAGTTGGGTTTCCTGTCACTGAAGATGATCCTGAACAGCCTGGGGGTTTTTCTGAGCCTGACGGTACTCGGCCTGCATGTACCCACACCTGCAGCCACCCACCCTGTCCCCACCCGGACCTGGCAAGCGGGGACACCCACCTGCAAAGGGGGCAAAGGGATGGCTGCCCTCCTGTATCTCCCTCTGTGTGGGGCACCTCCCTCCCACCCCAGCTCTGCAGCCCACTTGCATGCCTTCCCCTCCTGTCCACACGCGTGCTGCACATGCCCACAGACACAGTGCAGAGACGTCTGTGCGCTTACATGCTCTGCACGTCCACAGGTGCGTGTAGAACATTTCCAGTGGGGCCTGTGCAGAGCAACATGGGGATGAGCAGTGTGATTGTAGAATAAAATCATAGAGTGCTTTGGGTTGGAACGGACCTTTCAAGGTCATCTAGGCCAACCCCCCCCTGTACTGAGCAGGGGCAACTTCAACTGCAGCAGGTTGCTCAGAGCTCCGTCCAACCTCACCTGCAGTGTTGCCAGGGGCGGGGCATCGATCACCAATCTAGGCAACCTGGGCCAGAGTCTCACCACCCTCAGTGTCAAAAATTTATTCTGTATATTTTGCCTAACCATCCCCTCTTTTAGTTTAAAACCATCACACCTTGTCCTGTCACAGCAGGCCCTGCTCAAAGGTCTGTCCCCATCTTTCTGACAGGCCCCTTTAAGTACTGAGAGGCCACCAGAAGGTCTCCCCAGAGCCTCCTCCAGGCTGAACAACCCCAACTCTCTCAGCCTGGCCTCCCAGCAGAGGGGTTCCAGCCCTCGCATCGTTGCTGTGGCCTCCTCT
>VZZY01015180.1:366650-450777 GCA_013400335.1 Eurystomus gularis | reverse complement strand
GGCGGTGAGGGGGCTCCGTGCCGCCTCCTCCCGCCCTGCCGCCCGGTGCAGGGAGACGGGCTCGGTGTGGCCCGGCGGGGCTTCCTCCGGCGCCGAGGTGGGGAGCGTGAGGCGCTGGTGGGCAGCGCTCCCCTGCCCTCCCCGGTCACCTCCGGGACAGGCCCTCGCCTCGCCTCAGGGAGGCTTCACAAGTTACAGAACTTTGGAAGGCTCTCGTCCCTGAATCCTGTCGTTTTCTGTCTCCGTTCCACTGCTCAAACCAAAATGTCTGTGCTCTCCCCTCCTGTTAGCTTTGCTCAGCGTCTCTGACAAGACCAGCCTGGTGGAATTTGCAAAGAATCTGAACGCTCTTGGCCTGGGTTTAATTGCCTCTGGAGGAACAGCCAAGTCCCTCAGAGATGCTGGCTTGCCTGTCAGGTACTGACCCTTCCCTACGCATCTGCGCCAAAAATGCTCCTTTGGGTCCTGGGGCTGCTTAAGTTGGTCTCTCCATTTGTGAACAAAAGTGACTGAAAACCAGTCTGAAAGCAGGTCTTCCCTTTCAAAAAGAAAAACCTGCCCCAAAGCAAACTTCAGAACCTTCTTGGCCAGGAGTTGTTTGGCTGAGGCCAAAGAGCATTACTGTGCTGGTCAGCACGCAGAGGGACATCAGGAGCGTTGTGTTGGAGACGATGCCTTGTCTGCCTTGAGCCAGCTTTGTTCCCAAGAGACAACCGGTTGTCTTGAAATTCATAACCTGACCCCAGTGGTGCTCTTCACAGCCAGGTGAAAGCTGAGCTTTGCCTGGTCCTGTGGCAGGACTAACATGTGTCAGGAATGTGTTGGAGCTCACTGGAGATCATTTGTCACAAGTAATTTTCCCAACATGATAGTCAGTTCTTTCAGACAGAGCCTTTAAGTGTTGTGTGCCCATTGTTTGGGAGGTGACATGTACAGTCGCTGGCTGCTCTGGCCCGTGATTCGGGGGAAATGTGTTTTAGTTTCTTCCATGCTGTCATTAAACAAAACCTACTCTAGCCGCATAAAAGTTGCTTCCAGTACAGAGATGAAAAATCTGTCAATTATTTGGCAGGACAGGTGACTGTGGCTCCTCTTTTGCTTCCAGCGGATGCAGTGGTAGGCCCCTGGGACACAGCAACATCGATATCCACCATCCCCAGAGCTCCCTGTCCTTGCTGTTACCCAGCACCTGGTCATGGCTCTCCAACTTCTTTGCTTGGCTGTGCTCTCAGTGAAGCCTGAAGCAAAGGATGGTTGCATTTAAAAGCTGTGGAGGTGTGGTGCTGAGGGACATGGTTTAGTGGTGACCTGGCAGTGCTGGGTTAACGGTTGGACTTGATGATCTTGAAGGTCTCCTCCAACCAAAACTATTCTATGATTTCCCCTTCTTGCTCCAATTTATTGCTCCTTTACCATCGTAACAGCCACAAGGAGTGGTGAAACTTTAAATGTTTTGGCTAAGCTGAGCTATTGCTGCTTTTGAGGGTGGTCTTCTAGTCTCTCTAACATGTGTTGACTTGGGATTTGCTTATCTTTGTTACTTCAGTGTATTCAAGAAATAACCATACCGCTTAGTTTAGCGTGACCCGTGAACTTTGTTTCTTGATCAACGTCTTGTGTGAGTGAGAGAGCATTAAACCAACATGTGGGCTGTTTCTGCCAATCCCCCTGTACCTGGCAGCACGTTGCTAACTAGCTGACAGATGCCAGCCATAACAAAACCAGTCAGGTCTGTCTTAACGTAGATGCCTCATCTCAGAACCACTTCCCAGCCTTCCCTAAGAAGGATGTGTCCTAGTCAGCAAAGGTTTTTCTCAGCAATTTAGTCATATACCTTCCATATATTGTGTTCTTACTGAGATAGGAGACACTGAAGTTTAGAGGAATTGTGTGTGTATTTTCTCACTGACCTTTTACTGTCAGTGACGGGAAGGTGGTGGGTTTTTTTAGAGCTAGAACAAAATAAAACTAAGTTTAATTTCTACCCCCTTACTGCCTTTAAAACTTCTAGGGTTTAATTCTTCCAGTAAAACCAACACTGTCAGTAGATCTAAACTACCGCTGTGATGAGAATAATTAACACTCGGTCTATAGATAAAGTCAGGATGGCACATCTATTGTCATGCTATGTTTTCTCGTTGAGCAGAGATGTTTCGGACCTGACAGGGTTCCCCGAGATGTTAGGTGGACGTGTGAAAACCCTTCATCCTGCAGTCCATGCTGGTATGTTTCTGTGGATATGATTTCAGTCTGAAAGAGAAACCTATGGGCAGTGAGGGTGGGAGGAATATGTTAACAGATATCGTCTTTTTTTTCTTTTTAATGATTTTGTGGAAGAACTGAGTAACGAGAACAGATGTGCTCTAGCAGCAGAAGGAGAGGTGAAAAGCATGGGGTGGAGAAGTGCACGGTGGCTGAATGACTTCCTCTGTTGCCATGCTGGCATCTGTGCAGTTAGCAGAGCTTTTCTTCCTCAGGGTTACAAATAACAGAGCTTCTCTGTAAATGCCGTTGCGTAGTCTTTGCACAGTCACTTTCAGACTTCCTCAGGCAGAGAGTTCCACCAGGTTTCACCTGTGGGTGAATCTGGTGTGCAGCATAAGGAATGTGACAGCAGACTCTTTAGCGGGTGGTTCTGCGTGCTCCAATATTCCCTGGCCCCTTTTTAGCAAGGAAGCTGACTGATGGTTGGTCAATCTGCACGTCAACCCATCTGTTTATTCATCTCCTGTTACGGTGCTTGAGATCCCTCAAGCTGAACCCTGTTGCCCATCATCCCTGAGGGCTGGAGACAACCTCTGACAGCCTTGAATCCAGGACTGTGCTGTTGCGGACTCTGTGGCAGTCATCCACATGTTTCTCCAAGCCCCTAGACCCAAGCCAGCCACCTATGCTGCTCAGCCAAAGGCAGAGCCTCTCTTGATTCTCTTGTTTCATAGGCTTTGGGTGTTGCTGGCTGATGAATGGCAGATGCCCTCTGTCACTGAGGAGTTCATGGAGAGGAAGTGTATTAAGGGTAGCAAGCGAATGCTTATAAAATACATTTTTGAGGTTGCTGTTCAGCACTTGGAACGCTCTAGGATTTAACATTGGCGGGGGGGAACCTTTTAATATGGAATTTGAGCAACCAAAGAGGCAGTAAAATGGAATAAAGGTAGAGGAGTAGGGGCTGCAGACAGTTCTCTGAACTAGAATCAGAAAGTTTATGATAGAAAGGCTCTGAGAAAAAGCACAGTTTGAAGTAAGGTGTTGAATTAAAAATAAATATTGGTGATTTTTTTTTAGTAAAGGTCTACCTTTTTTTTTTTTTTTTGTAACTAGGCATCTTGGCTCGCAATATCCCAGAAGATAATGCTGATATGAACAAACAGGATTTCAGCCTTGTAAGGTAAATGTTGGGGGACATGATGCAATTCATCACTAATCCAAAAGGAACATTGGACACCAGACCAGTCAACACCGGGGAATGGGAGCAGTGGGGATTGTAACATCTGCACGCCAGAAGACCTGCAGTCACCTTCCTTCTCCCTGTCAGGAGATACTATGTTTTTAAAACTATTTTCTACAGATGCATCTTCATCACTTGTAGTAAGAGAAAACTAAACCAAGAAAGTTACATTGTAGTTTCCACAGGGAACAGTGGTTTTCATTTCTTCTGGTTCTCTGGGAATCTTGACACCACATTTAGGCAGTGTTGGACCACACAACACTTTTTGCAGAGCTGAATTCGGTACTTTAGAAGCTGGCGCATCTCCCCTCAGCTTGGCTCTGGGTGTCTGATCAGGTGACAGTTCCCGATTTTGAAATACTCGCTTAGTAAATATACCCTTTGATATTTGCATAATGTTTACTGAGTTTCAACATATAAATAAAGGGTCGATGTGAAAAGCGCGTCAGGAGCACGCATCATTTGTACAGGCCAAAACCACATAGATAAGAGGCAGGAAGCTGATTTTGAGAGCCATCAGGAGAGCTAGCGAGCTGCAGCCAGAAACTGAAGTAACACAGTTGGTGCACTAAATGTGCCAGAGGTTTTTTCTGGTTTTGATAGAATGTATTTACTCGGTACACTCACAAATGGCAGTTTGGGTCTATGTTTAACTAACTGGTTTTAACATTTAACTAGTGACTGAGTGTAACCAGTTGCGTGTCAGTGGGTAGCTCCTGGTTTAGCAATGAGTGGCTGGGTTGAACAGAGTAAATTGTAGGTAGAGCCAGGATGGGAGGTGTAGTTTGACGCTGGGGATTGGGCCAGAATGCATTTTAACTTTTAGAATGACTTTTAAAACCTGATGTGCCTAAGATGAATGGATTTCCAGGCTGAATTTGAAAACCTGAAATTTAAAACCGCAGGAATCCTCCTAGATGGCTCAGCAGTGGTGGCTCTTGAGGTCATGCTGCATATTAAAGCAGGCCCTGCTGAATTGCAGGGGGTGTAATGTGCCTTTACATCAGCGACTTATAGTGCACTTGTGTCCAGGGTAATAATTTGGAGCTGGGTTGTCTTATATAAAGCAGAAGGAGCTGATACTCAGCAGGAGCAGCTGGGCATAGTTGCATAAAATTTACATACCCACATCAATGTAGGAAACCTTGATATATGTCTTCAAAACCTGCCGGGGTGTCATCCTACGCAACCTGGTCTAGGTGAACCTGCTCTAGCAGATATGTTGGACTAGGTGGTCTCCAGAGGTCCCTTCTAACCCCTACCGTTCTGTGATTCTATGATATTGATTATCTTGATTTCCACAGGTAAAAGCACTGGCTGGGTTAAATTCCCCAGATTCCTGATGGTTTGCAGCAGGTCAGGAGCATGAATGGATTGAGGGAGAGGGGTTACTAGAAATAGGACAGACAGTAAAAGTCATCATGGGGAAATTCAGAGATATAGAAAACCATACTGGAAGCTGATCGTCCCTTCTGCTTGCATTTGTCACATGGTGTGGAAACAAAGGAATATTAAAAGCTGGACACAAGCATATGCATCACAGCAACGTGCTGCCAATACTGGGCACACATTGGAGTTTGATACCGTCATATACTTAGAGCGAGAGAGTAAATTAATTCTCTTGAACTAAAAACATTGTTTGTGAAGGTCAAAAGAGATACCTCCTTTCACTGCAGTTCCTGTGGCACTGGTAGGGTGGGACGGCGTGAGTAATTACTTCATGCTTTCTGGAATACAGGCTGTGGCTTCTTCTAGATAAGAGCAAAAAAATAGTTCCAGTAAGTCCCAGTCTTAGCTTGAGAGGGGAAAGTCAATTTCCTGCCTCCTACTTTCATTTGCTACAGAAGCTTTATGGGATCCAGGCTATGCACTCAGGTTTCATATGCCATGGTATTTTAAAAGTCCAGAATGTGATCCATAAGTTGCTTTCTACTCTTGGAAAAGTTGTGGAAAATTAGATTGATTGCACTTTGTTTGCAATGGGCTTTGGCCTCTTAGGAAACTTGGGGGTGGCTATTTTCAGTACTGCTGAGAGTCCACTTTGAAGTTCTTTGAAATGGCTCAAGTTGTGCACCAAAATCACTAAACATTTAAATGCAGGGCCACATACTTAAAGAAACTCTTGCTTTAAACTGACTTCTGTAATTGCGGTTCTATCTGCTGTAACATTGTTTAATGCAGATTTCAGTTAAATTTCATTATATACCATCGCTTGGCCTTTGGCCGAAGACCAGCATCTCTTAAGTCTTTTGCAGAAAGAAGCCTTGGCTACAGGGTTTTATGTTGGTCTCTGATCTGAGAGACAAGACTGTAAAAAATACTGGTGGTATCTTGTGCTCGCCAAGCCCAGTCTGTCATTTTTATGTCCTACTGAATAACTCTGCTTTTCCCCTCAATTCTCAGAGTTGTAGTGTGTAACCTCTACCCCTTTGTGAAGACTGTATCTTCTCCGAGTGTGACTGTACCAGAGGCAGTGGAAAAGATTGATATTGGTAAGTTAAAGGGAGAGCAGATCTATTCTCCAGGTGCACACGATGGTTCTGGTCTATAAGTGGTCCCAGTTCTTTTCTTTTTGTTTGGTGGCCTTGCTAATGAGGTCAGGAGTTGCAAGGAGCAGGCTGGAAGCATAGTTGGGTGAACCTCATTGCTTTTAAGCAGTGAGACCTACAAATTGAAGACGGTAGGTTTAGATTGGAAATTAGAAGGAAATTCTTCACTCTGAGGATGGTGAGACACTGGCACAGGTTGCTCAGGGAGGTTGTGTTATGCTCCAGCCCTGGAGGTGTTCAAGGCCAGGTTGGATGGGCCTTGAGCAACCTGGTCTAGTGGGAGGTGTCCCTGTCCGTGGCAGAGGAGTTGGAACTAGATGATCTTTGAGGTCCCTTCCAACCCAAACCATTTTGTGATTCTATGAATTAAAATGGCAAGAGGCTGGCAAGCTGTGCTGCATGGGTGGGCAAGTCATGTGCTGGCCAAACGAAGGAGCCTGATGTTCTGTAGAAGCCTGTGCTAGGCAAGGGCAGGTGGAGGATGCTTCCTACCGAAACACAGAGAGCAGATTAAACCTCTTTTGCAGCCTCGGGCAGTGTAATAAAAATAAAAATCATGAGCTTTGGAGAGAAAAAGCTGAACTGCTGAAAGTGCTCTGGGGATTGCTGAAAACTTCACTGCAGGAAGCTGTTACGAAGAAAGGGGTTGCTCTGCAGATGTGGGAGAGTAGTTAGGACCTGAGTTTGGAAGCATGGACGCCTGTATCATCAGCAGTTTTACTCTTCCTGCTGCTATTAACCCCCAAAGGCTTGCTGTTCCTTCACTGCAGCATCTCTGCTTGGCAGGCTGCGAACAGCACAGGCACAGTTGTGTGCCGTGAGGTTGGGTTGGGGTTGAATTTCCTTGCAGTCGTTTGGTTCAAATGATGCCCAGCAGAGCTCTCTATTAAATGTTTTATGGAGTAATACACGCTCTGCATGTAGCAGTGCCAGCCTCTACTTTTCCTTTGCACCAACCTAGTATCTTGTATGATTTAAAGTGTTGTAACAGCTGTGCAGAGTCAGGCTTAAGGGGGAAGCAGAGCATTTTTATCTTACGCAGAGGACCTGGGCAGGATTCGTTAATATTTGCAGAGAGATTTGGGAACCTCTGTGGCTTGGCAGCGTAGAAGTAAATCTTCCTCTAGACCCCTCTGCAGCCCAGTGTTGCAGAGGATGATGCTTAAGTGGTATGTGGGGACAGCCATCTTCTCCAGGAAGTGGTTGTGCTGCTTGAAGATATTCTTGCCCCAGTTGCTCATCACCCATGACCTGTTTCCCTGCTGCTGCAGCTCTGCCTGTGTCTGCAAAGGCCAATGAACATGCACTTTCACCAGTGGTTTGGGTCAAACTTGCCAGTCTTGTGCCTTTTGAGGAGCACTGTTGCAGTCCCTTCCTGCTGGAGAGAAGGGGGCACATTCATGTGGCACAAATGATCATTTGTGCATTGGTGCATGTCCCTTCTTGGCCTCACATGTGGCTCTTGATAATGTCATGTTGAGAAGGGAAGTGCTTCATGCCTCCATGCTTCTCTTGCAGGAGGAGTTGCTTTGCTGCGGGCAGCTGCCAAGAACCATGCTCGTGTGACAGTTGTATGTGACCCTGCAGACTACTCTACGGTGGCTAAAGAGATGGCGACATCGAGGGACAAAGACACCTCCATGGAAACCAGGCGGCACCTTGCACTGAAGGTTGGTTGTGTTTGCTTGCAGCAAAGGCCTAGGCCAGACTCATTTGCTTTCTGTTCATTCTCTTTTTTTTTTTTTTTAAACACCAAATCCTTGGTATGTTGATGTTTGTCAGTTGACAGGTGTCCCCCGTTCTGTCCCCAGGCTTTCACCCACACTGCTCAGTATGATGCAGCCATCTCTGACTACTTTAGGAAAGAGTACAGCAAGGGGGTGTCCCAGCTGCCCCTGAGGTATGGCATGAATCCTCACCAGAGCCCTGCACAGCTCTACACAACGAGACCCAAACTTCCCCTGACAGGTGAGGCCTCTAGGCCATGTTGGCCAAAAGGAAGCTCTGGAATCACTAGGGAAGGACATGGTTGGGCATGTCTGCTGGTTGTCTTCAAAACTGAAATACTGTCTTGGACCTTAGTCCGTGGGCTGGCCAGCAGTGCCTTAACAACTGCTGTGTTACTGAGTGGTGCTAGCTTTGCAATGAAAAGGTGAGCTGTGTGAGACAGGAAAAGTTGCCTGCTGACCCCCACAAGACTTACTCCATCTTCTCTGTTGGTGTAAGATTGTGTGTCCACACTGAAGACACTTGGGCAGATTTATGTGGTGCAGTTCTGCTTGACATCAGATCCAGATTCTGCAAAGGAAAACATTGTTATCCTTTTAAGATGCTTTGCTCCTTCCTGTTTTCCTTATTTAGTATCTTTGCAATCTTTTAGTGACACCATTTACTCTGTCTAGAAACCACGCTGTTCTGTGGGTTTGAATGGGCTTTGTTCTTTTTTTCCTTTTTTTGATGGTTTTGAGCAGAGGTTTATTACCTTAGTGTTCTAGAATGCTTCTTCTGCTCCTGGTGGCAGAGGGAAGGGCTAGTAGTCTCACTCGCAAGCGTTTGGGGTGGGGTCTAGTGTCTCCCTCTGCCATTTCACAGGGTGTGCCACTGCTGCAGTGAGGAGAAACCTCTGTTTTGGAGAGAAAAAGTCTGTCTTACTCTTGTTCTTCAACGCTCACAGTTCTGCCTTGTCCGTACAAGCAGCTCTTCTTGCAGGGCCAGGGCAAAAGGTTTTGAGAGCAGACTTTAAAATGGCCTTTACTCTTGGTGTGGGTTTCTGACAAAAGGACTTGATTAAACATTTTAATAAAAACTTGCCCTAAATTTGGTGGCTGTGAGTGGTTCTGTTGACATCAGTTTGAGACAATGTGCTCGAAGTATGGCCAGTGTCAGAGTCCTGTGTTGAATCAGAGCTGTGGTCACTGCACAAAATTTATTTACTGGATTTGTTAAGAAATCTACCTGCTAGGGAGCAGGGAGTGTGCTTTTTCTGCTCTTCCCTGAGAGCACTGCCTGGGCACCTTGGTCAAAAGCAAGGTCTGGTTGGCTCCCTCAAAAAGAGATGTTCTTTTTTTGTTCCCCTTTCACAGGAGAGGAGGTTCATAGGGTCAATGCGTGTCTTGCTCCAAGGTGGTATCAGCAGCTTCTGGCAGGGAGGAGAATTGTATTGGCATCTCCTGAGTCTCAAGCCTGGGTGTTCCTCACAAGTCATTGAAGCTTTTCGAGGCATTTAACCAGTTTCTGAGGGGCCAGGGTTGTTTAACAAGAACAATTTGTAGTGATTTCAATTCTTAGTAGGAGAAATCTCCTCTGCTTGCTCTCCAGACTCTGGGGAGAGGGATCTGCCCGCTTTAACTATTGTCTATTTGTGTTCTGTGATTGCAGTGGTGAATGGCTCTCCAGGGTTCATCAACCTGTGTGATGCTCTCAATGCCTGGCAGCTGGTGAAGGAACTCAAGCAGGCATTAGGCATTCCTGCTGCAGCATCCTTCAAACACGTCAGCCCTGCAGGTGGGTGGCTCCTTGTTGTCTTGCGTTTCTCTTTGAGCAGACCATGACTGTTGGCAGGCCCTGCCAGCGGTGTAGCACAGAATGGTAGGGCTTAGAAGGGACTTCTGGAGATCATCTAGTTCAACCCCCCTGCCAAAGCAGGTTCACCCAGAGCAGGTTATGCAGGATCACATCCAGGCAGGTTTGGAATCTCTCCAGAGAAGGAGACTCCACAACCTCTCTGGGCAGCCTGGGACAGCCTTGGGCACCTTCACAGGAAAGAAATTTTTCCTGATGTTGAGGTGGAATTTCCCATGTTCCAGCTTGTACCTGTTGCCCCTCATTCTGTCAGTGGGCACCACTGAAAAGAGTCTGGCCCCATCCTCTTGAAACCTACTCTTCAAACATTTATAAACATTGATCAGATCCCCTCTCAGCCTTCTCTTCTCCAGGCTAAACACCCCAGGGCTCTTACCCTTATCTTGCAAGAGAGATGTTCCAGTCCCTTAATCATTCTTGTAGTTCTCAGCTGAACTCTTTCCAGCAGTTCCCTGTCTCTCTTGTACTGGGGAGCCCAGTACTGGACACAACACTCCCCAGATGTGGCCTCACCAGGGCAGAGTAGAGGGGGAGGAGAACCTTCCTTGACCTGCTGGTCGCACTCTTCTTAATGCACCCCAGGAGACCATTGGCCTTCTTGGCTGCAAGAGCACATTGCTGGCTCGTGGTTGTCCACCAGCACCCCCAGGTCCTTCTCTGTGGAGCTGCTTTCCAGCAGGTCAACCCCTGACCTGTACCGCTGGGGTTGTATCTGTGTCTGTGTACTCTGGCAGTCTGGGAAGATCCCCGGGAGCAGTGAGAAGCTCTGGTTTGAGTGCCCTGGCTTGTGTTTCCCACTAGGTGCTGCTGTTGGAATACCTCTCAGCGAAGAGGAGGCCCAAGTCTGCATGGTGCACGACTTCCACAAGACCTTAACGCCCTTGGCCTCTGCCTATGCACGAAGCAGAGGTGAGAAGCCCAGGAATAAACTGGTGTGGCCAAAGAGCCGAGCTTTAATTCTCAGGACCTAAGCAGCATGTTTAGCACTTTGCAGGCTCTTCCCTTTGCACTGTACTCCCGCTCTGTGGGGTTGTTCTCCATGAGTTCTCCATAAGGATCTCACTAAATGAACTGACTGCCAATCAAAAATTGTTCTCCAAGCGAGCAGAACTTGTATGTTGTTTCAAAGAGGCAAAAATCGTTTTGGATTCTGTTCCTTGATGTGTGTAGAAGAACTGTAGAGATTTATATACTTTAAAAATTTAAATATGTATATACACACACGTATCTGAATTTGGGGGGTTTTCCGGATAAACAGCTGTGCTGGTAGCACACTCAGCCTTCCACTGCAGTTGAGGTGCTCAGGAATACTTGAGCAGAGATGTTTCTGCTTGGTATTTGTTGGGTGGTTTTTTAATGCTTCTGTACTGTGGAGCTCACAAAAAAGCTAAAAATAAGGAAGTAAATAAAAAGAGCTTCCTATGCTTAGCTGAGATACTTTGTTAATTCTCTCCTTTTCCGTGGCATTCCTAGATCCGCACAGATCGTAGAAAACAAAGCAAACTTACTTGATAAGAGGCACGTTGGCTTGGGTTCATTTTTCACCACTTTGAAGACCACCTTTGAACGTTGCCCTCAGAAAACTGTTGTATGATTGGTAGGAAAATAAACCTTTAGTAAGGCAGGGACAGAAGAATTGACCTCACTGAGTAGGAGAGTATCTGTGATGGGAGCTGAGTTCACCTTAGCTATGCCACTTACTATATAAAATATTTATTTAAAAGAAGTAAATTACTTCTAGCTGCATCTCTGGTCTGGTTTCTTACAGGAAAAGCCAGGTGAGAGCGTAGGCATCTAAAAGCTTTCCTCTTTTTCCATCTTCCATCTAAAATACTTCTGTATCATCCTTGCCTCTCCTTGTCCTCTTGCCACCATGGCTACAGCAGAGCTGCCTGTGGCACTAGAGATAGTCAGGACAGAGCCAGAGCTTTGGGAGATGCAGTGATGAAGGAAGAATATCTGAACTGTGGGAATATTGAAAGGTGTATGTGTTTGAGGTAGGATCTTGCACCCTTGTTGCCCTTATGTGGCCAAATTCAATTTTTTTTCCATGGGATGAAATTATTAGCTCTCACGGAAATTAGCTGGATTGTGGGAGCAAAGACTTCTCTTTGATAAGTTACTGAAAATACGAATTTTTTTTTCTTAGGTGCTGATCGGATGTCTTCTTTTGGTGACTTCATTGCCCTGTCTGATGTCTGCGATGTGGCTACTGCCAAGATTATTTCCAGAGAGGTTAGTCAAACAGCAGCAAGTCATTTGAGCGTAGAAAGGAGAGTCGCACTAGATGGAGTCACTGGTTTGTAACAGCCATTCTGTTTGAATTTCACCCATTCTACTGAAGATGATTTACTGGTCCATTTGTGTAATTCAGTATCCGGAGTGCAGAATTTACACCTATCTTCTGATGCATTTTTCTTCCTACCAGTTAAAACCTGGCTGTGTGGGAGAGCCTGGGAAATAGCAGGGCTTGAAACGCTGCTTTCCAAGAGATGATTGCAAACCTCTGCCTCCGGAAACAAACCCTGATTACAGTCTCACAACTACCTGGTGTAACGGCTGTAATCAGAAGAAGAGAGGACAGGAGAGCTGATGGCCGGCCACCCTCTTGCCCACAGCAGGAACATGGGTGTAGGTCACTCCCTGCCACTGGATGCACTGGATCCAGGCTGCTCTTGGTGCTTTACTGGTTTCAGCGTTCACTCCATAGCTGACTACGTTGCACGAGCCACTGGTTTAAATACAGAGTTAAACTGGGAGTTAGTGCTTTACCAAACACCTTCGTCCCATTAGATGTTGCTTCCAGGTTTTTTTTTGAGAAGGGGAAGGCACAATGCAAAGGGCTGCCTTGTACTTTGGAGACTTCTTTTCAGACAAATGAAAGAGCACCTTTGGCTGGTTTGTGAGGTTAATATTTGGTATATTATTACTTAAAAACAGAAAAAAAAACCCGCCCACAGGGTAGGATAAGAATGTGAAAGGTGTGTATGACTTCCTGGCACTGATGAACATAAACTATTCTCTGTTTCAGTGCTGTTAACAGCTCTTTTGCCAATATTTTTGTCTTATCAGGAGTGTCACTGTTGAAATAAGGATTTTCTTTTTAATCATAATTTTCTTTTTTTTAAGCCATGGTTACTGTTAGGGCTGAGAAGTGGGGATGTTGTGCATAATCTGTTTCACCCTGGAGAGAGGGGTATTAGTTACTAGTTCCATTCTGCTTACAGTGATGGCAGGGTATTTTTAAATTTTATTTCATTTACTACCTCCTGCCAAGATCTGATAGCACTCTGCTGTTTCCAGGACTGAAACTAGTATTGTAACAGTCTCTTTGGTATTGTGTGGTACATACAGACCCTGTGAGGTGTGGCTTATCGCAGGTGGAGCTTTCAGTATTAGCTCCTCTGTATTTTTTTTGTCTTTTTCAATGTGGAAGCTGAAATCTGTGTGTGTTGCAGGTATCTGATGGTGTCGTAGCTCCTGGCTACGAGGAAGAAGCTCTCAAAATCCTCGCCAAAAAGAAGAATGGTGGTTACTGTGTCCTCCAGGTTTGTTTTCCTTCTCCACTAGAACCCTCTGCTGCTCTTCTCATACCTGCTTTTCACAGATGTTAGCGTCCAAATAGGCTGGGGGGCTGATCCAGGCCCCCCTACAGTGCGTGGAAGTGTTTCCTCGGGGTCTTTGAGGATTCCTGTACAAGCTGGAATTCCACCAGCAGTGTTGCAGTCACACTTGGCCTGTAGTTCTGGAGGGAAGTATTTTTATAATGCCTTCCTTGGCTTTCAAAGCAATGTGGATGTGACGTAATTACATCTATGAAACCAGCAAGAGAACTTCAAAGAAATAGAATTTCTATGCTCTCTTTGCCACCTTTCCTCTTGCTTTTGCTGAACTTGTTTCCTCCCTGAATTCTTTCTATCTAAGACACAGTTCCTCCGTGACGTGAGTCTCGGCAGTGGGAAGCATGTGCAGCATTCCACTGGGGGAAGCCTCGTCTGGGCGTGTGGTGTTTGTGGGGCAGTCTTTAGCACAGTTGGTGATGGAGATGGCAGCACAGGCAGAGTTTGGACCTGGGGTGAGGCACCTTTGCATACCGAAACCAGGATGCTTCTCAAGGAATATTAATATGGTGCGGTCAGGTCAGTGTCAAGTTGCCTTCCTAGTCCCCACAGTGATTGTTGGGACTTCAAAATCATCTAGTTTTGGTGAACATGATTTAACAGGTGACATGATGCTGTCAGTGAAGCCACACAGGTCCTAATTCTGCCTCATTTTGAGGCAAATGAGCAGAGAACTTCAACATTACAAAAAGAAAATCCAGGGTGTAGCTGAAGTTGCAATTGTAGCGTTGCTACCAGGGGGAGCTGTAGAAGATGGCTCAGGAGCTTCAGACAAGAACGAATGAAATTACAGATCATCTTGGCAGCTGATTACCTGCTGAATTCAATTAGCTCTGTGAGGATGAGGTCATACTGGTTAAGCCTGTATCTTCCAGGCCTGTCTGCAGAGGGATGCTAAGGAAAGTTCATCCGAACAAATTTAAATGGATTAGGGAAGCCGCGTAAAGTGTGTGCACACTCCTATTTACAGCTGGTAGCCGCAATCCGGTTTACTTCAGGTCCCAATAAAGTGAACTGGGGCTACCAAAATTCTAAATGAGCCCACGCATGGGTAGACCTGAGTGCAGTTCAACAGTTCCATTTCACTTCACCCCTTGCACTGATGCGAGTTAACCGTGCTGCATGCTTCTTTGTGCTCCGAGAGAGCACATGTCCAGAAACAACCATGTTCACTGTTCTCGCTAACACCAGGGATGGTTTGGAGCTGTACCTCATGAAGCAACTCTAAATATTTCTGTCTTCCTGTGGAAGACTGGAAGACTCTTGTGTGTGGATGTTTTTGCCTTCCTGTGAAAGTCTAGAAGACTTTGTAGATTTTTGTGGCTTGCACCATAGACACTTGTATATAAACATCTATACAGGTTGGGTGGAGTATGGATTGAGAGCAGTCCTGAGGAGAAAGAGTTGGGGGTGCTGGTTGACTAAAAGTTCAGCAGGAGCCCATAATATGTAAGTGCAGCCCAGAAAGCCAGCCTTATCCTGGGCTGCAGCAAAAGCAGTGCGGGCAGCAGGTCAAGGGAAGTGATTCTCCCCCTCTGTTCATGTGAGACCTCACCTGGAGTACTGTGTCCAGCTCGAGCTCCCAACAAGAAGGACATGGACCTGTTGGAGGGGGTCTAGAGGAGAGCCACAAAGGTGATCCTAGATCTAGATCTAGAGAAGAGCCACAAAGGCTGGAACCCCTCTGCTGTGAGGACAGGCTGAGAGAGTTGGGGCTGTTCAGCCTGCAGAAGAGAAGGCTCTGGGGAGACCTCATAGTGGCCTTCCACTATCTGAAGGGAGCCTACGGGAAAGCTGGGGAGGAACTTTCTACAAGGGCTTGTGGTGATAGGACAAGGGGTAATGGGTTCAAACTGGAAGAGGGGAGATTTGGATTAGAAATTAGGAAGAAGCTCTTCCTTCTGAGGATGGTGAGACACTGGCACAGGTTGCCCAGGGAGGTTGTAGATGTCCCAACACTTCCAGTATTCAAGAGCAGATTGGATGGGGCTTTCAGCAACCTGCTCTAGTGGCAGATGTCCCAGCCCATGGCAGGGCATTGGAACCAGATGATCTTGAAGGTCCCTTCCAACTTAAACCATTTTAAGATTCTGTGATTACCTCTCTTTGCCCTGTAAATGTCCCTTTGTGCTGTCCAGACCTCAGTGCTAATTACTTGTGATGATTTGACATTGCTTTCTATACAGAGTTCCCTTTCTTTTGGATTCTTTAGGTAGTGTCTTTTAACCTAAGCTATTACTGGGCATTGGCTTTAAATTGCTTTTGAGTGTTTTATTGGCCTGTCTTTTGGCTATTAGATGGATCCCCATTATGAGCCAGATGACAACGAGATTCGAACCCTCTATGGATTGCATCTCATGCAGAAGAGGAACAATGCAGTTATCGACCGGTCGTTGTTCAAGAACATTGTTACAAAGAACAAAACCGTAAGTGTCAGAAGATAAATGACTTTAAAGACTGGTGGGGTGAACTGGTGTGCTTTCATCAAGGACGTCACCACTGTTCTATTTTAAGAGCTCTTAAAATATTTTAATGAGATTTAACTGGCTTCTGACAAAGTGATGCAGCAAACTTTCTGGACCAGATATACTTGGGTAAATGAGGGTAGTTGGCCTTTGTTTTGATTCTTTGCATAAATAAGAGGAGCTGGACCTTGCCCTTTATCCCTGACTAACAAAATATTTGTATTTTCTTATAAATAATAAGCTACTGTGTGTAATTTCTTAGGGTGAGACGGTGATGTGCTGGGGATCCATTGTAATCTCATTCTGACTCACTGTTTACTTCTCCCTTTTGTGTACGGCGTGCTGTATAAACTCCGGCTTTGCTGATATTGCTCATCATTTAGAGCTCGCATCATCAGAAAGTTACCCGTTATTTGTCTCTGATCTTGTTCGCATTAAAGAACAGATGTTAATGAGCACGGGATTAGTCATGGGCTCAGAAGCAAGTTCAGACACTGAGGTAATAAAACTCATTTTAAGTAATGGAACGGAAAAGGAAAATAATACTTAGTGCAGATACTGGGAGCTGTTATTATTGTTGTGGCCCTGTGTGTATTTAAGCATGTGCGTAGCTTTTTGCCAACGAGCACATCTCATGACAGTGCAAATAGAGGAGACTTTGCAGGCTTAGGGCCCATGACAGAGCCTTCTTGATCTGGTCAGACTGAGTCGTATCCCTCAGGCTATGAGATCAGCTGCCCAGCCAGGCATGTACAGTTTTTAACGTAACCAAACTTTGCTGGTAATGGAACAAACCAGGGTATTTTCAGTTACCTTGTTTTCCCTCTCTACGCTGCCTTTGGGGGTGTGCAGATCACTAGCCCGTTGGCTAGTCATGGTTGTGAGGACGGACTGTTGACAGTGGTGTTTTGTTTCAGCTGCCAGAGAACGCTGTCCGAGACCTGATTGTTGCCAGCATCGCTGTCAAATACACCCAGTCCAACTCGGTTTGCTACGCCAAGGATGGGCAGGTAACCAAACCGGGCAGCTCTGCAGGGCGTGTTTTCACAGCCCAGCTGCTCACAGAGCGCTTTTCTTGGGCTTCAGGTTGAAAATTGTTTTGCATACAGGTGTATGCCCAGTTTGCATAGCGGACGGGTAAAAAGCAGTAGCTAAAGCTGTGTTTCTCAAAGGGCTGCTTCAAAATCTCGTTGTAATTTTTTTGTGCTAATGGCAGGGTTGGCTCTTCCAGTGAGAGGGTTCAAAAAGCTCTTAGGTGCTTCTGCAAGTTCAGCTCTGAGTCATTTCTTTCTAACTACGCTTTCCTTTTATATCATTTTTTTGAGAGCATGTAGATATGTTGTAGTCTGTATGGATCCTTAGGAAATGACTGTAGTTTTCACAGCTGGATTCTGACTGTTGAAATGGTTCTTAGTTTATTTTCTCTTTTTATATAAGAAAGATGGGCTGTGCTTTCTTTTTTTTTTTTCCCCTTTGAGGCATTAGAAATTTTCTGTTCTCCCTGATTACTTGTTTGTTAAAAGCTTGTGATGGATGTTGGGATTTACAGGGGCATCATTAAATGTGTTGTTGAGATATGGATCTTGAATTTAGAAAAAACACTTTCTTTCCAAGTTACCACTTGGTGTTCAGCTTACATCAGTTATTCAAAAGTTGTTGTAAAGGTATTAAATATTGTATTTTCACCCAGCAGCTCGTTCTCATAATGCTGCTGTTTAGCTGCTTCTCGGCTCTCCATGGTAATTTTTCCATAGGCCTGGATTATTTAGAAAAAAAACATAAAGGCAACAGACAAAGAATGTTTTGATCTTGAGCTCTAGTACCTCATAAATCAGCAGAATGGACCAAGCAGCATACAGAGCTACTGCTTCTGACTGTGAATGAACTGCAGCGCGGTCCTTCTGTGTTGGTACTCATCTGCAGTTGTCAGACTGTTGTTACAGCCTGAAAACATCGCAGTGCTGCCTCTCGCAGCTTCCTGGGGCCATGTGCTCTGTGGTTCTTGAGAACATGTCTCTGGAGACCTTGCATTTTTCTTTTATTCAGCTTTGGGATTGTTTGTTTGTTTGTTTTTTCTTGCTTTTAAATGGCTCTCAGTACTCAAGAGTTAGTTCTTGTAGCCCCAGAACAAAAGTGTCACTATCTTTGCTCCTTTTCCTGTATTATGGTGGCAATTTCCCCAGTGCTTCTGCAAGTCTGGACTTAACGTGGTGCTGCAGATGTTTCTGAAATGCGTGTACCATATGGAAGGGAGAAGCACGAGGCGGGAGTGTATAGCGGGGTGGGCAGGCAGGGGTTTGGCTAGCTGGGCTTCAGGCACGTTTGCAAGCATGTATTTTAATCAAGTGTAAATGCATTGTCTTGGTTTGTTGTGTATGTGACAGGGAAAGCCAGGATCAGAGGTCTGTGTACTGCACTAAGAAACAAGTGACTTCTTTAACAGTACCCGTTACAATCACTCCAGGAAGCGGTGAATCTGCGGCAGAGTCTTCAAATCAAAGCTTAACCTCTTCCTTACGAGCCTCATTACAGTCCAAGTGCTGAAAGAGCAGTGTAGGCAGTGATGGAGGAGCTCAGACAGGAGCTGCCTTCTGGTTTTTACCTCTCTAAAAGCTCCCTGAGGCTATGAAGTATTGAGAGCCTTGTTTTTAAGGTACAGATGGGGAAAGAAAGAAAGGTCCACTGAAAACCAGTCTTACTAAGATAGTGGTTAACTTAGATTCTCCTTGGTGGTGCTGTGCAGAACTAACTGCTGGTCCTATCACCTACCCTCAGCTGTGTACAAGGAAGATTGGGCACAAGCCAAAAACCAGCACAAATCAAGAACCAGGGATGGAAAGTAACTTCCAGACTGTTACACTCCAAACGGATTGCCAGGATCTGACTTATTTTGGATTCCAGGAGCCAAGCCTGGGAAGTCCAGCTTGCTTTCAGTCTCCCAGGGGTTACTTCAGCCTCACAGCATCCTCGTGGCCTAGGAAACTCACGCCTATCAGACATCCAGAACATTTCTGACAGCTTGGCTTTGTTGGGTTCACGAGTGGATTGGCCACTCCAGCAAGGGCTGGGGCTTGTGTTAATGAGCTCTAAGCAAGCATGGAGTGGGAGGAAGCATTTATGGCCTTGAGCGTCCCTTAATTTGCAGGAAGCCGGCTGCCTCTAATTGCAATAAACACTTTCACTTGTTTTGTCTGATTTTCAGCACCGCTAAGTTAGTCTGTAACATGTCGATTTACATTTTCTTTAATGATACTATCATGTTTTAAACTAGCGATTTAAAATTGCTCTTTCTTTATTCTCTGCTCAGTAGGATAAAAAGTCAGGTAAGCCTACCTTGTCATTTTCCACCGATGGTGCAGACCTTTGTCTTCCTAGTTGTGAAGTGCTTGATTTGATTTTTACAATTCCAAATCTACGTAGGGTTTCTGTTTTCACTCATGGTAAATACAAGTAAGTTCAGGCCAATCTGGATCATTTTGCAAGGATCCCTTGGGCATTATCCATCTTGTCCACTCTGTGCTTTTCCACAGTATTCCAGCTATGGGGCATTTTTCCTGCAAGAAAAAATGTGTTTTGGCCAAGTAGTGCTCAATTTTCAAGCTGGTTTTTTATTAAGTGATTTTTCTACTCACCCTGTTTTACTGTCTCCTTTCACTCCTCACACTTAGTATGCTCTGCTTAAGTACTTTTTGATTCCCAGGAGTCTAAACTCTGAAAGAAACAATTAATTTTTGTGTAGAAAACAGGCCAGAAGGTTTCCTTTGTGGAGGATTTTGAGTTTTCATCTGTGTTTTCATATGGGAGAAAGCCCGTGTTTGAGGAAGGGGGAGATGAGGTGTAGGAAGAAGGAAGAGAGGGAGAAACAAAGTGAAAAAGCAGGAGTATAGGTATGTTCAGACAGGCCAGTCTGAAGAGAGATTCAGGTACGGGGCTAGTTTAGATTAAGCAGTTCAACCTCCTCACTTCTCTTTAGACCAGAGATTCCAGCCTAGTCTGAAGAAATCTTCCCCAGCCGTGTTGCATCAAACCACATTTTTCTACAAAAAAGGATTTTTTTGCTTTCCCTGGATTGTTGTTTTCCAGTGAAGTGCATCTTACCAGCACATTCCTCCCAGGCTGTAACTGTGAACTTCCTTCTAGAATGATGTGGGCTCATCAGAAGGAGGCACAGAGAAGCAGCTTTTGTATTCTTTTGACTCTCTCATGTGTTTCAGGTAATATCTCTGTAGATTTGGGATGCCTGTGAAGAGTTGACAGGACACATCACTTCGACTGAAGAACAAAGTTCTTGCTGTTTCAGAGTTGTTGACTACGAGCCAAAGCTCAGTTATGCATCTTCTGACAAAATTTAGGTCACAAAAAATGTAAAATATTTTGAGTAGCTGATAGAGAAAAGGAAAACACTGTTTTTGGGAAGGGTGCTTAGGTGCTGACGGGCAGGAGAGCTTGATTTGGGGCCTACAAGAAAGCTGGGGAGGGAGCAGCCTGGTCTAGTGGGAGGTGTCCCTGCCCATGACGGGGGGGTTGGAACTAGATGATCTTTAAGGTCCCTTCTAACCCAAACCATCCAAGGATTCTATGATTTCTAGGGTGTTTGGGGCTGCATTAGCCTGGAAACAGTTTCTCCAGTGCCACTGCCCTTGCCGGCTGAAGGCCAGGTACTGGGTGATAGCTGATGACCTGCAGTATATGACTATTTCAAGCCCTCTCCTTTGTCCATGGAGAGAGGCTAAAGCTCTCTGGAAGGGACAATACACCTGTGTGTGGCTGGTGTTGAGCTCCCTTGAGATGCAGGGTCCCCTGCAAGTTTGAAGGCTAAACAGGGGAGATGTTAGAGCAGAGGACATCAGGACTGTTTGGGTGGGGAGGAAGGTGTCACTAAGCCACGAGAAAACTTGCATTATTTAGTATTTATGATAATATCTGTGTGGGTTTATTAAGCACCGATGACTTCAGTAGCAGGGCAAATGATATTCGATAGCAGCCAAAGTCTTCCATTTGCTCCTTGGGGGAACAGCATCCAGCAGTATGTTTTATGGTTCTGGTAAGAGGTGAAGTCACTGTGTCTTGATGAATGAGAAGACAAATGATTCATTCCTTTGAGGGCAGCCTTTGACTTATGGCTTTACCATCTGTTTCAGTCTCAGAGCTGGAAACTCTGAGGCGCTGGCCAGAACCACTGGCCTCAACAGTGTCCCTGGAGCAGTCCCCCATGCGAACAGTCTGGTGAACCATTCAGTGTGGCTTCAGAAGAGGAGGAAAATACGGGAGAGAGACTTGTTTTCCATCAGATCTCTGGTTTGAAATGGCAGGAAAAAAGCTGTGGGGAAAAGTTACCAGCCCAAGTTTGACAGCCATGGTGGCTAGCTAGGTCTGGCCTGTGTGTGCCTGGCATTCCATCGTGGCAGAGGCAAAGTAGAGGGACAGCAGATGGTCTGGAGCAAAGGAGACCTCAGTGCTTCCTTGTGCTTGCCAGTTGTGACTGCAAGCAGACCCTGTCTGCAGGAGTTGTTCTGCCAGCATCCAGTAACCAAGATGTCTCCAGCCCCACTCAGTTTTCAGGTCTCAGCACCTAAGAGTTGCCTTTGTCTCCGGTGTGAGTTTGCACCAGCCCAGATGGGATGGAAGAGCTTGTTTGGACTGTGACAGATGGCTTGCAGAGTTACCTAACCACCAGCCTCCAAAGAGTCTCCACATATCTTAATCTGTAGCACACCTGAAAAAATTGATAGAGGTTGAATGTCTGAGAAGTCCAAAGAAAATGGTCTGATAAAAGCAAATGGAGGCTGAGCAAATACCGTATTTTCAGAGCAGCTTCCTTGAAGAAAAAACATCACCTTTTGGATTTTGCTTCCATAAGCACTAGGTCTGTTTGCTGTCAAGCACGAGGGCTATTAAATAAGGTTGGCAGCAGCTGTTTTATAAAATCCTGGACTCTCTGGCAGGTGGCAGAGTAGGAAATGTGCTGGTAGCTCCAGGGCCTTGACAATTCATGTGATGTAATGGTCCTACTGACCAGCCTTCCTGATGGAGCAGTGGATTTACTTTCTCACCAGCCTTGACAGACAAACTGCCCTGTAATCCACCACATATCACAGCTGATCTGTTGAAGCTGTGTGTGCCCAGCCCACCAGGAACTGCGATGGTGTTGGATGACCTGGGCTCAGACTTTAACCCTCCAACTGCAGTGCCCTTTTCAAGAACAGGTAGCCAGCCTGCCTTCTCTGAGCAGTCGCATTTCTTCTGCAACCAACAGGATTTTCTTTTGCCTGAAAGAAAAGCCGTAATTCTGTCACTCCTGAGGTTAATAGTTTGACTTTGGTGGCTGGAGCTGTGTTATTTGGAAGGGTGAAGGAACATAGTGTCCTCAGAGGGACTGTCAGCTTGGCAGAGCTGTGGAAGTTAGTGCGGAGAGCTGACCCTGTAACCAATTAATGGGATTTGGGTATTTTCAAAGTTTTCCTCATTCATTACTTATGCTCTGCCTCCGCTTCAGTGAGGAGCAGCTGATTTCTGGGAGGTCTTTCCTAATTGCTTGGCTGGAACGCAGCCCTGACTGTGATCTCTTGCAGCAAGGTGTGATGGTGCTTTGTTATCGATGTGCTTCAGGTCATAGGTATTGGAGCTGGCCAGCAGTCCCGCATCCACTGCACGCGTCTGGCAGGTGACAAGGCAAACAACTGGTGGCTCCGGCACCACCCGCGTGTGCTCTCCATGAAGTTCAAAGCGGGTGTGAAGAGAGCGGAGATCTCCAACGCCATTGATCAGTATGTCACTGGGACCATTGGTGAGGTAAGGCCTGGGGGAGAGGTTTCCCTGGAGAGTCCAGCTTCTGCAAAACCAAGTCTCTAACCTGGTGTGAGTTTTGTGCGTGTGTCAGTGATCAGCGATCCCAAACAGCTGGAGCTTCAAGTGGCCAGGGCCCAGGATGGAGACCTCCCCAAGGTCATTTAACAGCCCAGTGGCCAAGTGGCCTGAGCGCTTCAGGTGCTGAAACCTGCCCTGTGCTTTGGTGTGGTGTTGGTTTCATCCGATAGTTCCCCTCAGCAGTCAGGAGGAGTTGAAGCTACAGTTAATGCTTCGACTCTCCCTGCCCTGGCAGGGCAGCTGCCCTTTTCTTGTGTGGTGCTGTTTGCTTGCGTGGCATCTTGGATTCTCAGAATCCCTCTGGCCTCCCTGTTAAAAGCAGTAGCGAGACAAGAAAACAGTATGTCCTTTTTAAGTATTGAAAGCCGAGAGCTGGATCTGAGGACCTCATGAATCATCTCTGTGAGCAGTTGCTTGTTTAGGAGGGTAAGAACTGGAGCTGTTACTGCTTCAGTAGGTGAATCATAAACCAAGCTGCTGTTGTCATGTGTTAAATCACCTACTAGACCCTGTTTGCATGTGCTGGCATTTGCAGAGAGCAGCAAGGCCAAGCAGAGCATCATGGAATTAAAACTGCGGGGAGAAGGAATCCCTCAAGCCCTGGAGTGAGGAGGGGGAAGGGAAGGAGTTAAAAGGATGTAAAAAGAGCTGATGGTGGTAACATGTTCCCAGCACCACTGGGGATTTTAAAGTCTGTGGTATGAAGCTGCCGGCAGCAGAGCTGTGGGAGCAGCAAGCCCAGCTGAGCTGGGTGTCAGAGAGATGCCATCATTGCTCATCAGGGACCACCAGGAGCGTCTGCTTTGGGGCTGAGCTGGCTCTCTGTTCTCGCAGGATGAAGACCTGGTGAAATGGCAGGCGATGTTTGAAGAGGTGCCTGCGCCGTTAACGGACGTGGAGAAGAAGCAGTGGATTGCCAAGCTGACCGCCGTCTCCCTCAGCTCTGACGCGTTCTTCCCTTTTAGGGATAACGTCGACAGAGCTAAACGGGTAAGGCCATGACAGGGCCGGGCTGTCAGGGTGACCCCAAGGAAACGTCTGCGCAGCCTGGGCTTAGCATTTTAATTCTGCGTGGAGCGCTGAGGAATGTCTCTGCTCCGCGCTGCTGGCTAGAAGAGTGCGTCCTGGGAAGGGTGTTCCTCATGGTTACTGGCCTCACATGGCTAGTAATTATCCAGCCATTGCTCAGTTTGCTAATTTGGGATGAATAGAGGATTAAAGTTTATTAAACCATTCAAGAATACCGAGACAAGGCCTATTGCTTCCAGAGGAACCATTTTACTCTCATTTCTGAGCCATGCAGAGAGCTGACTGCTCACATGAGGAGCTCCCCTGTGAGTGGCTTTGAGCAGCAGAAACCTTTGTTCAGTGCTTAGTATGGTGGGATGTGGATGGAGGACCGGGGCTGCCAGCTGCTTTCCAGGGGGATTTTGTTTTTTCCATCCTCTTAATCCTTCCTCTTATCTCTGTCTTTGTTCAGAGCGGAGTACAGTTCATCGCTGCCCCGTCTGGCTCGGCTGCCGACGATGTTGTGATCGCAGCTTGCAACGAGCTGGGGATAACTCTCATTCACACCAATCTTCGCCTGTTTCATCACTGAGTTTGCCGTGGGCTGGTGTGGGCCCTCTTTGGTCACAGTCTCACCAGCAGCAGTAACTGGAATATCACCCGCTTAATTGGGAGGCACCTGCAGTCTGTGCTTAGCAAGTATTAGTCAGGTCTGTAAATCGGATCTTCCCCTGTGTTAACAGAGAATGAAGGTGCAACAAGTTTGCCTCTAATATAGAAAATAAATCTCTTTTGCAAATAAACGTACGGTTCTTAGCTACGTGGAGTCTTGTCTTATCCAAATACTGTGTCCTCAGGAAAAAGGTTTCTTTTTGAGGTAAACTTTATGGTCCAGGATTTCCTAATTCATTAGGCAGCCTATGGAATGCTACAAAAGCCTGGCTTATGCCCAGCTTCTTAATGAGCTGATGAAAATTTGTGGTGGAAACTGAACTGAGCTGGGTTTTTTTTGAGTCAGCAGGTAGCTTTCTCCAGGCAGGTCCAATTCATTATCCTCTTGGACATGAGGAAAGGGGAGAGTGGGTCCTTCGTGGGAGGCAATCTCAGGTTGGGTGCTCTGACTCCTCCCCTGGTCTTTGAGGCAGTGTCAGGTTGCTTTCTCCAAGGTGAAAGACTCATCGTTCCTTCGATGGAGCACACAGTTCATAGTCAGGCATCTGGGAAGCATCTTGCCCGAGCCACTTCCCCTCTCCCCTGTGTGCAATTTACATTAAGCAGATTTGAACTCTGATTAGAAAAACAAAGTGAAAATCTGGAGCACAGTGAGATGAGGAAGGGAACAGCCCAGACATGTTTTTGCTGGCAGTTGCCGTGACCATTTCAAAGGGATTTGGGGGGGTTCCGTTTTATAAAAATCTGTTCAGTTCTGGCAAGGAAGAGTTTGCAGTTTTGCTAGAAATGCTTGTTGTGGCTCTGGTCTCTGCTGGTACGGAGCAGACAGGCTGCACATGTTCCCTCTGCTCAGGCAGCAGCAGGAGGGTGTAGGTAGGAGATGGACCTGGAAGATGGGAAATTCGGCTTGTGTTCCTGGCCCATGACTTTGGGCAGGGATTTTGGTTTTATCTCAGTACCTGTTTGATCCAAAACAGAGCAAAGATACTTCCTGGGGAATACTCTACACACTGTTTTTCCTTTAACGCTGTCATTCTATTCTCTCTACCTCCATGGGCTCCTCTTGCCCTCCGTGCATCCTAGGCACTGGGTGTGAATGGGAGCGGTCTCCTCTCCTCTCTGATCTCTGCAGTGGATTGTGGCCAAGTGGCTGGATTAGGCAGGACGGGGTAGAGAGGATTCTACTCTGGGCCCCGGTTGAGACAGGAGTCCAAATGAAAATGGTCCATTGCTTAATGGCTCTCCTGTTGACTGTGCTGACCCAAGCCCTGGCTGCTTCCTGTGCTGTTGTTTCCCATGGATTGTCAGTGCTCGGAGTCCTCCCTGTTTTTATTAGCTTATGCTTTAAAAGTTGGGGTTTTGACTCTTTTCTTCCACTATTCTCCTTATTTGTCTTTTCTGTCTTGCTGTTCTGGCCATAGCTGGTACAAGGTTCTCTCAGGAATCCGTTAGCCTGTTCTTTACCTGCATCTTCTAAGGTGTCAGCTAAAATAGAGCCTGATAATAAGCATCTGGCCGCTCCTGTTCTCCTGTACTCCCGCTTATCATTTACCCTTTGTTTGCTGTCCTTGGGGCGCTGTTTAATTTACTGATGGAAGTTAATAGGTACCAATCTCTCTGGGGAGATCTCTGCATGAGATGCTAGTAAATGTCTAACCAAGTTGATGTCTACCTAGGGCCTGTCTGCTGTGGTTCTTGTGCTGAGCAACTTGCAGTCTACGCACACAACATCTCACAGTATCTGTAGGGGGATGCTTCTGCTCCTGCTGTGCCTGTGGTAAGGTTAAAGGGCAGGAAGGAGTCACACAGAGTTGGGGAACTGCACCTCAGCATCCTGTGTCCCAGACACAGTGTCCTTGACTACCCTGCCTCATTTGTCTGCCAGGATGCTGATGAAAAAGCTCTGGGTCCAGCTCCAAGTGTGAGGTGACCTCATAGGAATGTCCTTTAGGGTGGCTTGTCACCCTGCAGTGACAATTTCAACTAGCCTAAAGCCTTCCTCTTGAAGAAAAGTGGCAGTGTGTGAAGCCTGGCACTTGGCTGGCTCCTGTCTAGGGTACAGAGGCATGGGTGGAGGTCTGGAAGCAAGGGCTCCAACTGTGAGGTCAGGTCAGGAGCTGCTTCGAGATGCCCTAAAGGGAAGATCCAGTCCCTGCTGGTAGCAAATCCTGGCTGCAAACTGGGTTTAAGAGCTTTGAGCCTTCCCCCAGTGCAGCAGGCCAGGTGAGCGGTTCTCTGTAGGGAGGACTGTGTTGGTCTGTAGCAGCTCCTTATGAGGAACGCTGATCTCCTGCAAGTAGAACAAGTGAACTATGGGAAGGGTGGCAGGAGGATGGAGCCAGGCTCTTCTCAGTGACATCCAATGATAGGACAAGGGGCAACGGGTGCAAGCTGGAACAGAGAAGGTTCCACATAAATATGAGAAAAAACTTGTTCACGGTGAGGGTGACCGAGCACTGGAACAGGCTGCCCAGAGAGGTTGTGGAGACGTTTAAAACCCTCCTGTACACGTTCCTGTGTCCTGGGTGGAGCCTGATCTAGGTGATCCTGCTCCAGCGGGGGGACTGGACTAGACGATCTTTCGAGGTCCTTTCCAATCCCTAACGTTCTGTGATTCTGTGACTTCTCCCTTTGATATCTGCAGTGATTAAAGCGACCAGCTCAGCTCTGCTGAGCGTCTGTTTCCCATAGGGAAGGGCACGTCTCTTCTCACAGGAGACAGGTCTGCTCCCCTCCATTGATGTTTGTTGAACAGCAGGCTGCTGACAGGCTCTGTTGTGCGCTGTCACCATATGGCGCCTTGCCCCTGGCACGTCCTGCGCTGGCAGGAGAACGGCTCCCAAAAGCGTGGCAGTAAACAGGACAGGGAGGAATCATTCTCAGCCTCTGCAGGCAAAGGATTTTTTAATTTTCCCTTAGCCTCTCTGTTCCTTGCTGGAATAGAGTCCTGACTATGGTTGTTCTGTGCTCTAACCGAAGTCCTGAGTTAGCTGAGAAGACAAACCACGCGGAGATGTGCCTCCTCTTCCAGAAAAGAACAGCCAAGGGTCTTGGCACCACCGTGAGCACTCTGGGAGCCCAGGGTGTCTGAAAGCTCCCTGCTACCTGGGGCAGATGCTCCCTTCATCCCCGACTGAGCAGCTGCCCAGGGCATGAAGGTAACTGGGGTTGGCCAACATTAGTTGATCTTAGTGCTCAAATGGACCATGGACATAAATTGAGCCTGTTTTGAGGTCCAGAAGCTGTTCTGTGGCCATTTTATGCACTACGGCCTGGGTGAATCTTAGGAATTTTCAAAAACCCCAGTTCCTTTTGTTGCTGAGTATTTCTAAAAGGAAGGACGTGGGGTTGACACTTTAGATCTGCCAGGTCTGTGCTCGGGTAGTGGTTTTCAAATGTAACTGAAAAAGATTTAGCTGAATGACAAAACAGCCAGGACTACGCTAGTAAATGTTAACCAGAAATTGTCGGCAGCACAAAAACACTCGTGCTTTAAGGCCCGGACAAACCTCTGCAGAGCGCTTAGGCAAACACAGTTTAGAAGATTTTGTCTCATAACTCTTCAAATTGTTAGAACTCTGGTTTATCGGGGGAGTATTCGTCTGTGTCTCAGTCTGTGCCATTTTTAGTTCTTGTGTATTTTAGACTCATTTGGCTCCTGAACATTGGGGGGACAGAACCGATTCCTGCTGCAATTGCGCTATTTGCAAATGTTTTGCTCGCTCTGTAGGCAGCAATCTGTGACAGCAACTGCCGCGTGTGTGTTTCTCATGTCAAGAAGCCAGATTTTATTTTCACGCTCTGCTTTATTCAATCCAGAGAAAGCCATTGACTGGAGTAGTACAGTGCTTGCGTAGCCGAGAGGAACGCGGCCTGAGGAAGCGTGATGGAACCTCTCAGGCCCTGTATTTGCAGAAGCTGAACAGGGTTTTGCAGCCATGGCAGCGCAAGCTGGAGGGAGTTACTCTTAAGTACTCACTGGAACTGAGACTAGCTTGGTTATAGAAAAGGGTTTGAGGAGAATTTCATTCACCTTTCTCCCCCCCACCAGGAGGCAGAAGCACAGTAGACTCTAAAGCTGCCTTTGCCTGTAACCCATGGACATGTCCCCCAGTGTTTTGGGAGACTTTCTGCAGGGGTAAGGGAAGGATTTCTGTGACACTCCTGAAGCAGTAGCTGAGGGGGGTGCTCACTGGCACCTTAAGAAACCTCAGTTCTGGATTCTATTTGAAATTACCACCTTGCAGATAGAATAGCTGAGAGGTGGAAGAAAGGGGTGATAGCCCCCATTGCAGAGGGGTGTTCTGCCCCAGGGGTGAGGTGTGGAGCACCTACAATGGATGCTTAGAGACCCAGCACCCATTTAGACCTTGGGGGGAGTCACTGGGTCTAAGTATAGTTAAGCTCTGAACACGTGCAGCTTCAGGGCTGTGGATGGCCTCCCTAATTTTGGCAGACTTGATTCTAGGTATTTAAGCACCTGGCTGGCTTGGGGACCATCTCTTTCCCTCAGCTCATGTCCAAAGCAGGGAATATTTCCCTCTCCCTCCCCTCCAGCTCTTCCCCCCCAAGCAAGCCTCCTGCAGCGTGGCATACATACATACTCAGGGTGGCTCTGCGCTCTACTGGGGTAGGGGCTGCAGCTGGAAGCCTTTAATTAACAAAACTGCTCTACAGAGAGGCTCTTCACGCTTCACTGAGATGTTTGTTCCATCTTGTTTCAAGGCAATGTTACTCCAGCTCAGAATAATAATCTTCATCCTAGATTCCATGGTAGCAAAGAGAAGCACTTAAACTACATGCCTGGTTTGTAAATTTTTATTAAAAGAGTTGTTTTTTTCTTTTCCACAGTAGTAAAGCTTTGGCACTTACAGTATAAAAATAATCACTGATCATAATTACACCAAATTCCTCTTTGTCAACTGCATACTAAGTGTCTTCAATACATTTTATTCCCATATAAAAACACTTGAAGGTCAGGGGAACAAAACTGATAAATAACAGTATGAGATATAAAGATACAGCTAGAAAAATACTAGGATCATCGAGAAAGAGTCAGGACTGTGCATATTTTAAATATCACAGTGATTGGATTGGCTGTTCCTATCTTATTGCTGGCTGCACGCTTATGTGAAAGCAGAAGTGTTTGGTGGACTTTCCTACTGCTAAACATCGGTCATGGTGTACTCAAATGTTCTTTGCATAGCACGGGAACCTTGAGTTTCTACACCCTCCCTCCCCCTGTCAGATTTTGATTCCCCACCAATTTGTGATTTAGCATCTTCCCCTCCACACCCCTTTTTTTCTTTAAATTTGAAAATACTGACTGGTATTCAACATTCTGAACAATAAACCCAAGACAGTCGCTATCAATTGTGAGAAAAGTCTGAAACACTCCAAGAGTGGCGCTTGGAGAAGCTGTGAGTTGAGCTTAAGCTGGGACAATGGCTCCCGAGCAGAGGGCCATTCTCCAAAGCTGCGGTTTTTGCTAGCATCACTCCAGTTTGGATGGTAACCGTGGCAGATAGGTTATTTATACTTTGGTTTGTCTGTTGCCATTGCCGCAAGAAGTCTTGCTGGATGTTACTTTCCCCGTGGATGTTGTGTGTCTGCCTGTACATCTAAGGGCATGAAACACTCAATGGGGCAGTTGACGTTCTGTCAGGAGGGAAGGAAATCAGTTAGCGCTCAGTCCTGCGAGGACAAGACACCACTGTGGTGTGGTTTGGGCTGAGAATCCTTGCCAGCCCACGTCAGCCGTTGAGGATTCTCAGCACGAAGCACACAGCTGGGTTACAGCAGCAAGCGAAGACCAGGCTGTGGCTACATGCACGACTGCCTCAGCCAGAGCATGCAGGTGCGTCCCAGGGCTGGTCACCCGGCAGTCCCGCTGCCGTGAGCGCGGCCCTGCCTGTGCAAGTGGGAGCTCAAGCGCACGCTCTGCGCCGTGCAGAGTTTGCTGGCTCGGTGGCTGTCATGCACTTCTGATCAAGCAGAAAGCTACGCGCTGCTCTTAGCCCTTGAGCCCTGTACAGACCCCACGTTATCTGTGCCATAGACCAGACCGGCAGTACGGGAGGGAAGAGTACTCACAGTGTTTGTAGCCTGGTGGTATTTCTGTGTGTAGGTGTGGCCAGCAGAGCCTTCGGGAGCCACCTCCACACTGGGTCTGCGGCAGTTGTCACAACGCCAGCCCTAGAGGAACAGAGGATGCGGGTGCCTGTCAGACCGCACTGATGCGGGTGCCCAAGGAGCTGCCGGTATCCACACATGAGGGCACAGCTCCAGCGCCAGTGAAGCTGCTCCCATTTTATACCATGCAGGCCACAAAGTAAGTACGTAAGCTCTCCTACTAACTGTTTTTCTTCTCATGTGGGTCAAATGCTGGGTCATGCACTTAGGTCACAACAACCTCCCTGCAGCACTCCAGGCTGGAGGAAGAGTGGCTGGAAAGTGCCCCAAGGAAAAGGACCTGCAGGTGTTGGTTGACAGCTGGCTGAAGATGAGCCAGCGTGTACCCAGGTGGCCAAGAAGGCCACCAGCATCCTGGCTTGGATCAGCACTAGTGTGGCCAGCAGGACTAGGGCAGGGATCGTCCCCCTGGACTCAGCACTGGGGAGGCTGCACCTCAAACCCTGGGTTCAGCTTTGGGCCCCTCACTCCAAGGACCTTGAGGGGCTGGAGTGGGCCCAAAGAAGGGCACCAAAGCTGGTGAAGGGTCTAGAGCGCAAATCTTGTGAGGAGCAACTGAGGGAGCTGGGGCTGTTTATCCTGGAGAAAAGGAGGCTCAGGGGAGACCTTCTCACTCTGGACAACTCCCTGAAAGGAGGCGGGAGCCAGGTGGGGGTTGTCTTTTCACCCAAGCAAAAAGTGACAGGACAAGAGGAAATGGTCGCAAGTTGCACTAGGGGAGGTTTAGATTGGACATCAGGAACAATGTCTTCCCTGAAAGGGTTGTCAAGCCCTGGATGAGGCTGCCCTGGGCAGTGATGGAGTTCCCATCCCTGGAGGGGTTTAAAACCTGTGTAGCTGTGGTGCTGAGGGACATGGTTTAGTGGTGACCTGGCAGTGCTGGGTTAACAGCTAGACTTGACGATCTTAAAGGTCTTTTCCAACCAAAACCATTCCATGATTCTACAATTCTGTTTTGGCCAGGCATTAGACACCACCTGACCTGAAACCCAGCAGCCTTAGAACTGCACTCCCTGAGTGCTTCTTCTCTGCCATCCCTGTGTGCAGGACACAAAGGCCCTCCTGCTTACCTGCTGTCCTCCATAACAAGTGCAGGAGCAGATGGCCCCAAAGTACTCCTTCTGCCACTGCTCTCCAACCTGGTACATCTTCCCATCATCATAGCATGTGGTCTCATCTGTGGAGGAACAGGCAGAGTTCAAGTTTCTCGGCCTGCGCTTGGCTTTAAGCATTCTCAGAGCAGCTTGGTGACCACAACGGGAGCCTCTGGCCAGCACACTCTCCCTGTTTGACTGGAGGCTTACTGACTAGCAGGGGCAACATCAGTCATTTTTATAGCTCTCCAACTTTAAACCTGAATGTGAGGGTATTTTCCTGACAAGAGCAATGCAGTTTAATTCATCGTTTGAAGTCTAGAGGATCTTCAGGCAACAGGCCCTAGAGAAAAGTCCCATGTTACTTGACTGGGGTGATCCACACCACTTGGTGCAGCAACACGTCCCTCCTGCGTGGCTCCAGGGCCAAAGGCAGACAGATGCTGTGTGTGCTGTGACCTTAGCTAACTAAAGAGAGGTTTTCATCTTTTCAAGCTCAGGAACATGAATTTTATGCCTTTGGCTCTTGTGAGAACAGATTCATTCTGTCACTGATTCAGCCTCCAAAACCTGAATCAGACATACCGATACCCTGCCTCTCCCCATGGCAGGAACAGAAGTTAATGGGAACAGCCCTGAGATGCTGAGATTTCCGATTTGGGAGCTCAATTAAATTAACATCAGAAGGAAACTTACGAGGTTCACACTTGAATTCTCCTTTTCCATTCCCAAGGCAGGTGCAGCTCATCATCTGGCCATTCTCCCCTTGCCGGTCCCACTTCTCCCCAATCTTGTAGTTTACGCCATTATCATGGCACCACTCTGGAGAAGGAAGAGGAACAAGAGAAGCAGCAGTTATCTGACATGCTGCAGTGACACACCCGGAGGAGGACACCTTGATGTTGTCTCAGGAACCAACAGATGGGCAGGAGAAAGAGTCTCTTCAGCTCATGGAAGTCCTAAGGAAGAAATGGGTTCAGCTACTGCAACTTGTAACTGCTGAGGACTGTTACAGCTCTGGGTCACATCTAGAGGCTCTTAGGAAAAGAGTGAGAAGGAAGGTTTAGGTTGGATAATGGGAAAAGTTCCATTCCTGAAATTATTGTCAAGCCCTGACCCAGGCTGCCCAGGGCAGTGGTGGAGTCCCCATCCCTGGAGGGGTTTAAGAGCTGTGGAGATGTGGTGCTGAGGGACATGGTTTAGTGGTGACCTGGCAGTGCTGGGTTAAGGGTTGGACTCGATGATCTTGAAGGTCTCTTCCAACCAAAATGATTCTGTGATTTTATGTGACAAAGTAGGGAGGGGGAGAAGGGGGCAGGCTAAGAGGAGAGAAAGAGAAATGAAATTTAATACACATGGGTCCAGAAGAGAGTGAAAAATATTTTAAATGCTCTTTTTCTGAGCAAATACCAAGTAAAACTGTAGCACAGAGACTGCAAAACACAACGGGTAAACAATGTGTATCACATGATGAGATATCAATATTAATCCTGTAAAACAAGTGTCTTCCCTGTGGTTACTCCTCTGAGTCCATGCACATTGCAGAAACACCCTTTGCTCAGCTTCCTCCGCAATTTAAAAGCACAATTTCGATTAGTTGGCTATGTGTTGTGTTAAAGCACTCAGACTTTTGTTCCATTCCCTTACAAGAAGCTTGATGCTTTTCCATGTAAACCACAGTCCTGCAAGGAAAAAAGCTTAGTGCCCCGGCAGAGGTGTTGCCCACTTGACAGAGCTTCAAAAACCCACTGACAAAATTAGAAAGCTGGTTCCACAAGATGCTTTGTCTGCCAATGCAAAACAGATTTGGTACATGCTGTAACATCTGCTGGAACCTATACAAGTTCTGTGGCCCAACGCAACAATGGGTATTGATTAGGAGATGAAAATTCAGCCATCATTTAATACTCAAAGCTGTCTGAAATGGCTACTCAGATATGGTCACTTGGGGATCTTGCTTGTCTCACTTTTATGCCTGGTAAGGGCAGGAAAATACAACAAACATTAAATTTTGGTTGAAAAAGTTGTTACGTATCGATACACATCAACTTGCTGGTGCAGTGAGTGGCAATACGAGATAAGCTGCACAGCTCAGAGGTAACCAAAGTTTCCCATCACTTCTCATGATGCAAAACACTGTTTTGGTTCAACAATTTAAGAGCCTGCGTTCATTTGCGTCATGTTTAGATCAGGTTGGTTCTGTCAAACATGCCATTAGCGCTTGGGGAGCTTGGAGACGGGGATGGTCAAAAGCAAGCTACTCACTGGAGGAATCACATCTGAAGTGACCGCTGCCAAAGCCTAAGCACTGGCACCAGAGCTTAAAGCCGGTTTCAGATAAGCGCTCCCATTCCTCGCCAATGGAATAGAAGGAGCCGGTGTAAGTATCAAAGCAGGTGTCGTCAGATGGCTGGTTTAGTCCTTCAGACACTGGGGAGAAAAACAGAGAAGAAACAGGCATCATACTCAGCAACGGGAGCTACCGGAAGGCAGGATGATTTTCACTGAACACATGCCTTTTTTCTCTTCTTACAATATCCTGGCAGTAATGGAGCCACCCCATGGGCATACGCTCGATGGCTCTGTGAGCAGTCCAGACTCCCTGTGATATATTTTCCATTTGCATGTCTCAGAGCAGTTGAACGATAAAAAAACCCGACACGAAGGCTATTTTCATTTTGATTTGCCGAGTTTCAAGCAAGTGTGAGTTTCTGCATTTGCTGCGAGAGCCACAACCTGACTTAGCCTGTTTTGAAGAGAAACGCGCTGCGAGATGCTGGGGAACAGCAAGAGCTCAGTAGCTGCATGTGCACTTTTCTGGGGCACTTCAGACTCTAGCTCATGGCAAGGGGGGTGGGAGAAGGAGACCATTGGACACATTGACTTCTGCCTTAGGTGTGTGCCTTGATTGGAAGCTGGGTGTTTTAAGACTCCAGTTTAGAGTGTGGTGATCAGGGTCAACAGTTCATGTTGTCTGTTGAGTATGCGGCAGACATACGGCAACTGGGGTGCTGGAAGGGGAGAATCAGCCTTAGCTCCCAGGGAGGTGGGGGCTGTAGGAGGCTGCATGGAGAGGTTTAGTGGGTGGACAAAGTAAATCCTTTACTCTTTCGTTTCCTCTTCTCCCATCCTGTCCTCTCCTTTCCTCAAATCACACATGGGAGGAGATGGAGGGAGGGCTGTCGAGCAGCCTCCTGTTCTGGTAAAAGCAAAGCCCAGGTCCCACAGGGTGTGTGTGGGCCCTGGGCTTTCCAGCTGTGGGAAGTGCCACCTCTTGACCACAAGTACTTGTGGTTGATTACATGCCTTGTAAGTGCCGCCTGTTTTGTGCTCAATCAGCATCTCTGCAGGCAGCCTGCCCTGCTGGCGGACCTTCAAGATGGTCCAGTTCCACAAGATGCTTACCAAGACAGCAGCAATGGCCAATGACTGAACAAACAGTTAAGCTGGTCACCAGCACCTTCCCGTAAGCATGATGTGTTATTGTGACAGCAGGTCCTTGCTGCTGGGCAGGAATCTGCAACACCAGTGTGATCACCAGCTTCCTTTGAGAGCAGCTACTACCACATCTCTTACTCTCTCTTGGGCACCGACCCTGGATGAGCATATGGAGCCTCAAAGCACATTCTTCATGATCAGACAACAGATCAGACCAGCTCTAGTCATACGGTCAGCAGCTACCCAAAAGCAGTGAACCTCACAAATCACTTGTCCCAGTGCCCTGCTATGAGCTATCCTTGTCAGGAGAAGTTCCCCTTCTAACTATCCTCAAGCTTGGGCACCAGGTAGGTTGGCCCTGAGTAAGAGAAACGAGGCAGAGGCAGCACAGGTTCACCTACGCTCTGTAAAGCTTTTACTTACCAGTATTGCCAACTGTGACCACCTCCTCCAGCACCTTTTGCCTCCGGTGATCTTTCAGGGCTTCCACTATAATGTTGTAGGTGGCTCCTCTTGTAAGACCAGTGAGTGTAGCACTGGAGGAAGTGCCGGGAACCCTGAACTGCAACAAGAGGCAATGCCAAGTCACCAAAAAGGGAAGAGTGGAGACACTCCTTAGGTGCTACCTCGCTCATAGGAAAGACATTTTGGTTGACTTCTGTCCTACACCATGATGAAGCCAGCCCATTCGCCTTAGACATTCTAAGAACTTCAAACAATACCAAGTTACACTTGACTACTCTGGACTGTAGTTCATGAGGGCTGTGTTATTAGGGCCATTTCAGGGAAACAGAAGTCAAGGGAGACAAAGGAGAAGGGCTTAGGGAGTCTGTGGTTGGAGAAGCAGCACCTCATTCTTTGAAACTCCCAATCATCTCCCTGACTGCTCCCTTCCCTGGTGCAATGACAGCGTTTCAAGAGCTTTCTGTTTTAGCAGTTTTATCCTGCAGTCTTCTCCATGAAAGTGAGGAGGGAGATATTTATCCTGCTCTCAGCTACAAGCTAAGAAGACTCTTAAAGCCAGCTCCAACTATCTCTCCCTTAACACAGCAAAGGGACTGGACTCCTGAGACATCTGCTGCCACGTACGTGTGAGGTTAACACCCTTCCTGTGCTGAGACAGTTCAGTTACCTGCAGAGTATCTTCATCCTGGCTGACGGGCTGGCATGAGATGATGTATTCAGAGCTCTCCAACAATGGCCTCCAAGAGATGGTTGTCTGAGAAAGAGCTTCTTGGCCTGTGGTGTCATTGCGCCGTGGCAGACGGGAGTGTGGGTACGAAGGTTCGACTATGATAGGCACTTGGTACCCAGGGATTTCAATCGCTTCATCTACATTTGGTGGCTGCCGTCTCGACCCCGGCCTAAGGGGAGTTGCTGTGGTGGGTACAGGCCGTCTGTAGCCATGCTCCTCTAAGAAGACTTGTTGACCCTGGTGTCCTATTGTCTGTGGGTGCCCAGAGGTGCCTGGAAGTTGGATACCGTTTCCATTGTCATACTTATTGTTTGTGAGGTAAGGGTTCCCCTCATCAACGGAAGGTACGTCGAGAATGTCGGGTTGGTTGGGGTGCGGTCTGGTAATCAACGTGGGGAGCTCATCTAGCCAAAGAAAGGTTAGAAGCCATAAAGCAAAGCGTGGCAAATTAACAATGGCATATTAAAAAGCTAGAGTGGAGCTGTATGCTGCTCCAAGCATCAAGGATTAGCGATCATCCCAAGATGCAACACACTTTTTATGACCTCATTGTGATTGTGAAGGTCATTTTATCTCTGTGTATTTAGATGGTATATAAATATATGTATATCATTAATGCACAGGCATAAGAAGTGTGTTGGTATGAAATTTTCATACAGCTGAGCGAGGTTTGAACACTGCAACCCAAAGAAGCCACCATTGCTCAAACTGAGAAGAAATGATTACAAGAGATATTCACAGGTTATCAGGTTAAGAAATAAATCAATCAATCACTGTTGTGCAGTAAGAAACTGGGTCCTCCATCACCCTGGGCTATACAGCTGATAATCTGCTTTCTACAGATATCTCCATCTCGCACTGTGCAGGGTGTAAAGTAAGAGAAATGCAATGGGCAACAAATGACTGGATTCTGCCTTTGATGCCATCATGTGCTATAGAGAAACCCGAGTGTTAACCCTGATCTAGTTATCAATTAGGTACCCAGGCAAGAACCAAGCCCCAAGAATGTTTTTCTGTTCTTAGCATTCAAATGCAGTTAAATGCTATTAAATATAACTTCAGAATCTTACCTCCTGCCTCTCAGAAAGGAAAACCTCCTTACAAAGCCTACTTGACTCATAAAAAGGTGTGGCTGAATCGTGTGACCAGGATATTTTAAATAACATTATTATTTCAGTCCTGAGATCATATTCCCCGAGTGGAAGACATCATCTCCTAACGGCACACAACAATCCAGAGCTTTGTTTTACCTGTCCTTTTTCTGCCAATCAGTGGTTCGCTCTTTTGATTGTTCTTCACAGCAATGATGTAGATGATGTATTCAGTTCCTGGTTCCAAACCTAGGCAGGGAGGAAGGACATGAAACAATCTTAATCATAAATGAAAAGCAACCCTTATGTGTGGGATCTAAGGCAGAATGAGAGGTGGGTATGGCTGTATTACGGGTATGTGCCTTTTGGATCTGAGCTTTTCAGGACGCTACAAAGAGTGCAGCCTCCTGCTCCTCAGAGCAAGCTGGAAATCCGACCACGGCAGCTGGGATCATGGATGCTGCAGACACAAAACAATGAATCTTCGAAATGTGTGACTGACGGGGTGCCAGAGTCACAAGCATTTTTTCCCTGAATGGATGACAGTCCTAAAAGGGCAGCCGAAAAACATCTGTGGATTGTTCAAATCTGATGGTTGATCTGATCAGAGAAGCGTATTGTGTTTGTAGGACAGGTGCTCTTATAAAACCGCTGTCTGTCGCTGAAGGAACAAAACTTTGCCTTTCTCCTAGCTGACTATCAACACGAGTTTTACAAGTAGGCCTTCCCCCTCCCTTCAAATGTAAGAGTTTCAGGTGAAGAGCTCCCAGACAAAACAAAGGCAGGTACCAGTGATAGTAGCCTCGGTGGTGCCAGGCCGAGGGCGAGGCAGAACCTCCTTGGCTGGTGAGCCAGGTTTCTCATATCTGATGATGTAGCCTGTGATCTTGGCTCGTGGAGGCTGCCAGGTGACCAGGAAGGAGTTGCTTGTGGTTGTAAGGAAGCGCAGGTTAGACGGAGCATCGATGGCTAGGTGAAAACAAAAGGGAAACAAGTTAAATACTGTTAGAGGCAAGCATATTCTTCACCTGAACTGCAACTTCTGACAGCCTTCTCAAACCCAGGAGTAAAATGTATTGCTGTAAGTCACAGTAAGTATTGTATGTGATCAGCTACAGACAACTTCTGCCTGACCGTGTGTAATTACTATGTGTTAGCATGAGCAGTGAAGCCAGACAAGATCATTACCAGTGGAGGCATCAATCACTACTGGGGAACTGCGTGCGTTGTCGTTCAGAGTGTAAAGGTAGATCTTGTAGTCAGTGCCAGGTTGCAAGCCTAAAATGAAGTCAAAACATAAATGTTAGGTGATCGAAAAGGGGCATCAGAATATCTTTCAACAACTTCTTGGAGACTTCATGACTCCTTTTTTCCCACCTTTTGTTAGAATCATAGAACAGTTTGTGTTAGAAGGGATCTTTAAAGGTCATCTAGTCCAACCACCCTTTCAGCAGCAGAGAGATCTGCAACTAGAGCAGGTTGCTCAGAGCCCCGTCCAACCTCACCTGGAATGTTTCCAGGGATGGGACATTGACCACCTCTCTGGGCAACCTGTGCTCGAGTCATCACCCTCATAGCAAAAACTTTCTTCTTTCTATCTAGCCTAAATCTCCTCTTTTAGTTTAAAACCATCACCCCTTGTCCTGTCACAACAGGCCCTGCTAAAAAGACTGTCTTCATCTTTCTTGGAGGCCCCATTTCAGTACTGAAAGGCCACAATAAGGTCTTCCCAGAGCCTTCTCTTCTCCAGGCTGAAGAACCCCAACTCTCTCAGCCTGGCCTCACAGCAGAGGGGTTCCAGCCCTCACATTTTTGTGGCCTCCTCTAGCCCTGCTCCAACAGGTGCATGTCTCTCCTGTGCTGTGGATGTTCCTATAGCATTTCTCACCAAGAATACTGAACTACAAAACAAGAACTATGTACCTTCTGATTGACCCTGGAAGCTCCTGCACTTGCAGAAGCACCTCACTTACCAGTGATAGTGTAAGTCCTAACATCAGGGCTGATGGTCCTTTGAATGGGGCTCTGGCCACTCGCTGGGACAGCATCAACTTGGAAACCAGTGATGGTCTCAGTTTTGGTTCTCCAGGTAATGGTGATGGTTGTTTCAGTGGCATCTGTCACACGGGCCCTGCGAGGGGGACTAACATCTACACCAGAAGGAAAAAGTTTCCTGTCAGTAGAGTGAGGATTGTCAATCTTACTAGCTGAGTAGGGTCTCAGCCTCTGTACCCAGCACAGTACTAATTGGTCACTGGTGGAGGATCACTACTTACTTTCAAGAGTGGTGACCACTCCCTGGGCTGGTCGGCTGGTCAGAGAGTCCTTCAGGGCATAGACACTAACTTCATACTTGGTTGCTACCTAGAATGGACAAAGTTATTCCATGTTATGAGAAGGACCTGGCACAGTGGGAAATACACCATTCAGTGTTTGGTGGAGCCACATTTCTTAGTCACTGGTTACTGAAGTATGAAACCTTAAAATTACTGAAGTCAGTGAAGGATTGAAGGGGATGATTCTAATTATTTCCAGATGCAACAGAAGAGTAGACATGGACCCTGATAAGCAGTGCTGTTGATAATACTAGTAGTGCACATGTGCACACCCAGAAGCCGAGGAAACCTTGGAGGAAGCTTATTTGTCATCCCTCATTTTGGAATCTGTCCTGCAAAGCTGATTCTCCAAGAAAAATCTAATTTACATCCTGTTTTTTCTAAGGCTAATGGATGCCATTTACTACAATAAGGTGCTCTTGCTGTGAAGAAAAGAGAACGGTGGAAGTTACAGCATGGTCTTTCGTCCTTGACTGCATCAGATCAGGAGTCCACTTAGATGACAATGTTTTTTAACGCTCATTTTTGAAAATGATTCATAAAACTCCTTAAAACCAGATAAGTAGCTTTTTAAGATAGCAGGAACCATAAAAGCAGTGATTTTCAGCCTTTTCCAGTTCACGAACTCCTGCAATGTTTCCAGTGGAGAAGACTGCTATATAGCAGATTTAAGGCTACTCACTAAAGACTTGCATTTTTTACTTACATTTTGCAGATGTCTTAAAAATAAGCAATAGACTGTCAGAGCTCCCATCTCACAGCTTGAGAACCTCTGCATTAGGTCATTTTATCTGACCTCTTTTGTGAAAGATGAGTAAAAGCATCTGACTGGGTTACTGTTGATTGTGAACCTGGTAATTTGCATTTGATTAAGGCATCCAGTCTCTCTGTGCTAAATGAGGCAGGGAAAAGAATGCAGATTCAGCAGGCTAATGCCTTGCCTTTGAAAAAACTATGGTAAGGAGCAGTTACAGCTGATGGCTGGTCAGACTTCAAACAGAGGCGGACCCTTAGGACCTCTAATGATCTACTCCAGTTGAGGTTCCTGACCCAAGAATTTGAAATAGGTTCAAGTTCTTCTAACACCTCCTTCCCACAACACAAAAAAAGAAAAAAAGAAGAGTTACCATTAATCCAGACACGACAGCAGATGTACTGTCTGGAGACAGGTTGATTTCTTTCATAGGACCAGTCTTTTCTTTGGGGTTCACTCTGACTCTGTAGCCAGTGAGGCGAACATTTGGTGCATTCCAGTTGACGGTAAGACTGGTGGGAGTTACCTGAGTGAACTTCAGGTTTGTAGGAGGTGGAATTGCTGCAAAAGTCCGGATTGGCACATGGTTAGTTTAAAGAAGACAGTCTTACCTAAAGCAATATTCTCTCCTGAACATGAGATGGGCTTAGGCCTGAAATACGCGGGCAGGAAGGTGGTGTGCCTTCTGCGAACACAGGCATACAGCACCGTGGAAGGGGACAAGGTGTTCAGGAGGAGATTCTCAGATCTACAGTAACACTTTTCAGCAGAAATAAGATCTCAATGCTACAGCCCTGAAGTTAGGTGGGTAGCAACACTTGCTGGATATAAGGTGAGGGCTTTGGGAGGTACTTAGGCCAGTCTGTTTTAATTCTTCTGCCTGTCTCTGCTTTTTTGTCACACAGATAATAGTTTAGTCCTGCTTCACTTGCCTATCTCTGTTCCTTTCTAAAATAAGATGGATAATTTACAAAAGTAAGTAGGAAGCAGGCTCAGGGATTGCAAAGAGGACATAAAAATACTGCAAATGCAGAGGGGAAGCATTTTACAGCCACTTACACGAGTGTGAATTACTACACAGAGAGCAAGGCAACGGGAAAGCAGAGCTGTGGTGGCCATAAGGCTCATCTCACAAGAGTCTGTTCATGAGTTAACACATCTGATATCTTTAGGAACAAGTGTTTGCATTAAAAAAAGGGGCATCCATTGAAACATTTTCTCGCCTTCCTGTTGGTAATCCTTGGGCTATAAATGAGAAAAATATACTTTACCACAGTGCCCACTATTAGCATGTTGCTGTGAAGTTTTCTAATTTTATAGAGTGGAAATACAAGATAATTCTCTCTTGTTGCTTTGCTCAGAGCTCAATCTAAAGAGCCCACAAGAGTCAATGGGATGTCTTGAATGACTTCAGATATGCTCTTGAACAGCCCACAAAGGGTAAACCACAGAGACTGGGTTTTAAAAGGACTGCATTTGCATTTCTGGCAGGTAGTCAGCCAGCCATTTCAATCATTACAGCACTTCCCTTCAGTTTAGGATAACAACCTGTACACTAGGAACCACAGACTTCCTTACACCCCTGAGAATTATAGTATCAACTTTTCATCCATGAATGAACAGGAGACCTTTATTACAAAGGTGCCACCTTTATAATAAAGACACATCTGGTAGTGCTGGAAACTTTCCAACGGATTCCATATTGCTGGAAGTAATTTTATCTCAAGCAATTAGCTTCCTTTTCTTTTTTCACAAAGGAATTTTAAATGAATTCTACATAGAGCTGGATCAGACTGGCACAGAAGGGACTCCTGAATGGAGCATGTCCTCTTCTTGTGGAGGTGATGTGAGCGCAGGGTGGGGGCATGCACATGGGCTGTAGTCCTCAGGGCAGTGCCAGCCAAGGTTCTGTGAGACCTGAAGGTTAAGCAATGTCCCAGCCCCTCATGCTGATCTTTTGTCCCATCCAACAGCAAGGACACTGGGGGATGAAAGCTGCCCCCTAATCTCTCTGTTGTTGGTAACTGCCTCTGCTTGCAGGTGCCCCATATCCTACGAGACAAGAGTATTGTGAGAGGGTAGTTCACCATGAACTAGGCTCTGTGACTAGGAATTGGACGTTACTAATCCACCTGAGGACCAAGAGAAGGCTGTAAGGTAACATCCCTCCTTTCTTTAGAATCTGCTCCTTCAATCCTGCTGACCTTTCCTGCATTCCCTAACACATGCATAGGCTGACTCTTCCGGCAGCCAGCTCTCCAGCACCAACGGAGCCACCTTTCAAGAGCAACCACAACCCCGTGGCTGCCCCTGGGGCTTCCCTGGCACGGAGCGCCAGTTGCGCATGGAAGCACGCTTTACCCAACAGGGCAGAAGCCACTGCTGCCACGGCCTGCGGGGTGGTGGAGTTAAAGGTGTACCTGTGGACTGGGTCCCAGTGAGGGGCAGGCTCTCCATGTCATCGTATATGGCAACGATACTGATAGTGTACTCAGAACCTGGCCTGAGGCCATGCAGCTCAGCAGTGTCTTCTTCGCCACCTGGGGCCGGCAATAGCTCATGGATTCCATCCTCAGGGCTTGAGTAGGTCACCCTGTACCTGGTGACTTGCCCCTGCGGGCTTTCCCAAGCAATTTTGATGGAATCAACATCCACCTCAGTGAATGTTAGTCCTTTAGGGCGGTCAATGTCTGTTAGGCAAATTAACGGTAAGAGGTTATGTGATAAAAAGCAGGTTGTGGGTGAGGAAAATAAAAAGCATTTCTATTACATGCAAAGCAGTTGTCGGTTTTGCGCGGTAAGGGGTCCCTGATTCTCCTTTGTGCTGCACCTTGCACACATGCTCACACCTGTGCAGAGTGAGGCTGGGAGTTTGCAGGTGCCAGGCAGCAAGAAGGCAACCTTGGCCTTCTTGAAACCAGCAGGACTCGCACTGCCATCTTCCAAGCAACCAGGACACCAATCCCTCCCTATATTTGAGTCCCCTTGGCACGGAAACCTGCTTTACACAACTCTAGCAGCATTAAGCTACTTCAAAGTGGCAAATAGAAAAGAAGAAACAGCAATTTTAAGACCCATTTCTACCATCAGAGCCAGTAACTGGTTCCTAGTGGTAAAGGCAGCCAGACAACCCACCTGACCCGGATAGTTTGGACTCATGCTGCGTTTGCTTTTCACTTTTGCAAGCTGCTGTGCAAAGTGCCAGTCCAAGGAGAATCAGTCCCACTGTTTTCTTTCATAAATTAATATCCAATTAACACACTTATCAAGAAAGCAAATTACTCCGTATATTATATTTTTAAATCAGCTAGGAACAAAACTTTTCAGCTTCATATTGAGGGCACAGGGAATCCCCACGGGTGCAACTGGGTGATAGGCACACTTCCAAATGTGACCAATTAATGGGATTTTCCTAGCAAGGTGGGAGCTCAGTGCTGGAGAGCAAAGGCAGTGAGCCCTGCTCCACAGAAGTACTGTGTGGCTATCAAACAGGAGGATCTAGTGTATCATTTTTACATTGCGTCCAAATTATGCTTTTCTATAAGATTTCAACTTTGCCATGTTATATTAGTCCTGAATTTTCTACATTTTCTAGTTGGCAAAGGTGATTTTTTTTGTCCAGGAATTTGTTGGCTTGAAATTTCAGGTAGACTCTCTTCCCATCTCTGCAAAGCTTCAGAGAAGCTCCTGTTGTCTTTAGAACAATTCTAAGGATTTGGGGCTGAGCTGCAGTTTTGGATACAAGCCTGAGCAAGGGAATAACGTGTGTACAAATCCCTACCCTAGAGGTGTCCCTGAAACAGGCACTTTACATCAGAGTTAGATGTTGCCTCTTGCCTCTGCTCTGTGTCCAGAGCAGTACTGCTGTTTAGCACAGTTACTTGAGGACTGAGCTTTTGCAGTGCTTCATCCCCCACCTCTTGACAACTCCTGTTGTTTCCTTCACTCCTCTGCACAGGGCAAGTGCTTCCAAGCCCAGTCCAGCCCCTGACCAGTAATCACCTTTGCCACCTAGCTCCAGATCTCTGCACATTTTTCCCACCGATTGGCTGAAGGCAAACAAAACCCCAAAAGACTTGTTGTAGCTTTAGTGAAAGAAAATCAGAAGCACAGCATTTTGAGGGGATGGGGAATTGCATTTTGCCAGTGTTTGAGGGGGAGAGTCTGCGGTTTTTTGCCAGCATCTGCAATTTAGGTGCACAGTGAGCATCACAGGACAGACCACCCTGCATTCTCCTGGAGACGAGGAACCTGCCACTTGCTTTCACCGGGGATGTGATGCTGCATGGTAGATTCAGACATCAAGAGATAACACTTGTTTTGTTACCATGTGGTGAAATACGTACTGGTGACAGCTGTCTCTACCAAGGGGAGGCTCTCTCCATTCTGATTCTGGGCGTAGACACTGACCATGTATTCAACTGTGGGCTGCAGACCTTCAATAGTGACTTGCGTTTGATCTGGCAGGAAAGAACATGAGCCCATCAGCAGCTGCACAAAGCTGCAGAGAACTGCCCTTGAACGAAGGGCCTGTACAAGCCATACCATGAATAAACAACACTGAAATGAGACAGGACTGACATACCAAGTTTGCCTTTTGCTTGTACTACGCTTCTCTGGCAGTGCGCAACAAGACATCTGCATTTGGACCTGCTCAAAGGCCCCACAGCTAAAAGGGCAGGTTATGACAGTTGAAAAAATAAAGCTAGATAACACCAGCTTTCATCATTTTCTGCGATAAGACTGACCATTAACCCAACTGCATCACAAGCATCCCTCAGTGCTAATCTCTGTGGATCCCACAGTGTTCCTGAAGGCAACCCAAGAGCTCACTGGGCAAGCTCTATGGTAACAAGGTCAAGCCTGTAGCATATTCTTTGAAATCCAGGTGCCTTTCAGAGACACTGAGGTTGCCAAGAACAAACCTTCACAATGCAGCAGTGTCAAACAAATATGAAGCTTTTGGGGCAAAAACTTGCCCTAGCTTCTCCTGGATGAGACCTAGCTGGAGTCAGCAGGATGGCAAAAAATGGAACAAGCAGGAGTAAGCTTGGCTTCAAGCATACACCTAGTGCCTGGTAGGATTGATTCTACTGGCCACGTCTTGCTCTCTTTACAGGTCTGGTGAAGGATGTCATGTACTCTTACCTGCAGGGACATTTTTAGTTTTTGTGGGCCCATGTCCTTTCTTGGGGACAGCTGTCACTCGATACCCAGTGACTGGGGATGTTGAAGGGAGCCATCTGATGCTGATACTGTTGTCCTGAACATCGGTAACTTGCATCTGGGATGGTGTGTCTATTTCTAAGCAACAAAAATAGTTTTTTCTGAGTATGTTGGTACAGGAAACCCTCCTTCCACTGTTGCCTCCCAGCTGAATTTCATTCTGCTCTTCCTTTTGTAGGCTGTGCTTCTTAGAACAGAAAACACATGTTGCTGTTTCTTTGTCCCTCGTGCTAGCCCAGAGCAAAAAAGCTTTAAACATGATATGTGGGTGACTGACCTCGTATCAGTGTTAGTTGAGGATTTCTGCTTAAAGGCTACTAAATGCCTTTATCTGCAGCTACAGTAGGAGTAGGATTAGGCTATATCCAGATCAGGAGTGAGATGACAGTCCTGGAGTTAGAAAGTCAGGTCTCATCAGGATCACACACGTGACGGTGCACCAGAGTTAAGCCAACAGTGCCCCTGTGATATGAGAACCCAATGGAGGATTCTCATTCCGCAATAAGCAGTCTAATATTGCTTCTATCCCCATCTGGACTCCACAGGGTCTCCCTCCTCCAAAAGTCCAAGTCCACAACCCCCTTCTGTGTCATGTCAGTATCATAAGCAGCTCCACCGAAAATGAGGGGCTTACAACATAGGCCATGACTTCTGAAAGAAACCAGGGTTCAGTGGCGCAGATTTATGAGCCAACACAAAGATACAGGGGTTTTTTTTGTACGTTTGTTTTGATTAAACAGGTCTCACCTGTTTTGTAGGTGACAGTGACTGGCTTGCTGCTGGCAGGGCTGTCACCACGGCCAGTTACAGCATACACAGTGATGGTGTAGTCTACGCCAGGTTTGAGGCCAGTGATGGTAGCAGTGGACATGGTGCCAGGCACTGTAAACTCCTGCACAGGGCTGCTTCCACCTAAGGAGGGTGGGGTGGAAAAAAGAAATGTAATGGATCTCCGAAGTATACAGTTAAAATCATTACCAAAAAAGCAGAACAATCCTATATGCATCAAGTTGAAGAAAGGACCCTGCTGGTTTCAGTGGATCTTGGGTCAACATCTTTCTTCAGACCAGCCCAAGGAAAAGAAGGAAATATGTATAAAGAACCACGTCTAAAATGACCAAGGTGCTCCAGATGCTCTTTCTTTTTGGTAGACAAAAAGTTATTTCATCTCCTTAAAAAAAAGTCATGTATATTTGACAGTCTTCCCTAAATACACTGCAAGAATTTCAGAGATAGAAGAGTTTGTCTGCTGCAGTCAAACTTTCCTTTGCTATTTTCTGCATCTTTCCACGGCCTCAGAATAGAGCTTCTGGTCTGTGCCTGGCCACAGCAGCCTGCCCTCACCTGTTTCACCGTAAGTGATCCGGTAGTATCTAACTGTCACTGCAGGAGCATCCCAGGAAATCACAAGGCTGGTCGGGCTGGTGGGGGTGACTTCCAGGTCCCTCGGAACATCAGACACTAGAAAAATAGACAATTGAGAGTTCAAACACAGGTAATGTACATCAGCTACACATTCCACCTATCATACCATGCTCCTCTGCTACTCATCTGTCTTAGTTCTAGCCCGGTGCACACAATCACAGAATGGCAGGGGTTGGAAGGGACCTCTGGAGATCATCTAATCCAACCAACCTGCTAAAGCAGAGTCACCCAGAGCAGGTTGCCCAGGATCACGTCCAGGGGGGTTTGGAATCTCTGCAGAGAAGGAGACTCCACAACCTCTCTGGGCAGCCTGTTCCAGGGCTCCAGCACCCTCACAGGAAAGAAGTTTTTCCTAATGTTTTTCCTTTTCACACCTCTACAAGTGATGCTTATGGTTAAAAAACATGTGGCATTGGACTAGATTTAATTAAAACAGTTGTGCTGGCTGACTTCATCTGAAAATCACATGGGTCCTCCAGCCCTACCTCAATATCACAGGCACCTCCTCAGGAGCAGAGTTTCACCAGCTAGTATAGAAGATCTGGTCTAACAATTACTTTGCTAGAGGGCACCCAAAATCCTCGAGGTAACTTGTAGCCAGCGTTCTCTCAAGGCTGACCTGTTGTTTGTTGGCCGACCAAGGGCACGCTCTCCTCTCTGCCGTTGATGGCGATGACGCTGACCACATACTCCGTTCCTGGAAGCAGGTTGGTAAGGGTGATGGAGTTCCGGGAGGGGGGCACACGGTCTTCCTTGGGCCTGCCAGCACCGTGCTCTGGGTAATGCCGGATTTTGTAGCCCATAATGGTGGCACGAGGAGCAATCCAGTGGACAGTGAAAGAGTTAGCAGTTATATCCGAGAAGTCAAGGCCAGTGGGGGAATCAATACCTGGGTATTTCAAAGACAAGAGACTAAGCTCAGCCAAACTACTGGTCATCACCACGGCCATGTTTCATTAAGCTCAGTACCAAGATGCTGCCAGATCCTAAGCCAAATGTTGTTCAGGATCAAAGTGAGATAAACAAGCACTGGAATGGAACCGCAGGAGAAGAGCATATGGCACACAGACAACACAGCATAAAACAACACACATGGCCAGTAAACTCCATCACATGGTTATGGAATGAAAAAGACTCAGTGGCAGATATAATAGGCTCTGCCTAGGCTTGTTCTCAAGCAGATGCTGTCAGTACATTCACACCAGGGCTTACAACACTCTACTGAAAACCAACAAAAGTTCCGAGACTCAGATGTAACAAAAAGCAACGTTTCCTAGTGTTTGCCAAGATGTGCACTTTGATATCTGGCTGATGACCATCAATGAGGTAGCAATACACAAGAAAGAGCAACAAAGTCCCGTTAATGAACACTTAATGAACAGCATTAACCACACACGTTGTCTCAGGGTGCATTTTAGTACCTGTTTTCTGGATTCCAGACAAAGGTGCACTCTCGTGTTGCTCAGAAACACTGTGGACTCTCACCAGATATTCAGTGCCAGGGAGCAGATCTGTGGAAGTTTAAGTACAGGAATTTAAAGATTTCTTTACTACTTGCTAGAAGTCACTCAACCTACACAATTTTAACTGTGTTTAGGGGAGGTAATCAGGTTTTGCTTGATGGAAGATCTGAGCCTCCAGGACAGTCAAAAATTGAAGTCACTTCTTTTTGTGGCATTATGGTCACTTGCAATGTTTTAGCCTGCAGGAGCATGATGTCCTGTATCACTGCTTCATTGGTTTGAGGAGACTGGCTAGAACCAATTAGTGTTCTACAAGGTCCCTTCTAGTAATCTAGCAGTGTGTTATGCACCGGGCCAAAGATTTAGCCAACATAAACTGGAATAGGGCCAAGGATTTACACCAAAGCTATTCTAACTCAGAGGAGCTCCAGATCTCTTACTCTGGAATTGGGTAGTGTCTCACTCAACCAATCTGATTCTAGGACAGAGAAAAAAAACACTTCAAATATGACACAGCTTTTGCACCAGCAAAAATTAATGTAAGCTTTTTGAAAATGCCCATGTTTTGTTGCCATATCCTGTAAGGTTCCAAAACGTCAGTCTTTTCTGGCCCCAAGAATACAAAGCCAAAGGAGCAATGACCTTTTGCACATTTTAATCCTCTCCTGAACCTCAGCACTGCAAGTCCTTGACTTTTTTGGCAAACCTGGTGAGTAATATGTATTTAGTCTTAATACCTAACTAGGCTGCAAACCAATGCAATTGCCCCATAGTCTGATTCATCACTGTCCTTGGACTGATGAGAAAAACTTCCCTGTGGTTTGGCTTTAACCTGGGTAAAGCAAGTGGCCAAACCCCATTTAGTGAGTGAGTCTGTATGAGGCTACTTTGACGTCAGCATAGATCAGCTGAGAATTTGGCCAGTTACACTTAGAGTAAGCTATTTTCCTTCTGCCTCATCTTACACCATATATAAGGGGCCTCTTGTATTTGGACTGACTGATGTGGGTAACCCGCTTACTTGTTAAGACCACCATGTTGTCTGAGGGTGAAATTGTCAGCTCTGCAACGTCTTCCTCCTTCTTCACAGGTGAGTAGCGCACCAAGAAACTGCTCAGCACGATGGAAGTTGGTGCGGTCCAAGTCACTCTCATAGTATCAGGCCCCACATTAGTGAAGCGGAGATCGGTGGGAGGCGGCACAGCTACATAGCAAAGAACAAATACAGCTTAGTTCTCCAGTTGATCAAGATGTATGTTCAGGGAATCACCGGAGAAAGTATCTCATGCATAACAGACTACTGTGTGTCAGACCCATGCAAACAGACTTGTAAACTACATTCGGTTCTACTATAGTTAAAAGGAAAATACGTCTGTACTACTGTTAGGCTCCTTTAACCTCCTGGCAATTCCCAATACTTTAAATATACCCTGTGGGGCTAATTTGAAAATAAGGTAGCAAGTTTCAGTAATGTGCTTCTTGCGGCTGGATTTCGTATTACAGATGCAGAGCCAAGAGAGGTTTAAAGTTGCCATACAGCAGCCTCCAGATGGAAAAGTAATCTCATCTAGAATTCATACATGCACACACACAGGAGAGAAGAGGGTATATCACTAGTTTCCTATGACTCTACATCTACTTGTGTCGAAGGATTTACAGCCTCAGGATTTTCAAACACAACAGGATTTCATGCAAGAACCAGTTTTCAGCTTGCCTTCTGCTCATGCACTAGAGAAACCCTCGACGGTGTGGCACGGCTGTCACTGGCATGTACTCCGGGAACACTCTTGCATCTGCAGCCTTCGGGGCATTGTGGAAAGAGTGGGGCCACCACTGAAACAGACTGTGGGAAGCTGAAGGGGGTTTGCTCAGCTGCTCCGCCCCTTGGCACTCTTATTTTGGGAAATCACCATTTAAAAGTCTGGTGAATATCCAGCTCATGTTTCAGGCTCGACTCCAACTGGATTCCGGAAATCGGAACAGCAGAAGGTGAACGAGGCTGGCAAGTCTGCAGCCATTCACAATATTAAAATGCCTCGAATGAGAAAACCGAGCAGTGCGTGTCGAAAAAGGGGTGAGCTGGGTCTGCCTGGCTTCCCATCAGTGAGCGGCTCGATTCCTCTTTGGACAAAGCCCCATCATCCTGACAGCCAGTGACAGCGTGAAACACCGTCCATGTCACAAAACACGGAAGTTTTCAAAATTCACCCGTTTGCTGTGTCAGAGTGGTAGGGGCGCTCTCTCCGCCATTAATGAGCGTGATTACACTGATGTCGTAATCAATGCCCGGCTCCAAGCCTGTGACTGTGTAGTATCCTACTGAGGAGTCCACAAAATCTTCAAAAATAGGGACACTCTCTCCTGCCGCAACTACTGTGATGCGGTAACCAATAATAGTGGAGGCATTTAACGGGGTCCACCTCAGGCCGATGCTCGAGTCAGTTATGTCAACAAAGCTTAGGTCAGTGAGTTGGGGCACCTCTAATGAGTTAAAGAGCAAACAGGAAAGGCAAAGACATATGGAGGCAAAAGAAAGACAAAGGAGAAAAAAAACATTGACAGAACTTTAGAAGCAATTGCGGTGATATGCAGAATTTCTCTTGGGGTTTGGGGGAAATGGAGGGGTTTCGGTGGTTTGGGTTTCGGTGGTGTTTTGCTGTGGGGTTTTATTTTTCCTTCAACGCAGTCTCCAGCGGCCTCCCTGGGCAGACAGAAGCTGAAACCCCGATCCCCTGAGACAAAACACTTCCACTTTAGACACAGGAGTTTCAAAAAGGCACCTTTTACAAGAGGCACTTAACTCGAAACAAATTTACTCTGAGCAACGATGAACCATAAAGACCCATCATTTTCTGCTGAAATTAGAAACCGAAAAAACACTTTTTTTGCAGATAGAAAACAAGAGATCAAAGTCTGTTTATGTATAAACAAAACTCCTCTGAAATAATAGTTGATGGATGCTCTGAAACTTTTGTCTTGTTCAAATACAAGTCTAACTTTTATGATTGAGATCATAAAAATATCAACCCATTTGAAGGGGCTAAACCAAACCACACCCTCAGCTGCTGAGAACCCTCACAAAGCTTCAGGGTAGATCATCCACTATCCGAACTATTTACACTAGACTTGGAAAAAAGTCTCAAATCCCTGTAACAGCTTGAGGATCTGGCCCAGAATGCCTCAAGTTCTACTTACCACTAACTGCTGCAATATACGTGCTAAAAATAAATGATATGGAACAGTGAGCGATGAATTATTTTCTTGGAAAGATGGCAAATGGTTAGAAATTACTTTTAGATCATAAGAAATCCGTAAAAGTGACAATGTCCCCCTACTCAGAGGTTATGCCCAGCACATGATGTGGCCAAGAGGCTCACTGCATTTGTTGGTTACATTGTTCAAAATCTCAGAACAGAGCCACTGAATAAGGATTCTCTTTAACGACCTTCTAGATATTGTCTCAATTTCTGTATGGCAAAAAAGTGCAGCTGTGACTGTTTTCCCTCTCAATATTACTCCTCCTAGCAAAGCTGTTCTTTTCCTGCATGTTAGGACCAACAGAATTGGGCAGGAATGTTAGAGGCATCTTTCATTGACAATGGGCAAGCCCTCAGCTGCTCAAGTCAATAGATTGGTATTCATTTAAGCCACGAGGTTTGGCTGTGTAACTTCAGCAGGGTAAACCTGAAATCCATGGGAGCTAATGGATGCTCTTCCTCCCCCAGGATCAGACACCAGTAGGTGAGTCAAAGATGCAGGACTTTGGATGTTGGATCATACAAGTTAGCTTGAAAAGGAATTATGGGGCAGTAATATTGCAAAAGATTGTCTTGAGTAATAGTGGTTACATTCTATTTTAATGTCCTTCTAGGAAAAAACTTATTTTACAGAAGAGATGCAAAAAAATGCCAGATTTCTGTAAAATCACCATTTATCCAGGTGGAATGCATGTACCATATCACCTTTAAAGAGTGCTAAAAAGCCAGAGACATACATTCTTAGCTTTTCCCCGCCAGAAGATGGTAAAGGGCTAAAGCTGTTTCTGATGTAATTATGCAGTATCACAGCATTAGTTCACCCCAGGGAGCATACAGCACTTCAGTGAAGCACAGAAATTTTAAAGCAGTGTTATAAGAGCAAGCAAACACAGTAGCTGGCATCATTTCAGGGCTGAGCAGAAACAAAAACAAACAAACAAAGCCCTCACAAAGGAAAATGAAATGAAACCACTTGGGGAGACGCATATTAATTTTGCTACTGTGGCTACGAAGGTAGTTCCATGTAATGTGAGGTGGCACGCACCACTTCGTGTCCCTGAAGTGCTATGATTATGCACCTTTCAATTCTGGCTTTCCTCTCCACTGTGCTGAAGTGATCTGCCACTATTGCTGCCAAAATTTCTCCTGTGCTTACTTCCCAGTCATACCTCTCTTCACCTACTTCCTACTCCCACCAGCTGTGCTCCAGATGCTGAGGCACTGCAGCGCCAAGTTAAATCTCTGTTGCTCTCCAGCTCATCGTACTCATACCACCACCCTGTTGACAGACAATGTAGGCTGTCCGTGCAGGGGCACTAAACTGCTCTGTCACATGTTGGTACATGGCTACTCTGCTTCTCGAGAGTAAATACAAAGTCTAAGCACTCTGCCATTAGACTAATATGAGTTCTGTGCTCTCAGGCTCAGCAATTTGACTTTGAGTAGCTTAAACAGCCACTCATCCTTTCATTACCTTGTGTGATGGTTTCAGAGATGGGGATACTCTCCTGGTCATCCTTGACTGAGTAAACGCTGACGTTGTATTCAACACCGGGGTTTAGGTTTTCAAAGGTGCAGGTGGTCTGGTCTGCACCGACGACTTCCTCCAAGGTAGAGCCCTGCTGCCCATTGGTAGGAGCAGTGGTCACTCGGTACCCACTGATGCCTGGAAGACAGACACACCAGTATGCAGGAATCTCACGCTGTATTGATTTACATCAGGTCTCAATAAAAAACAGCTGAAGCAAACACATGATGTTTTAAAAATGATTTTACAAATGATTTTGGCACCCTGAGCCCAGCAAGCAAGAGGCTGAGTTGTCGGGCACCTTGAAGCGAGCTTCCCAGGAGGTAGACATGCCCATATCCCAGCATAATTTCAGGTCCCTCTGATGCTCTACCCAACTGAAAATCTCATGTGTCGTCAAGAAAAGATACATCTACTGAGAGTGGGGCTTTCAAGGGTTTTCAATCCCCTTTTTAAGGAAGTCAATTGCACAGCTCCCATCAGCTGTTGCAGGAGAGGAGTTCATCTTGAACACTTTCAAGAAGTGCCCGAGATGCTTACTCCCAATAACAGGAACTCATTCTTTGCTGCCAGAAATCTTTCTAGGCCACTTTGCTTTCCTTTCCCGGGACTTTTTTTTAAACCGCTAGGGATATTTGAAGAAATCCTTCAAATCCCTAAAGCAGCCAAGATATTTAAACACATTCATACTCCAGGAGCATTTTACACAGACTGTAAATCATGACAAATCCTATGGCAACCTATACTTAACTGTGAACCATAATCCTTGAATGCATCTAGAAATATGTACATTTTTCCATACATTACTCAACAGCAAGGTTCCCATCAAAAGCTCCTTAATGAATTGCAGAGCACCGTGAACAAATATTACCATTCTGGTACAACAGGAGGTTCAAGCATAGTGTGAGTTCACATAGTTACCTGGAGTTGTGCTTCTATCCCAAGAGACTACCAGGATCCCAGTATCAGGATTAGGCTCCAGGCGCAGGTTGGTTGGTGGAGACAACGCTGCAAGCATTCAGACAAATGGGTCATTTATGGCACTGAGAATCATGGTAGCTCCTACAGCATCCCTCCTCCTCAGACTACATCCTCAACCTTCAGCATTAGCTAAAAATTCTCCTGAAGTTGCGACCCTGCATTGCATGAGCTACTGCTGCTGTCCCCTATGCATCAAAACCACCTTCCAGACCATGACAGCAGGAAAAGACTAGAACTGACTTCCACAAAACAGGGAAGCACAGGGAAAGCAAGCAGAAGGAATAGTTGTGGAAAAGGAAATGTGTCATACGTGTAGTCACTCTCCTGATGATGGGAGTCTCTCTCTCCTGGCCGTCCATCAGGACGGTGAGGCTGTAGGTGTACTCCACTCCAGGGGTCAGGCCAGAGATCACGATGCTGCCAGAATCAGAGACAACCTCCCGGGGAGCCTCTCCACCTTGACTTGGGCGCACACCCAGCTGCAGGGAAGAAGCAGCAGCATTTGCTTTTCAGTCTCAAAATCTCCTATCCCAGCTAATTATCAGCACCTGGACTTACCATCCCACACAAGTACCATGGGCCTGTATGCTCAACACCAACTGTTAATCCTGTCACTTGTGTTTTAGGTTCCTCACTGATGAGCTTGACCTGGTGCTCAGAGGACATGCTTGCACTGGCCTCTGTGACCTAGACCTGCCCCATGTAAGCAGTATTTCTTTTGCACCTCCTTCCTTTGTGCTACTATCTTCACTGCAGTCCACAGTAAACAACTTCTTAATCTGTCCTCCCTATCACAATGAAGCAAGAGGGAAAAGAAAGATGGGACTTCACTTTCTCCTACCTTGAAACCAATCCTTGGGGCAGGTGTCCAGGTGATGACAATAGAAGTCTCAGTCACTTCCGTGTTAAAAGGAGGAACAGAGCCAACAGGCTGATCTGTGAAGTGAATTGACAGAGGTAAGGTCTAGCTGCTCTGATGGCATCAAACAGACCTGACCTACAGCAGTCCAAGGAGTAAGAGGTATGTACTGAGTGCTGAACCCTATCACTTCTGAAAATCCTGTGATTTGAGAAGGATCTGACAGATGTCTTCTGTCTGCTGCTAGGCTTGATAGACAAGAGTATGCAAGTGGTCTAATCACAGGCAGTGCTTTTGTTCTTCAGGAAAACAAAATTATTGAATTGGGCCCTCATGAGTCCTTTATGCATCCAACCCCAAGAATTTGGGGAATATTGTTTTTGGCATGGTATCTAAAGTGTTCTGCAAAAAACAGCTTTTTTTCTTCACCCACCATATGCCATTCAATCAGCAGAACACTACACCCTTGTCTGTCATCTAGCTGTCCCAGCTAGGATCTGTGGTCTTGTTGATACCTGTCAGGCGCATCCACCCAAGCCAAAGCCTTTGTGTACACCAGAACCAGTCGAAATAACTCCACTGAGTTTAATCTGAATTGACCTCGTTATTAATGAGGAGACTTCATTTATGAACCTATAGTCTTAGACTGGACTAGTTTCATTCAAACAGGCCAGAATTTGAAGGCAATATTCAAATATGCAACTGAAATAACCAGCCATCTCCTAACTGAGAAATATTTATAGATAAGGCTGTCTGTCAGCAAATATGACCTTGCCAACATCAACAGCGTTACTCTGATTAAAAGTCTGAACCTTTATTTAAATTTCACATTGTTCTAAAAGAAACCACATTCTCTTTTGAAAAGAGGATGTGGTTCTGGGCTTGGATGGCTTTGAATTTTGTTCGTTTCTATGACTGCTTCCTCATCTAAACAGCGAATCTGTTTGGTCTTTCTAGAAGTATGTGTGTGGGTTCTTACAGAACTCCCTCCTAAAGTTTGCTTACTATTTCTTCCAAGCCAACAGCACAAGCACAGATGACTGAAACATCAAAAAAAAAAGAATAGTGTAGACTGCAGTGTTTGTATCAGTTTCTGTAGCTGCAGCTGAGCTGCCTTAGATGGTATGATTGGGCTTGAGAAATGACTGCCTTCAGCTTTATACAAATGACAGACTAATTATTCCTTGCCCATCTTAAGGGAGCTGTTTGCTTTCCTTGATTTGTCATGCCAAACCCAAACAACTGGAAAGATCAAGTAAAATTAAATTCCTTTGTGATTCAGTTAAACAAGAAGTGAGGTATCAGGACTAAGTTCTCCCTTTTGTTTTTAATCACCAAAAAGCTGAAATATAATTTTACTAAAAGCTTTTTGATGCAAATAACTCTTTTTCCTGCCAAAGAGTTCAGAAAGAAGAACAAGGAATATTTCCCAAGCAGTTCTGCTGGAACGCAACTTCAAAAGGCTTCTTCTGTAAACCAATTCACAATAGCCACTTTCAGCACAAGTTCTGAAGAAAGACCAGGGCGTTAGGGAAGAGGAATATGTGCCCGTTGTACTTACAAGTTGTGAAGACTCCAGTCTCCCTGGCACTTTGCAAGTCGTCTTTAACTGCCACAAGGTACACAGTGTACTCAGTGCCAGGCTGCAAGTTCCTGAGAAGGTACTTGGTGGCAGAAGGTCCCACGTTGTAGGTCCTTGGTTGACCTCCTCTTGTGGGACCTGCGGTCAGCCGGTATCCTGTGATCACAGCACGGGGCCGCGTCCACAACACTAACACTGAATGCTCCGTGGTATTGAGAAATCTCAGGTTGGTGGGGGCATCGAGCTCTGGGGAAGAAAAAGAGTAACGTGCATCACTGTTGCAGCTGAAGCTCTACTTCACCCCTGCTTCCAAGGCACATCCATAACCACGCAAAAACCCCAGGTGTACAATGAGGTTGTTGAGACTATTTCTCACTTATGGCGCAAGCACAACAGTAGGGAAAAGAGAAGGTGGGGACCGGGAGAGATCTGCAAATTGAAGTGCAATAACTATATCCATGCCTCAGTGCAACCCAGGAATAAGCTGGGCCAGGCAGACCTGTGTGTTCTGGGCTGCACCGATTTGAGTCGCTGCCATCCCATGGGGACATCAGGCTAATGGCTGAGGCGAGACAGATGAATCCAACCACACTTAGGAATTTCAACAGTTTCTCACGAACGCTGAGCATTTTTTAAGCCTCAGCTCAGTTTAGACTTGTCAGCATGTGCATGGAAACCTAAATTTAGCCTTTTTTCACGAAAAAGATTTATTCTTTTAAGTCTTTGCCCAGTCCTACTCCCTGCCCTCTCAAAATCCCTTCCCAAAACAAAACACCCCCAACTTTGCCATTCTAATTTAAAAATAAGTAACAGTCAGCGACTTTCTGCAGAAAACCAGTTCCTAGAACTACTTAAAAATAATCACACCGTGGAACTGACTAAACAACAATTCTAAGCATGCTCATCCCTCCCTTGGGACCCACGCAACAGCTCTTTTTATCACTAACCCTGGGAAGCTGCTGAAACTGATAACCCAGAAACCTACATAAACAAGAGGCTGAAGCAACGCAGATTCCTCAGCGTTGTGCTGGAGTCCAGTGAATGATGGAGATGTCGCTACCTTTGGCCAAGAGAAGATGAGGCTCAGAGGGGGAAAGGCTGAAGCAACTTGCCCTCACAGTAGGCAGGGTAGCACCAGCTGCGGTGAAGAGTTTATGGCATCTACACGGCAAGTTTCCACATCTATTCCAGGTCCCAATTGTACGTTGAAATTAAAGAGCAGTGAGGAGACGTTTCATCAATGCTCTTTTCTGATGGCAAAAGCTTTTTATTCTCCCCAAGTAAATAATGTTTTTGTGATAAAAATTAATGTTTTCAGCACTTGCACAGATTCAGTGGGAAGCAGTTTTTGTCCTTTGCTTTCTCTCCTTTTGAGAGGGAAAAGGAAGCAAGGACTTCCTTCTTCCACCACTTCCAAAAACGGGAGGGACAGTTCTAAAAGACAATGGATGAGTTCGACCCTCCTTAGGCCCATCTCCAACCCACAGGCTGAGAGTCAGCTTTCTCTCTTCCTGGTACTTAGATCTGTGCTTAGTCTCATCTGACAAGGATTGTATCTTCCTCTGATCTGTAGCCTACAGTCAGTTCCCTTCTGCACAATTTAATTTGCCAGCTCTATTAGGCTTTTATCACTTCCTTTCCCCATACTTAAAGGAAAAAGGGGAAGATGAAAACGCCACACACACTCAGAGTTTATTTGTGGACTGCTTTTTAACGGAAGGCCAAGAAGAGAATCACATTTACACCGTGGGAAGAGACTTGTGCTGCAGGGTTGTCCTTGGGAACTCTGAATGATTTCTGTTTCCCAGGACTTTCGATTACAGGATGCAATTTATGTGAATATTTTCTGAAATGTGGTCTAGGGAAAGCAGTTAAGGGGATGATCATAGCCTATAGAAAATGATTCCAGACATTTGCAGCTAGCTGTCTCAATCAAACGTTTATGCTCCGATGTACACCTCTGCGTGCAGACTTTCAGAAGGGCTCTACACCTAGCCAAGGTTCCTGAAAATAACCACCAAACATTACAGATCTAACTGGGAACTGAGCCCTTCTTGTTCTAAAGACTCCTAAGTCACATCCTTGCTTTTGAACGCCTCACTTGAAAGAGGAGGGAGGGTGTTCACTATGCGACACTCAAATCAGACACCCACGTCAAAGGATGAACACAAGGATCCCATTCTCCCTGCATAGCCAAGGGAGATGGTAACAGGCACTATTCATGGCTCCTAACTTTATGGAAGTAAGTAAATAGTATTTCTCAAACAGCATGGCTATATTCACAGATTATCCCATTTCCTTTCCTTCCCTCTCAGAGTCGGGCTGGATTCTCCAGTGTCACTGCCATTCACTGAAAAGCATCAGAACGGCAGCAGATGTGCATAGCTGAACTTCAGTCCTTGGAATAACGTGACCCAGTCAAAGAACACCACAAACATCCAGTCACCCTTCTACCGCCCAATAAACAGGGTCTGTTCAAATGAACCACATCTCAGGTTCTGTCTGATGTGGGGTCAGTCTGTTCTCCCATGTAGCAAGCAACAGGACAAGAGGAAACAGCGTCAAGTTGTGCCGGGGAAGTTTAGATAGGATATTTGGAAAAATTTCTTCCCCAAAAGGGTTGTCAAGGCCTGGAACAGGCTGCCCAGAGCAGTGCTGGAGTCACCGTCCCTGGAGGAATTGAAAAACCACGTAGCTGTGGTGCTGAGGGACATGGTTTAGTAATGACCTGGCAGTGCTGGGTTAATGGTTGGACTTGATGATCTTGAAGGTCACTTCCAACCAGAATGATTTTATGATTCTACGTGATTCTCTTGGACCAAAAATGGATATAACCACCTAAAGCCACGCTAAACTCCTCTTCTTCCATCTGAAAGCCTACATCTTGCCCAGCCACTGCTCCTCTCTTCTCTGCGCTTCCGCAAAGCAAAAAGCAATGCCCGATAGACTGTGTAGTCTTCTTGCCATCTCGCCTCACACTGGTAACATGCTGCACTGCCACCACATTATTAGCAATCTGGTTTGGAGAGATCCTGCACAACCCTTCCTGAAAACAGTAAGCTCTCCATGGCTCTTGTCAACAGTTCTCCAGGTTCTACTGGAATGACAGTAAAATTTCTGGGGTGGTGAGACAGCCTGGGAAAGCCAGGCCTGACAAGGCCTGTCCTTACATGTGCATGCAGAGCTGCTGCAGGGGAGCCAAACAGGTATGTAGCCAGATAGGTATGTAGCTGTCAGAAGGAGATAGGAATTTTCAGAGCAATCATCTCAGCAAGGCTCCTAAGTCATGCTGAAATCTGCCCTAAGGTATCTTGAAAAAAAAAAAAATCACAGGCTGTGATCTGCACTGTAAAAGAACTGCAGGGCCCATCAATTCTCAGCCAGTAATAAAAAAAGTTGAATTCCAGCCATACAAAATTGTTTTAAAGTGCCATGAGAGTTAAACTCCCATTGGAAAGCCCTGGAGGAGGATAAATCTGCTGAAGAGATCATTGTCTGACTGAATGAAATCCCAGCCCTGTCATCCGAGTTACGGGATACCTCCTGGGCTATAACTGTTGCACTTTAAGTGCTCTGTTTATATATTTCTCTAAGCGACAGAGAAATATGCACTTCAAAAGGTTGAAAAAAGCACGAAGGAAAGACACTTACTGGTAGTTTGCTCTCCAGTCAAAGGTTTGCTCTCCCTGCCTTGGTTCACAGCAAAGATCTTAAAGAGATAAGTTGTTCCTGGGAGCAGATCAATAACTTCAGCAAAAGAGCTCCTGGTGATAGGCAGTCTCTGGCCATGTTGGCCAGGACGATTGACAGGAATCACTTCCACTCGATAGCCAGACACTTGGCTCTGTGGTGGGGTCCACATGATGGTGATCTTGATATCAGAAACCTCCACAAATTGCAGATCTTTGGGTGAAGGAACTTCATCTGAAAGCAGAGCAACAGAACAGTGTTAGGGGGAGTACTTGGCAATTGGCAGGAGAAGCTGTAGGTTTACACGGGAGAAAACCAAAGTTAATTTTGATCGAACAATAGCTAGACCAAGAATATTTAGCAAATTAAAAACACCATGGTAACCTTACTGTAAACATGTATACACACATTCCCAGACAGTACTCAAGCAGACTACAATTCAAAATGTCACTACGTAGTTTGAAGTATTTTATGCCTTCAGTCACAGAAGTTATCTTGCTGTCGCAGAAGGAATTGAAAGACCAGATGTAATATGCTACAGAACTTCAAGTATATGCAGAACCAAAAGCTTGAGGGGGAAAGATGATACTTCAGGGGCCAGAAACAGGAACCTCCTTTTAAAATTAAAAGGCAGGGTTTTCAAAACCCATGGCATGTTCTGACTGTCTATAATTAACTTAAAATCCATCTTTTATCATTAGACAAGTACAGGGGCTGGTCTGGCCTTACTGTAGTCAAAGAAACTCCAGTTCCCTCTGTGCTGGCCTGCAGTACTGTGCCCCTGAATTCAAATTATGTTTCTCCGGATTAGGACTGATACTGCCCTAAGGTTAACCAACGCACATTTTTGGAAGACGCGGATGCCAAACCATAAAGTCATTGAGCTGAGTTCATTCCTGGTAAATTCCCGTTTGCAAACACGTGCTTGCAAGTTGCAGGACCACTAAATTCCACTGCTACCACATCAGATCCCAATTCTTTCACTAGCCTTTCTTTTGGTTTGGCTCTTCAGCCCAATTGGATAAAGAACCCTGAAACCAGTAGTTATTTTTAAATTGTGGGTGCCTCAAGTTTAGATCATATCATGTTATTTTGGCACATCAGTCAATGCTGAGCAATCTCCCATCCCCACTGACTGCCATGAAAAATAACGGTTCAGACTGGAAGGTGAAGTCAGGTGAACTACTTGGATTTGTGTTGGGGTATCTGAGAACAGAACCTTACACATTTGCAGTACGGAGGCAAAACGATTTACCAGGCTCTTAAGAAGATCTCTTAGCACAATCCCCTTAAGACAACTTAGGAAACTTTAATCTCCCTTTTCCACAGACACAACGAAAGACCAACCTTTTGACCTGCCTGCAGTCTGATCCCTAAGAATTACAGCCCTGTTAATGCAGAGTGGTGGCCTGACTCTCAGCTCACAAGCTGATGTGACTTTACTACAGAACTTCAATACCAGTGACATTTATAATTAAAAACCACAACAACGACAAAATCCAGAACTGTCTCTGTTTAAAGACTGATTTAGCTAGAGCAATGTGAGCCTGCACTGTCATTTGGCTCCATGCGCTAAACTGCACGACTGATGTCCAGCACGTGCTGACCATTACCTGTGCGTGGGACGCCTGTGGTTTCCTGTTGGATGAAGACAGGAGTACTCTCCTGATTTTCTTCCACTGCGTAGATGCTGATGTTGTACTGGACACCTGGCATCAAGTCACTGAGCGTTACGGAGGTTGCAGTGTCAGGCAGGTTGAGCTCTGTGCTGCTGCCTTCCACGGAGGGTGTGTAGATAATTCTGTAGCCTAAAGCAAGAGAAGTATATATAGTCCTTAGACACAGTAAGACAGAACAAGGAATGCTAGAAATGAGGGCTAAACTGATCTCCCCACTGAGGTTTCATAAAAATAGTCCTAAACTTCAGTAGGACCCGTGGCTTGCCTGCGCTCACGTCCCATCTACAGATCACACACTCATAATGCCTTATAAAGCATAATCTGACATGGATTAGAATATTTCTGAGTTTTGACGTGTATGTAGCTCTATACAGGTCTCCTTGTTATGGGATAGTCTGGATGACAAAGAGAAGGTTGTGGGACTTGATTTTATTTAACACAAATCCATTGTTTTGCATCCAGCCTCCTGAATTGCTTGGTGCAGAAACCAAGGAAACACTAAACTGCCCATGTGCTTTCCAGCTGGTGTCAGACCGGGCAGAATCACATGCTGGCCCTCTGTCCCATGGCTATACTTCATTTTCTTTTTTACCTAGATTGCTGGTTGTAAAATGGGTGTGCTCCAATTAGACAAACCTGTGATTGGAGCTTGTGGTCTGCTCCAGCTAATGACGATGGATGTGTCATCTACACTTTCCACGGCGTGATCGGGAGGTGCATCAGGAGCTGGTGAAGGCAATAAACAGAGGAATAGAGCAAGCATGAGGATGAGAGGTAACAAAAAAAAAATCGAGCAAACAATAACAACAGCTTTCAAAGTGCAGCAACACCCACCCACACATACCTGTAGTCTGTGAGGTAGACAGGATCAGATTCTGCTCTCCTTCCTCAGAGATCTGATAGACATTAACAATATACTTGCGACCAGGAAGCAAGTCGGGGATGTTGACAGAAGTGGCTGTGCTTGGAAGATCTAAGGAAGGCAGGAAAGAAAAAATTGCCTTAGCAATTCTATCTTCCTGCTTTCTCTCCAAATGAAATAGAGATTTCTCAGCTGGGCTGAATCACAGGCTTCCTGCAATAAAACTGCAATTGTCCTGCACTGTGTCTTTAGCCCACATCGGAAAAGTTGCGCAGAGGGTTGGGGCAGGTCTCCACACCCCGCAAGCAGACACCACCTAGGACAGCGAGGCTTGATGTGCCTCAGGACAACCAGAGCAGCAGCCCACTGCACACTGCTGGCGTTTTGCCACCTCCTCTAACCGAGGACTCATTTCATACCCTGATTGGTGGATTTTCAATACAGAAATATATGGAAAAATTTTCACATGAATAGGTTATGTGGAAAGACTGACTCATGAGCAGAGAAGAATGACATTAGGAGGGCTGATGAACTTCTCTCCCTGCCTCCCTTTCCCCAGATGTCCACCTACATGCCAGATGTAGGCAATTCCCCACGAAGCAGCTCCTTACCCGCCAGACTGAAGCCAAACATTGTTAAGGGAAGCTGGGAATTGCCTTTCAGTCTGCCTGTAAGCCTCCGTCTGTAGACAGATGAGCTCAGGAGCTGCTTCACAACACAGCTCAGCTGCTTCAGCAGCCAGTATGGAAAGAAGAAAGGAGGTGCCAGCACTGGCGGTGCCAGTGCAGCCACTTCTGCTCATGAGTCCCACGCCTGCGAGTTCAGCGGAGCAACAGGCCAGGGAGAACTATTACATCAGAGGATTATTGTTCTCCTACCGCACTCATGTCCAAACAGCTATAACCTCAAATCCTTGTGAGATATTGCTATTACCAATAAGACAAGAAATTAGGAAAAGTTAAGATGAAGTTGTGGTGACGCTGGCTCTATAGTAGATGTTGCAAAAGTGGATTCAGTTCCTAGGTGTGAGTCCAGCACCTTTAACCTCACATCAAAGGTTAAGGTCTGATCCAAATAAAACAACTGACAGGGCAGACTGGAACAGACATCCATGAGGTGACAAGGAGCCACAAGAGCATTTGGGAAAGATTTCTCCCTGTCTATTCTGATGGAAGGACAAAGGTTTAGCAAAGGAAATAAGCCAGGTGGCAGGTTCAAAAACCAGATTTGGTTCTCTTCTCCTCTGCACTTCTGCTCATCTCAGGATGCTGTGGAAGCTTGTAAATTTACAGGATTTCAAAAGGAAAAAAAGCAAATTCATGGACCTGAAAAGAATACGTCTACCCTCAGTTATTACAAATGCACAGCCCTGGCTAAGGGAGTTTTCCGCTGCAGGATCTCGGGACAGTATTCTGAGGGGATATTGCTATATACTTGCCTTGTTCTCACACTCTTCCCTGGACATGAACTGACAGCCATTGATGGAAAAAGGACCATGAACTTACGTGAGCTTTCAATCTGAGCTAGTCCCACCACTCTCATTTCCTAACTGAATCATACTGAAAGACAGAGAGATCCTCACTACTGACACAAGCTATAGTGACTGTCACAGAGAACAGCCATGTACTGCTACCAATGCTTTGGTCTAGTGAACTCAAATATTGTCTCACCAAGATATTGTGGCTCATCGCCCTCCTCACTCAGCTCATACTCAACACGGAATCCAGAAACGGTGTCAGAAGCAGAAACCCAGGAGACAACAAAGCTGTTGGCTGTGATTTCAGTGACTGACTCTGAAGTAGCAACCACAGGAGGAAGAAGGGTTGACTCTCCTGAAACAGTGCTGCCTACAAGAGAGAAGAAAGAGAGGTTTCATTAACCACCATTAACTTGTGTTAACTGGGAGGCACAAAATAAAGACTTAAGTGAAGCAGACTGGGTTTTTCTGGATGCCTCTCCACCCAACTTACTTGTCACTGCACTGGTGCTGGTTGTGGTAAAATCAAAGCGGGTGACTTCTTTGTGGCCATAACGCTGAACACTGATGAGCTGTCCTTCATATATCACACCAGGCTTCAGGCCTGAGATGGTGTAGGAGTTCTGGTAGCCGGGGACAGTGGCTTCTTTCCACTGCCTTCCAGAGTTTTTCTGCAAGGAAAAGGACCAAACAGTGAGACTCCCTAGCGTGCGAGCAGAGGTATCTAGGGACCTAACCTGCTACATGGTTACCAAGCACTGAGAAATCCAAACACAGGTATGACCTGAACATCTATTGCAGATGGAATCAAGCCGAAGGAGATGAGAAAAGTACACCAGGAAGCAGGGCTAGTGACATTTTGGGTGATTAAGTTTTACTGGGGTTAACTGAAAAAACAATCTAGCTTTGAACTTTTTCCTTTAAAAGGAACATTATTTGTAGTGTATAAACTAAACTCCTTCCGCTATCAAAAACGCAGGAAGGCATGAAGGAATGGCTGGAAAATGCATATTTGAAGGCTGTTCACACTAATGCTCTAAGACATCATCTGAAAACAATATACAGAAAAGTTCTTTCCTTCCACCCTGCGTTTGAACTCTATGGGAAGCTCTAAAATAATGCTCCATCCTCTGAGGTTTGTACTCCAGTGCTTTAAAGTCCATTTTGTTCAGGCCTTGATCCAAGATACACTGAAGTCAGTGAAAAGATTTGAGTGCCTTTAATGGCTTTGGATCAGGGCCTTTATTGTTCTCTTAATAACAGGCAGCATTGAGGTACTAATGTTCTTAAGTGGTCTTTTCTGAAGCTGTGCTCAGGGGAACTGTAACACAACTCATCCATGTTGGTTAAACCGAACCATTCCTAAAATATGAATCAGCCAACAAGCAGTGGTTAACCAGCTCTTGTTTAGGCTTCAGAGAAGATAGGAGATGACTGCGTATTTAGTCTTATGCTAGCTGTTTATATCTTCATATCCTACTCATTTTTACCTCCTCATCCACAGGATAAAATCTATCTGCTGAATATACACATGGTACTTAATGTTTTAGGATGAAGAAGCTTCCATGAGGATTTACATTAAACTTAGGAAGGATGTAAATTTGTCTGCTTATTGTGTTGGTGCTTTGGTTAATAAGATACTTCACGAACACAGTGGCCAGCAAAGCTGGGGCAGGAAAACGTTACGTGTTTATAGAGCACTGGCTGGCTTTGATCCTCAGAGTAACCGTTGACCTCAACAGGACAAAGACACTGAATTAGCAGCTGAAGTTTGCTGAGATTGTGTCAGCCACTTCTTTCAGACACCAGAAAAAGCCAAAATTAACTATTTTTGATGAATGAATGATGATGAAATTGGCCCTCACCGGTCTCCAGCGCAAGATGTACTTGGTGATGTGAGATCGTTCAGGAGCGTTCCACTGGATGGGGTGGGAGTTTGGCTGATTGGTACTCTCTGTGATGATTACCTGTACAGGCCCACTTGATCCTGAAAAAAATTAATGCTATTTTTAACATACTGGGGATGCTTTTCTTCTGCCTTCATTGTGGAGTCATCAAAAAGCAAGAAAGCTGCCTGGCTCACATACTATTTCTATACATGGGAATGAAGGTACATTGTCTATCCTCCACACTTCATTACTACTGAGAAAACTGGTGAATTAGAAGATATTCTGGGGGGAGGGGGTGGGAGTTAACGTGTGCTGTTTAGGTTAATTTCCTGTGAGTTACCAAATGAAATACAAAAATGTAGCGGTCTAGTATAGAAAAAGTCTGCAAAGCGAAGTCATACTGTTCAAGGGGAGGCAGTTCTCAGTAATCAACTGCTCTCATCAATTAGCATCCTCTGCAATGGGAGCAGGGAAACAGATGACAAACGTCTGCCAAGTCCAGGTCTAACCTTGTGGCACAGTGAGGGCAAATTCCTGACCTGACATTGAATACACCCTGCAAACAGATACTAGGCTTTTACTATTTTACCACATTTCTTAATCAGTTGATTCAAAACACTGAGTTTTTATGACACTGTGGAACACTCCACAGGCAGAGGCATGTCTTCTGCACAAGAAACCACACCAGAAGGGTTGATGGAAGTCTTGGGAGTAATCAGGCCCACAAACTCATAAAAACCTAAGTTCAGTTTATATTTTCTCTAATGTTTAACACTACCAATTGCTAGATCAGGCTCAGGTGTATTTTCTCCACAAAGTTCTCCAGAGAAAGAAACATTTTATGATGCCCTGGTTCTCCTTTCAGTCCCTCCCAGCCCTGCTGAGGAGGTTTCACTGAACCTCAGCAGCACTGACCTCTGAAAATCTCAGCAAAGAGCACCCTGGAATCTGCAGAAAAGTCTCTCGTTCTAGCCATTAAATACCTTCACCTCCTTCTCCCAACATTTCTAATTATAATTTATTTGGATAACTGTGTAACAATATACCTGCTCCATATTTAACATGACTTCCAGGCAAACAAACCTGTGCCCACAGGCAGAACATTTCAAAGCTCATCTAACCCCAAACCTACATTCAGAAACATTAGATTTGGTTTATTTACACATTTGCAGTCACTCTCCTGTCTAAAGAAGCCCAAAGCCCTGGTCTCCAGTCTGGAAGCATGCATATTTCACATAGCTCAGGGAAATGTTTGTTTAAGCAGTCTGGTAGGAGTCAATGAAGCTCAGCAAGCCCCAGTAAGAAACTTAATGAAAAAAAATGTCCAAAGAAGGCCTGCTTCCTATTCTTGCACTCCTTAGTTTGCTGCCTCAAAGAAAGGCCAGTCCATAGCTCTGAGAGCCAAGTGTCCTTTTGCCCTGTCTGTGGCTAAGGAGATGTATGGCCAGAGATAGAAACGCTGTCAGTTCATTAACAACACTGCTGAGTATAGATCAGGTTCAACAGGGTGCTGCTGCAAACCTCATGTACGATGTGCGTGCAGCAAGGCAGAGAAGAGGTACTCACCTTATTGATGTGAAACATGTAGTTGGATCAGATTTCAAAGGGGCTAGTCCCCTTCTACAGCACAGCAGGTATATTAAAACCCTCTTTCTGAATGAGCCTCACATTCCCCTCCTGACCTTGCAGGGCACTCTGGGGCATAAATACATTGCAGCTAGTGAGTGAACAGACTTTTCATAACCTATCTTGATATAAAAGCAGAGAATCATTGAAACGGCTACATCCAATCTCCACACCTACGCTCAGAGTTGGGCTGGGGAACCAATAACATGAGCAAAGGGAAGCCAAAACACAGCCTTAATATTTCATCTTACTTAGATTAAGACAGTAGCAGCTTCAACCTTAAAACAGGAAAAAGTAGAGAGGTTCCCCTTATGTTCTGTTCAGGGAACTGGAACAGAACAAGCCAACAAACAGGCACTGCCCGTCCCTATAAAGATTTCCTGGAACTGACTGGGCAAACACAAGTTCAAATATTTAATTTCTTCAGGGCACTGTTTGGGAAAAATGCTTCATTCCATGGTGGATTTTGCTTCTGTAGTGAGTGGAAAAAGAAAGACTACACGCGTAAGAGTTTTACACAACAGGAACTGAATGTTGTGGGTGTGGTATCACTGAATACGAAGAGACAAGGTAAACCCAAGTTGTTGTGTGAACTGACACAGTTCTCTAAACCCTGGCCTCAGGAATTGCCGTTAACAGTCTGGGCCCTTCTTCATCATCCTGGTACCTATTTGCATTTGCCAAGGGAGGGGGGGAAACGGTCCTGACAGAAACCTGGGAGGTGAGGGGTGGACAGATTGCTTTCCTCATGTCTTACTCAGCAGATGAGTTAGCAACCTCTTGGGTTTCTTACCAGGATAGGTCTGCAGGGGCTGGCAATGCCATTCGCCAATACCACGGCCGTAGCAATAGCACTGGTATCTGACACCATGGACGTGCTTCTCCCAGGAATCTCCAATTTGGTAAAAGGTACGGGTTTCTGAATCCTGGCACTGATCTAAAGGCACAAAAGAGACAGTTAACCACTGTGTGTTACTGAAACTATAGCCACAAGTCTGTGCTGACCACAGAAGAGTAGCCACAAGAGCCTTTTACACAAAGCAAGACAACACCACTGTTTATCTGCAAATACAGTTACATAAAGAAAAACTGACAACAGAAACTGAATCTCGAATCAAGGTTCTGGATATATCACTGCATGTGTTCAGTTACATACTAGGGGGCTAATTCAGCTGTGATGCATTTCTTAAGGTACTGTGAAGTACAGGCCACCCACCCAGCAAACTTCCCAGGGAAGTCAATGGCGTGTTCCTCCAAGAAAGGATTTATTCTGAACTATCTATTGTGGAGCCCAGCTCTGCTCCAGTCAGCTAAGTTCATCTCTCAAAAGCTAAACCATGTTGCTCTCAAGGAAATAAATAGCAAAAGTCCTACTGGCTTCAGCAGAACTCAGTTATACTTTATAAGTCCAAAGTGACCCACTAATTTTCAGCAGAGTCTTTCCAGATTTACCATCACATAAACCAAAGGAGGACAGATCAAATCCCAGAATACTCTTAGCTACTGTAAATACAACACAGTACCAGTGCTTCAGTACACTTTCTAGTCTGATGTATGCTGTTGTTTCTAGCTCAATGGAAATTTTCTGTGAGAACTAGTATTTTGCTTGCTTGGAAAAACAGGAGCCTTGTTGAGAGAGCGCCAACAAAATTAAACTGATTGCACCTCTACAGATAGCTGAAATCACTTTTTACATAGTAATTTTCAGGAGCTTTACAATCCAAGTTCCCTCAGTAAATCTGTACAGATATTACTGTAAATAAAGCAGAACTTAACCACTAGTACTTTCTAATAGATTTTCTTGGCAGCAGTTAAGTTCTCTTGGATTTAGTAATTGCAAACCAAACAGCCAGGTCTTATCTTCAAATCAAGGTTCACTAGGGAAGGCGGGGGAAGCAGAAGAGATGAAATCTCCTCACTCCTGCAGAGAACCAGGATGGTTTTAGCTAACCTCAGAGTGCTATTAACACGTGTTCTCATCCTGAGCTTTCTCTCTTTGCCAGAGCAAAGGGCAGCCAAAAAAATCAATTTAGTCCAAGGTAACTTAATACATGCTGGTGCTCCTTTCTGAGTTCAGTGAGGAGGCCTAAAGATTTTAGGATAAAGGAAAAAACTAATCCCAGCATCACTGCTTAGCTGCATATTGTTTTATCAGGGTTCAGTCAGATACCCTGCCTGCTAGGCCAACAGCTCAGTACCAGAATTCACTCAAATCATCCCAGCCTGAGGCTAATGTGCCCTGTTACCACAATACATTACATTTTAAGAGGTGTGTTGCCACAATCCATCATCGTTGACTTCTGTGGCATGTCTGATAACCCAAGCGTATGTCCTTAAAACTAGCAATGTCCTTTCACTTACCCTGCAGCAAAACCAGTGTTACTTCTACTTCTGAAGTTCTGTAATTCAGGGCAGGAAGTGGGCAAAAACTGGGCCCAAATCAACACACCAGTTTCACCATACCACAACCGGTTTCTACAAGTGTGCTCGGCAAGGGGGGACAGCTGGTGACTTACCAACGGGATCGCATTTCCATCTCCCCCGGCCCTGGCCGAAGCATGTGCAGTTCAGCATGTGCCCCTCATCGTGACGCTTGTGGAAGGTCTGGTTCACATCATAGGTGATACCGTCCACAATGCACTGGTCTGTTTGAGAAAGCACAGAGATGGTTTGTCAGCAATAGCTCTAAGTGTTAAGATAAAAATCCTTCTGCTTGGCACATCATTCCCCCCTCTTGATCAGTTGGCAGAGGCTGACCATGGCAAGCTCTGCTCATGCAGAAGGGAGCCCTCTGATATCTGTGGTCATCACGGCTGATCAGGTGGCTGCACACACGCCACCGCTCCCCAGTTCATTCATCAGCAGCGGGCAAATAAGCAACACCTGCAGAAAAGATGTCTGAAGGATGCAGTCTGAAGTACTGTATGTTACTCAAACCACAGAAGTGCCTGGTTGGTCCTTTTGGCAGATTCCACATGCAAAAGAAAATCTGAAAGAGCACACAAAGACTGTCCCTACCTCCTCTGCAGAAAGTCTAGATGGAAATACCTCAGTCAGTACTGTCTGAGATCCTTAGAACTACACAGAGAAAAAGGGCTACTCCAAATTCATAAGGATACCATGAAGAGGTACAAACATCCTCATGATGTTATTTTGCTACGTATCTGCATTTTGCTGCTACACTTAGTAATCTGAAGACAGGAACAGATCTATTATACATTCAAGACGCTACTGGTGCCTACTAATCTTCCATTCCCTCGAAACACAGCAACCAGATCCCAATCCCATGCTTAACTACAACGTGAGCAGTCTATTAGGTCCACGGTGATGTCTCAATCTGTGCTCTAGCCCAGAATTGCTAACACCAGTCTAATGATAGCAAGGAGCAGAAAGACAAAACAAACATGAAAACCACCCCAGAAGCATATTGTTTTGTTAACTGAGACCCAAGAGACCAAAGTTCAGTTCCGGAGTCAATCACAGATCATCTGGCCTTGGGGAGGTGACTCAGTTAATCCCAGGCTTTCATTCCCCATCATACTTTCCCACACCACAGGCATGGCGTCACGATAAACCACGCACTGCTCAGAGCCTCTGCTGGGTACTAAGGATCTTCTCTGGCTGCTATGTTTAAACAGCTCTACTTGGATAACCTTTGCCTTTTGAAAAAAGCAAAATCTCTCTACCCCTCCTCATCAAGAAAGGCCACTTTAATTCCAGAATGAAACTGCAGAGAACTAGCTGTGTCTGCGGAAAAAGGAGTTTCACAGACCAGAACTTTTAGCAGTGCATTCTGCACTGTTCTGAAGGAAACGCATAGAAAAAAAACCCTTCCAGAGCCCCTGAGTGAGCCTTTCCCTATAAATTACATCCCATTTCAGCAGTGGTGTTAAAAGCCCTTTCTTGGCCGCTCGACAGCAACCCCCCTGCCTTTTCCAGACATGAAGCCAATGCTGTGAGCTGGCTGTAGGATGATCAAATGTCTGTGCTTTTAAGTCTTCTTTTTTTGGTATTGCTTAAGCACTTTTCCACTTGGACCACTCATATAAATAAGTAAATAAACAAGAGTAATCTCAGTGCTGTCCTGCCAACTTTTCATATAGATTAGCCAGCAAAGGGCTAATCCAGCACAGAGGAATTGAAAATTTCACTGCAGAACAATAAAACAGGACAGCTCGGCATTCAAGCTTCAGACTAGTCTGGGGTTTTGTCTGTTCTTGAGAGGGGGAAGTGCCTCTGTTGAGCCTTCTAAAGACACAGTGGTATTGCTTCCTAGACAAAAGGAGATAGGGATACTTACTGATGGAGCTAATCAAGGTTTGCCTCTGCTTGCTAGCCTGCAAAGGCTGGAACAGGACTTTTGAAGCACGTAAACAAGACAGGAACTTCACCTATCTCCTCTGATCCCCTTTCTACTCCAAATAAAAGCTTCGTAATAAACAGTTCTTGAGTCTGGGCTCACAGCAATGGGGAAAAAAAAACAAAACAGTTTCTCCCACCTCTCAAACACAGTGGTAACATCAGTGTGAAAATCAGTACCTCTGAGCTGTGAGTAGGCAATGCAAGTCCATTCTCCACGGCCATTTCCTACACAAGTACATCTCATCATATGGCCCATGTCGTGCTGTTTGTCCCACTGGTCCCCAACACGGTACATGACACCATCATTGGTTGTGCAGATTTCTTCATGGGCTGGTTGAGAAGAAAGCAAGAGGATATTTTATGTGGCTAGAATTAACAGATCTTGAGGGCTTAGAGCATTTGCAATGCCCCTTCATACTGTGTGGTGGCTTCTGCATCTTAAGGAGGAAGCTTTAGGCAAGACCCACTTGATTTCAAACAGCATTTTTGCTGGGGGATGACATTCTCCAAGTGCAGATCCCTTGTTGGGACTCACTCATTTTAAGTTTCCTTTGGAAGCTACTAGGAACAGCTTCTACACAACGTCCAAAGGGTGCAGTGTGAAACAATCAGCTAGTTACATACATGCCTTTATATGAACACAACCATGTTCATATAAACCCTGTGTTCCCCAAGCTGTTTAAGGACTCAGATGCTGCATGGCCACTAGTTAGCAAATGCCTTTCATTTAAGAACTCATAGTCACATTCCCTGCCCCATGTCCCCTCCTGACATCACGGAGACAGACATGGATTGTAGAAAGGGATCACAGCACCCAAATCTTTTGACATTATGGCCATTTTCAGGGTAATACACCAATATGGCAAGTACAAATTTATTCCTAGCCACAGATCAGGCAAGAGGAAGTGATAAATTATGAGAGAGAAGCTTTGGTAGGTGCAAGATAAACACGTCACTTGCTTCAAAGCACTACAGTGCTTGCCTACAGATCTACAACAGATTGCACCAGCTGAGAAGCGTGCCTACTACTGGCTTGTAGCAAAGTAGTAATGAAAGTCGCCTTCTCCTGGCATTGCCCAAGTCTCTGCTATAGGTGGTCAGTGGGGGGAAAAAATAAAACAAAAAAACCCAGGCAGAACAAAACTTCAAAAACGCCTTCAAGAGTTTTCTGCTGGGATGCAGCTCAGTGGAAGCCATCAATAACCGACCAACAACAGACAGCTCCCTACTTTCCAGCTCAAAGAACCACTGACGGGTATTCCATAATCCCTTTATGGTCCTTAGCCTTACCAGCCATAGGGCAGAAACCAAATTTCTGGTCAGCGTCATAGTTCTCTGTGGTTCCACACCACTTCATGTTGTCTCTCCGTCCCTCAGAAGTACAGTCAGTGTAGTTGCGGTTGTTGTACAGGAAGGGGAAGTGGCACAGAGCACCATTGGAATTGCCACCACGTGTCTGGACCAAAACTGTACAAAAGTGAAGAGAGATGCAAATGAAGCCTGTGCTCTCCCTCAGCACGCATAGAAGAGCTTGGAAAACAAATCAAAACTAGCACTGTTTTTTCTCCACATGAACCCTGTATATTATCCACGGGCCTCTTTTTTTGGCCTTAATTAATTCCAATCTGGAAACATAAGCCTTGCGCAAGGTCAGTTCAGTTCAAACATTGCTTTGGAAGGAGTCATGGAGCCAGCCATGGGAATTTCTGGGAAACTGGGAAAACCAAAGCTTACTGCGTTTGGGGAGCAGCTTTGCAGACCCCTTGTGCCAAAGCCCAGGGAATCAAATCAACTCACAGTTCTCAGCCCAACCGTATTATCTGACTGAGGCTATTACCCAACCGTGCTCTTTGGCTTAAAGCAAAGCCTCAGCCCTCAGGAAAGGGTTACAATTTAGTCATGTACAACAGGATAAGTCAAAACCTCTCTGCCCGCTGGAAGCTTCACATTTTGCAAGCAGCAGTGGAAAGAGGGCTGTAATCAACCTGAACTGCTCACCTCTTGAGTAACTCTGCTCTACAAACAGTGGAGAACACGGAGGAATTTGCTGAAGTTTTTCTGCATTGATATTTCTCGCTCCCCACCGCATATTACCAAAAGTCTCAATAAAACAAGGATGTGTGTGTGGACAGAGACAGTGGGGTGGGTTTTCTTTTTGGTGAACTTTATTTTAAAAGAAAATATTGTATGTGCTGTAGAGAATGGCTTGATTTTTATCAGAAAAAAAACCAACAGAGTAAAAAACATCTATGCAGAGTAAGAAGCAGTATTTTCATGTGGGAATGTGAAAAGTTCTCTCCTCCCAGAGGAGCTGCCTGGATGCTGTTCCATGGATGTCTGATGGGCTTTCCAGGAAGTGCAACCACACAGGTAGATCTGCGCTGTGAAGGCAACACTGACCATCCAGACAAGAGGGAATGCTGCTGCATTAGTCATGCGCCAGCTCTTGATCAGTGATCACAAATCACATTAAAATTACTGCTATATATGGCAACCTGGCTGGACGGTTAGGACAGAGGGAGAGACGGAGGACTGCACAAGCTGTACTCCATGGATATCCTCCTCTGCACAGCCTAATATGGGCACTGCTCTGGCAATTCAGCCAAGCAAAGGCACCATCTAAGTATCCTTTGGGCCAAAGCTCTGTCCTGACAAGGTATGCCCGCTAAGGTCAGCTCAGAGGAGAGAAAAACAGGACTCAGAGGCTATACCTGTTATCACCCTGAGCACCCTCCAGAGATACCAAGATCACAAGAGTGCCTTGACTCTAGGCAGCCCTTCATTCACTGGGCTTCCTCACTGCTGAGCATGCCTAAAGTCCCTCAGACTACCGGAACTATCCAGGAAGCCTGACCCTTTGTTGTCTGCTCCTTCCTCCCCTCCATGAGGGGTATGTGCATGTCAAGACACCCTGAGAGGAACTTACCGTTCTGCTCAGTACAGAAGGAGTATCTCCTGTCCTGCTCAAAGTTGGAAGTGGTGCTGCACCAGAGGTGTCCATCTGAGCGCCCTTCAGTGGTGCAGGAATAGAAAGTCCTCCCATCATAAGTGAAAGGCAGAACACAAGCTTCTCCACCAGAATTGCCACCATATGTTTGGGTCACAGCTTTAAAACAAGCAAATCACAGTATTAGACTCTGGCTTAAAGCAATCCCCAAATCTTAGGGCTCTAAAAAAGCAAGAGCCCCCCTGGGCCAAGTCACTGGCTGCTGTGAACCCACACTGACTGCCATGGACCTGGGCCAACACACATCACCAGATGACTTAGCTCCACAGCTGTGTCATTCTTTTACATTCTTTTCCAAACATATATTATTGCAGCTTAATTTGAATAAAGTTATTAATGCTGCTCCCCAAGGGCTCTGTTTTCCCAGTGAGTTATATATAACCTGCTGAGGGAAATGTTTCTGCCCTACAGAACCAAGCTTCAAATAACCAACTATTTCTTCACCCCTTGCATCCTTCTCCAGCGAGTCTTCTTCTCAGAAGACATTTCAGATACACGCACAAAAGGATCCTACTTTGAAAGCAAACCACAGGGCAGCCCCAAAGATCTCACTGGCCTGAAGAGGCACTAAACACACACTCATACCTATTTCCCGGCAGCTGACTCCATTGCCCAGGCAGGTACAAAGCATTTGCTGGCTGCCCTGTGTCTTGAGCCACTGCATACCCACGGAGTAAACCACTCCATTATCGGTTATGCACTGGCCATACGGCTGAGGCTGGGGCTGTTGAGGCTGGGGCTGGTACAACGCAGTCTGCACATTCGTGAAGCTAGGAGAGCCAGATCCTGCAGCAGAACGTGGGAGAGAAGCGAGAAGTTACACGCAAAGCTACAGAGCAGAATGCTTCAATGAAATCCTGACATAAAAACCTTCAGCGCTCCATCAGACTGAAGGCTCAACTCTCTTAGCTTCCCTAGATACATTTTAATTATCCCACTTAGCAAACTTCAAAAGGAAAAGAGCAACTCCCACTTCTGCTAATAATAGCCTCTGGTCTCCACCACCGCCGAGGGGCTTAGAAAGGATTAACGAGTCAACTGCTTTTCACAGGAATTGTTTTCCCAAGCAAATTGTTTTTAAACATTTTTTAGTTGAGGGAAATTGGGAATAGAAAAAACAAATCAGTGAAAAGACAACAAAAATTATCAAGGAAGTACGGAGATAAGGCAAAAAGGATTAATTTTGATTTTTTTGTTGAAAAAGAAAAATAAACCACAAATGTATTCACTTACTCTGGGATTTCTGAACTTTGAATCAAAGTTTTTGGCCTATTATCATTTGGAATAATACTGAGACACAAAGAAGCTTGTTGTCTATGTTATGGAAAATTTTGCCAATGATTCCCACCAGAATCCCCATAAATTCTGCACTCCTGAAAGAGGTGAAATAGTGGACACAAAATCTGGGCACCCTTGAAGCTTTGTGCATTTTGAAGTTTAGACCTTCTGATAGTTTGAAGTTAACCTGTTGGTACCAAACAGTTAAAGCTCATTTACCAAGAAAAATTTACTGTAGGTACTGCAGGAAAACATAAGTTTTACATTGCACTCACCAGTAGGAAACCTAAATCTTTAAAATGGCAAAAAAGAATTAAACAGACCAGGACTTTAACAAACATTGGGCAAAAAATAGGTGCTACCTATAAACTAGGTAATATTTCATACCACAATTACAAACTATCTAATGTACATGTGTTAAATAGCATTGTATACATTCCTCCACAATCCTAGTTTTTAAAGCTTAACCATTAGTATTTATCTTGTCAAAGAAACCAGATGGTCTCATTGGAGTTTAAACTAAGGACCTTCTGGGAAAAGCTACCCTGGGGCAAATACATAAAGTTCAAATACTAATGCGAAGTGCCATGCTTCTGAGACAAGGTTAGCAGATACTTCCTGTGGATGCACAGCCCTAGGAGTGATTTACTGCCCTGTGACTGTGCTGGCAATCACATCTCGTATGTGCAAGCTCCATTTGTGCTCGGAAACAAGGTATAAATTAATCTTACCTACACATGCACAAACAAGCATCGTCTCCTGAACTCTGGCCCTCTTGGTTGCTGATCTTTCCCTGACAAAATGCGTAGATATCTAACTGAGGATGGCACAATTCAACTCCAAACCAACCCCTAACCATTCAAAATGTGCCACTCCTTGTCCCTTCCCCTACCTTACACACTTACCAGTGCTAGTCGTTTGCAGGGCCGTGTGTCTTTCACATTTCCATTCACCTCTGCCGTTACCGGTACAAATGCACTGAAGCAAGTTTCCACGGTTATCCTTCTTGCTCCAGGTATCTCCAATTCTGTAGGAAGTCTTGGTGTCATGGTCATTGCACCTATCTGTGTAAGGAAGATGCTGTTAGCTACTTCTGCATTGAATGGCTTCACCGTGGAATTTACAGCACCAAACCCCCAACGCTAATAAGTTTATAGTTTAAAGCCTTTACTGAGAGCTCACCTCATTTTCTGCAGCCCACTATTACAAGTCCTATATGTGCTAAAGCCTGAATTAAATCGCATAGGCTGACAGCATCTGAAAATCCTAATGCTTTAGTCTAAGGGAAAATTCCCATTTATTTCCAGAACTGTGATTTCAGTCCATAGCCATTGCCAAAGTTAGCACCATAACATTTCCAGTGTGAACATGGTAAGATGTGTTCAAAATCAATGTGAAAAAACACATTCTAGATGGAAATCATTCCTGCTAGTTACTTTTTAAGCTATTGTAAGCCCATTCTGTCTAGCATAGACATTTAAAGCTTAAGCTTGTTTTAATAACCTTCTACAAAAGGAAAAGAAAAAAAAAAAAACCAGAAGTCTTTGTAGCTGGGTCATTTTATATTATACACAGGGCACAGTTCAAGTTTGGTGCTCTGCTTTAGCTGGAAGCAAATCAAACCTCTTTAAGAGCAATATGCAAATTCCATTTCTGCCCCAAAAAAGCGTGCATGAAGCTCCAGTAAACTTAATATAAGCTGCTCATGTCATACCAGGAATATTAAACTTTAAGTCTCCCTGTTGTCTTTAATAATCCGCAACCCTTCATGGGTTCGATGGGCTCAAATGGGTTCAAAGGACAGCATAACAAACTACTTTTGTTTGGATGCCAGATCCACATGGATTAACCAGTTACTCTTCCATTACAACATTTTACCTTCTCATTCAAGGGCAACTTGATATAGTGGCTCAAATATACTCATGGATCAATGAACACGTATTTATGAAGAACTGTGGAAGGACATATGCATCATGCCAGATTGCTACTGAAAGACCACACGGGCTAACAATGTGGAAAACGTATTACTAATTCACAGTAGTTAAAATGACAAAAAAATGAGTATTTGCCAGAAGAGTATTAAATTGGTAAAGTATTCAATGTCATTTAGCAAAACTGAAAACAAAACAAAACAAAATCCTGTCTTTTGGACACTCATCATCTCAAGTTCAACAATGAAAAGATGAAATGTTCTGCAAGAAATCAGCTGTGTTTCTAGAAAACGCTGGCAATGAAAGATATAAAACAGCAGCACATACTGAAGCATAGTGCCACTTCATGAGCTACAGCTATCGTTCTACACACATAAATTTGAATTTCTTTGTTTGATTACATTTGAAAATCAAAATGAAAAATGAACAGGTCACGTTATTGCAATTTTCCCTATGATACAATAATGCAGATCTGAGTTATGGGAGGAAAGATACTGCCAAATCATTTTTATTAGTAATAATAACTCCTCCAAAATTCACAAATAACACACTCTATTTTATTAATTCCTATTTGACAGTTAATGATTTTTCCCCATGTGTTTTTAATAGACATAATATTGTCAAGGCTGGTTTGATTTTTACAGCTTATTTCTTGACCAAGTCTCTCCAGATCTGCAGTTTTAATCGCAAGCCTCCTTAGTGTTTTAGTTCTTTACAGGTCTGCTGTTTATAACAACCAAAAGCCATCATCTGCATGCCCTGAGGCAACTGAGTTAAGAGGTAATTTAAAGGCTACAGGATAGTTTCTCAAACCTTGCATAACAAAGGTGTAAGGTACAAAGTTAAATTTTCTTGAGGCAACCGGTGTAAACCCTGATAGCTCCACAACAGAGCTTGCTCCTAACAAATCTGGAACAAAAGGTAGATAAACAAGCAAGATTTGGGGATTTTAAAAGCCCTGTTTGCTTTGTGAGTACAAATAAAATGGAATATTTATGGTAACGTCCTTCAAGGCTGTAAAAGCTAGAGCAGTCACCTGTGCTGGTGAAGCATGTTTACAGTGAAGACAAAATGGAGGGAAAAAACTAACATGCGAGATGGGAGAGCAGACAAAAACCCTGTTTTAGCTAACATATATAATAGTAATAAAAAGAAAAAGACAATTTAATCTGGCAGATCCTGCTGTTGGAGTAGGTAACTATTTCTCTTTAAAAGCATCTAGTTCTCCCTCAGAAGGCTACTTTAAAAAAAAAAACAGAAACAGAGATATTTGGCCAAACTCTCCGCCATTTTGTAGACCCAACAATTCCCCTGACTTCCTGGGGGACCCATGACTTTGACCTTGCTGGCCTGCAGATTTCTTAAACATTTCTCTCTAAAGCTGGTTAAAAACCCAAATAATCCAGCTACTCTGTCATCAGCACAGATCACCAGCTCTGCGACAGGTCCCCAGACTGCAAATAGCAACCCGGACATGCAAATGCTCCCCACAAGGGCTTGTTTTCCAGCCCTTCTCAGGAGACAGTCATTCCTCTAAAACTACTGCTGCTTGCAACAAGGCAGAAAAAGGATTATCTTTTCTCTTCCGCACAAGAGAGATTTGAGAAATAAGATAAATAAAGCGGAGCAGCCAGCAGGTGCCAGGCCAGTGCTTACTTCTGGAGGTGCAGGTGATGCGGCCGCTGCCCTCCCCCAGGCAGGTGCAGTCCACCATCATCCAGCCCTGGTAGGGCTTCTCCCAGGTCTCACCCACCACATAGGATGTCCCGGCCGCATTGTCGTAGCATCGCTCAGCTGTGAGAGGGAAGGGGATAAGAGTCCACCCAGAGCTATCCCATGTGGAGACACCTCAGGGAAGATGAGGAGGAAGAGGTCATACCCCTGACTGAGCAGGGGGAGAAGGGAGCCATGACCTTACCCACAGGCTTGCAGGTCCACTCGCCCTTCCCGTTGCCCAGGCACACGCACTCCAGCATGTAGCCGCCAGTCTCATGGGGTCGGCGCCAGGTATCGCCGATCTTGTAGGACTGGCCACCCTCGTGGCAGCGATCTGCAGCAGGAGAGAGGAGAGCTGAGGTGAGGGAGCACACCAAGGGACAGCATTGTGGAGACAAGGTAAGGGCCGCCGGCCAGGGGCAAAGGGTGGGTTGGAGCAGGGGTAGAGGGCAATGATGAGAAGCAGTGAAGGAGGACATGGCGCCTGCCATTTTCCATCTGTACCTGCCATTTTCTGGGACTCCCTGGACCATGTGCTCTCTCCTCAGCAAACCCGTTCCAGCTTTCAAACCACAGCCGAGACTTGGCTGGTGAAAGGGGAATGTCAGGGCTTGAGGAGGTGCCGTTTCTCCCTCAGACCCTCCTCACAGCCTGAGGGCTAAGGAGGGAGGGTTTGCGTCCATCTTGTTCTGAGGTGGCACCATTCAGGCCTCTGTGGCTGTCCCTATACAGTGTGAGGGACACGATGGCCAGGCTAGCATGTGGAGAATAAGGAGGTGCTTAGTGTGACACCCCAGAGGCACAGCAGTCCTCTTGGTTTAGAAACCCTGTCCTGCAAAGCAGCTCCATAGCCCTGAGGCAGTCTGGACCTGCTGCAAGGCACAGGCTCAAGGAAGGAAGGACAGTGAAGGGCAGTTTGGAAACACAGGGGCTTCTTCTGAAGAGCGGAGAAACACATATCTGGTCATTTATTAGGAGTCACTGTTTCATTTGGCTCATTTATAAAAGCAAGGAATGCAAAGAGTTATGAAGATTGATTCAAAGCCAGCTGCAGTCAGTGAGACTCTCCAGTGAGCTCTAAACCAAGCTGATGATGATGAAATGAGACTGCTCTTATGTTTGCAATTTCCTTACCGAGTCTCTCTTCTTACAAGACTTACCATCCCTGCCCAATAAAATGACTTTAAATTCAGACAGGCTTCAGCTCTACTTGTTAGATTCAAAGAATTTTTTTTATTTCCATGCTATAATGGCTGGCTTCTGAGTCCTCTGTGGCAATGCTACCAGGATCAGCATGTGTGTCTTAAACAAGAAACTGAATACTTTTAAGACCAAGACTTCTCAAAAGGTGCCTCAGGGACTTTGAAAACTCAGTCTAAAAGTCCTGACACACAGTGATCTTCATCTGTGCTCACAAAGTCTAATTATGAACTGAAGGGAAATTGTGAACAATTCAGTGACTCAATAAGGAAAGGATTTCCAGAGATGTGACAGCAAGAGGTGGGGAGAAAGGACCAAGGGAAAGAGAGGGAGGAACAAGAGGAAAGTATGGGTCAGGCTGATGAAAAAGGAGTTGCAGAAACACATTGAGCTGATGTCTGGATATCAAATGCCAGCTCCCTCAGGGACAAGTGTTGGCATGACATTTTTTGAGGACAGGGGGAGTGGCTCTCAGGTGGTATTTATTTATTATTATTTAGAGCAGTCTCATTAATACTGATGGTGTTATTCCAACTTACTAGCTGCAGAGCAGATCCTCACTCTTTTTTCCAGTCAAAAATCTACTTTGAGAAATGCGCCTGTGAAGATGTAACACTCTTGTATATAGAAAGTGTACTAACCTCTATGGCTGGACACTAACGGTAATTTTTGGCCTATGTTTTTTTACACATAGAATGCTACCTCTTAAATAAGAGGAATTTGGTTGCGCAAATGTATCTACATGAGGTAAGGACTTTCAATACCAAGATTTTAAGAGGCTTTGGATTAAACTCCCCCAACTCTAGCTAATGGGCATTGGGAATATTACGTGAGTTGCTCTGGAAAATATGACACTAAGGAACAATAGCTCTAGTAATAGGCTCTTAAGTTACATACTGGCAATGGTGCAGCTGATTCTCCCACGTCCAGCTCCTATGCAAGTACAGTCCCAGATCATGGAGTCCTTGGGGCGCTCATAAGTCTCCCCTACTCGGTAAGTGGATCCAGTGTATTTGTCAAAGCAAGTCTCTTCAGCTATGAGGGGAGAAAAATCAACGTCATGTAACTATGCCAGTAACATGCACAGTCAACAGAAACACACATTCCTCCCCGCCTCACACAGATGCTCCTTTTTTTCCTGGGGAAAAATGCATATCAGTCTCCTCTTTCTTCCTGGAATGGAACAGCAGAGAGGAAGTTGGGTGAAATTCACCCCCTCAAGGTCCCCAAGATGCTGAATAACTTCAGCTTCCCTCCGGCAGTGAGCCAAAAGTTGAGCATGAGGGCCCTGAAAGGCTCAATCCCAGCTGTCTGAAGTGCAACAGGACAAAGGATGGGTGGGAGCAAACATCCTCTAGAAGCTGCTTGCTTTGTCACGCTAATCCTCCTCCTTCTGACTCGGCAAAAAATGGAGTACACACATCCCAAATTCTGCAGCAGTCCCACTGAAGTCAACAGCACTACTTAGGAATTGTTCACACCCGTGTGTAAGTGATTACAGAATGGTTATGTCAGTGCTGCCACCAGACTCGAGATCTGCAACAGAACAACCTTCTTCACTACTGGACAGATTTAAGTTAACTGTGCCATGAGGAAAACTTGCTACTGGACTTTGAAACTGCAAAACCCAGGAATCCCTCTAAGGAAAGGTAAATTAAACCCTCTTTCACAGGAGAGTCAGTGGACTGAGTACTCCTTAAAATACCCTACCCTTGAGGCAGTCAGCACGCGAGCCTTGCAAAACAGCTTGCTGGGATGCTCCCACCTCTCTCAAATGGACACTATCAGCCGGGAACCAATTTTTCTCTCTCATATCTCCAGAGCAACATAAAGGAGTTATGGCAAACCAGTGGCTTCAGACCAATAAATACAGATAGATCTCATCTGATAATCTAAACTATATTGTATCCCAGAGAGACGCATCCTCTTCCAGCAGACCCTGCATTTAAAGTTCTTTCTGTTACCTAAACTTTTTTAGCAGAAGACTAAACAATCTCATTTTACACTCAATTATAGAACGCTCACAGCAGGCTGGGGGGCTGCAGAAAGTTGTAAGTTGAAATATTTTTAAACAAGCTGACGACACCACACAGCTATGGAAAGTCGGGGTGAAGCAATCGAACCACACCGAGCCAGCGCTGCAAAGTGACTCCAGATTTGAACTTCCCGTGCGAGTCCAGGAGTCAGTTCAGTTCATTATAAAGAAGAGGTTGGCTCCAAAATTAACGTTTAGATCCAATCCTCCAGAGAGATGAGTGATGTTTGGCTCAGGGTTCTGGTGGCGGGCCCATCGCTAATGAAAAGCATTTCTTAAAATCCCAAGCCAGATCTTCAGCGTAATTGAGTGTAGATCCGTTACTGACCCTAAAGTACCAAACTTCAGCTGAAAACCCGCTCTGCCAGTTACACCTCGGCACAAGGCTTAGCTTACTGGGCACCAAAAGCCGTGCTGGGGTCTTGCCGCAGACAAAAAGCCCCTGGACTTACGCTCAGGCTTGCTCTCGCAGTTAAACCCTCTGCTTCCACCGTAGCAGGTACAGACCAGCGTCTTTCCCAGGTAAATGCGCTCCCACTGCTGGTTTATCTGATAGTATCTTCCATTGTCATAGCAGGTCTCTGGGGGGGGAGAGGATGAGGAGGGGGAGCGAAGGAGAGGGGGAAGAGAAAGAGAAGTTCGGCGTTACCGAGGGCAGAGGCGCGGAGGGGAGGACGGGGCACGGCACGGGCGGGCCGCGCCTGCACCGCGCACCGGCTCCCGCTCCGCAGGCTCACACGTGT
>VZZY01015180.1:170024-366222 GCA_013400335.1 Eurystomus gularis | reverse complement strand
GGGGCCGGGGCGGGGGCTGGCGAGCGGTGGGCAGCCCGGCGGGGAGCCCTGGCCCGGCCCCGTAAGGGGAGCGGGCGGCGAAGGCGGGCGTGCCATTTTGTAGAACGTTTGGCTTAGCAAAATGGCTTTTTTTGGGGAGGGGGAGAGGGAAACTTTTGTGTTTCCTTTGAGCAGCGCTGCGACCGCTCCATTCCGGAGACATCCCCTTCTGCAGAGGGGAGAAGGCGAGGCCTGACGTTCGTGTGCAGGTCGGAAACACGAAGTGATGTTTTATCTACTGCTGGTGACTCGAGGTTGAAATCTTTCACACCTCACTTGGAAAAAGACGGTGTAGTTACATGCTCTTCAAAATAAGTTCAACAGCCTCTTTCTCTGACTTTATTCCTTGCTTTCCAAGTGAAAACAGAAATATTAGGCTTTGAACCCCTGTTAAGTATATAGGACCTTCAGCTGTAACCCTGCAGATTTCGTCGTCTTTCCCCTCTCTTCTTCCCACGGCCATCTCTGCTGCTTTGAGGGGACGTCTCTTTTCCCTAGCTTGAAGGAATACTGCAAATGTGGCTCAAGCAGGAAGCTGCTAGTGGGCAAAGCACAATGTGTCCTGTTCTGGCACAGCACCTCGACCAGCATTCAAGCTCAGAGTGTATAGGAAAGTTATGTTGCTAACCGTTTTCATGCCTTTCATGCTTACTCTGTTGGCAAGGGATTCTTAATCTAAAATTCATAATGTAAAAGTCTGCTGTGGTTCCTGATGTGGCTCCTTAAAGCAACTCTTTAGACGTACGTGAGTTTGAAGTAGTCTATGGTGTTTCCGGACATCTTAAGCTGAACATCCACAGGTCTCAGTAAGTTCTTCAGCAAGCTGAGTGCTGAGCTCTAGTTCAACTTACTGCAAACCAATGGTGTTATCTTCACTGAAATTGAAGAAGTAATATTTCACTTGGGATGAAGACTCTTTCAGTATGCAGTGTACAGACCCAGCAGATGTTTTGTTCCAGGAAAGCACGTAGTTGTGATGTCACGTATCTGTTTTCAAGCACATTTCTATTCCTCTGGCTGAGGAATGCCCACAGATACATTAACACAAGCTTCCCTGCTGAAAACTTACTGGAAATTGAAACCTGACCTGGCAATTGAGGTGAGCTGTGGTGAGCTAATTCCACTCTTCTCTAATTTTTATTTTTAGATCTACTGCACTGCATTTTTTTTGAGTTACTGGACACACATTATCCCTCAAAGTAATCACAGAACTAAGGTGGCCATTAAGAGGGAGAGCATTAGCTTTCGCAGCGGGACACATCATCCTAAACTAGCAAATATCCAGTTTCTTAAAATGAGAACCTGCTTTCCAAAAGTGTTCCTGCTTTTCTGAGACCTAAGCTATGAAGTGTCATCCTCACATTCCAGCTTACAACACATCTGGAATTCTCTGATAAAAGCAAAGTGTTCTCAGAAAATGATGCTGTACCACCATTTAGAACTGGGATGTACTTTACCTCGACTGCCCCAAAGGAAGCATTACAGAGTGGAAATCAGCAGAAAATAAGAATTTTTCTTGTAGGAAACATACGTGCAACGAGGAGGCAATTTTAGGTCATTTTTTCCAGTTACTGTGTATTGCTCTTCATCAAATTTTCAATTCCTTTTGCGCAGTACATGGTGTAGCGTTGCTTTTGCACAGCACTTCCTCCTTCCAGTGCGCTTGTCAACAGGCCCTCCTGCTGCTGCGAGCTGCTCGTTAAGCTCAACTGATATGGAAAAGAAAAGGGTAAGGAGGAGTCTTCAAGTAGAGGAGGATTACGAGAAATAAAACCTGCTTAAAATGGAAGAGCTAAGTACAGGTAATGCATAAGGAACAGGCTATGATGGGATAAGCAAACTTGAGGAAGCAACCAGCAGCCCTCACTGTGGAGCAGGAGCCCATGGGTGCTAGATGCTGTACAAACATAGCCGAAGAGTGCACCAGGGAGTTTCTAACCTCTGTTGGTCTAGGTACACAGTATCTACCAGCTCTCTGCAGGCATTGGAGGGGGACAGTCCCTCCTCCCAAGAAATAAAGACTTAGAATCCATTTCCAGGGTGCTGCTTTTAGTGACCACTGTTTCCAACATCCTGCTTTTAGCGCCTATTTTAAAATGGCATTTAAAAGGTTCACGTACTGGATATACTCCCCATGAAGGCTAAATGATCAACACTGACCTCATTTATGTCTGCTTTAGGTCCCGGTCATGTCATTTTGCATGGCACTTAGGTCTTCGAGGGCTGTCTAAGTGTTTACACAAAACTGAAAATGGAATTCAGACTGAAAATTGCATGAGAAATACAGTGTTAGCAAGTGTGTGACTGTCTCTAATGCTTTCCACAGCATTAGTTACACAAATAGAGGGACAAATGTAAGATTCTTGTTTAAGAAAACATTACTGGAAGCACACAAAACAAAACAGTAATTTCCAACAATGCTCAAATTAGCTTCTTGCACAGCCATCATTTATTAACAGCCAGAAATAATCTTACAAGTCGTATTTCAACACAATTTGGAACAGCCTGGTTTCACTTCTAAGGGAATCTCTGACAGTAATTAGGGCACAAACATGTAGTAATTATTATATTGCATACTGTTAGACTTTCTGAGAGGCCTCTTGCTTATTTCGGGAAATGGATGTAACTCCTTTGTCTGTCCTGCAGTCAGGTTGTCCCTTGAGCTAACAGGAAATGAAAGGAAGTTCACCTGAAGTCTTTCTTAGCGTGAGATCAGTTTGAATTTATAATCACCCTTCCGTGGATTTTGCTCCCGAATAGGGATTAAGAATGTCCTAAACCCCTGCTTTAGCCATGGGTATTCTGATTAATGTTCTTGGTCTTTTCAGACTTTTTTTTCTACTGAAATCCTAACTTTTCAACTGTTGGTTAGAAAGAGCACATGTCCTTATAAGGTTCTCCTGACTTTTGTTGCTCCTTTGTATTGCTTCTGCCCATAAACCTCTCCACTGGGTTGACTTGGTTTCCTTTACTGGACACACTTGGTGGGGGCAGCAGATATGACAGGGAGATGGGCTGTCCCTTTAGCCATCATCCTGCAAATTCCAATAGCAAAGAGGGAAGACGAATGAGTACAGAAAGGACCAAGCCAGGTCGCTTGTTATTCTTTTAGCAACCTCCGAAGAAAGGCCACACGGGCTTAATCATCTTCTAAAATTATCACTCATAGGAACAAGAACTATAAAGACAAGAGGTCAGGATTCCTCTCCTTGACATAGGGAGACCATTAAACGCTTCCTGCAGTTCCCAAATATTTTGCAAGAACTCCTGTTGCGAGCTGAAAATTTCTGAATCATCACAATTTCAAGTCTGTGGTTTTTGTTAGGTCACAGCAAAATTCATTTCAAGGCTGCTGAGGCTCTACTTGCACAGTGCTTCATTCACTCCAGAGTGCCTCATCCAGGAATCTGGAACATCGCTCTTTAAATGAAATTCATTCCTTCTGCCGGTTAACTGCAACTTCAGCAGTACGTAACTTTAAGCTGGCTCTCAGCATAGGAATGAATTTCCATTGTCCATAACAGAGCATTAATTAGATCTTTGGCACTCTCAATGTAAACTCCCTTCTCTTCTCCTTCTTCCCGAGTCTTTCCTAATAAAACCTTCAGTGTCATCAATGCTGAGAAGCATATTTCCTTTCTCTAGCTGTCCATGGATTATGTTATTTAGTTTGGTCTACCTAAGCTGTTGTAGTGTGCCACTGGTGAGAAGTTTATAGCTCTTGCTTTGCAGTTGGGTCTGCAGTACTGGGACACTCACGAGTCACACCCTGCAAAATCAGAGGAACAGCTTTGGAGGGCAGCTGGGGGAGAGATTTTCATTCTTTTCCAGGTAGAGAGGTTTTAGGGGGGGTTCAGGTTGTTTGTTTGTTTTCCTGATTCTTTAAGGAGTGTTTACATCACATACAAAGAGATGAGAGAATGGAAACTGAGATTCTGACGTGCTTCCTGATGCCAGAAATTCAAGAAAAATGAAAACTCTCAAGAGACTCATGGCAACGTGAATTGGCAGGCGTGGGACAGACCCTTGTACACAGGAGAAGCTTTTGGAAGGGCAGTAAAAGCTTGAAAGAGCTCAAAACATTCATCACATTTTGAGATGTTGGGCAGGGGTTTTCACTGATGTTCAAATCCTGTTTATGTTGCCCTAAATCCTCTGGAAATCCCAGCCTGATGCCCCACTGGGGAAGTTCTGCAGCTCTTCTGGGAACTTGTCAGGGCAGCTCTGAAAGTCTGAATCAGCATTTCAAGATGTGTCACAAGCTGAATGAGGCTGTGAGACCTGGCTTGGGACACCAAGCGCAGTGTTGCCAGCTCTTGAAAGATCTGATTTTAAGCAGAGTGGAACTATTTTCCCTTAATGAGGGACGTTCCATCTCCCCAGCTGATGTCTGCTCTGCTCAAAGGAAATCTCCCTTTAGCTGGCTGCTTGAGCCACTTATTTTCCTCCTTTCAGAGGTTAAGCAGAACCCAAGGACCACTGCAGGGAATGGGCAAGCCTTCCTCTACTTCACTGCCCAGTACTCCATGCATGGAAGGAGATGGGATCCTACAGCTTCTCCCCAAAGCGAAACTGAGGGAGCTCTGAAAGGCCCTGAAATGGGGCTACTGGAACCAAATGGATGAGAGAGGATTGCCTCAAGGAGCCTGGGCAGCATGAGGGTGACAGATCCCTCATCAGGAGCCAGGAGCCCCCACCACAATTAACGGGAGAATTAGCAATGCCTACAATCCTGTGTAAACCTCTACAGATGAAGTGTGGACAAAGGGAGGAAAAAAGTTACGACAGCTGGAAAAGCGCAGTTTCTGATGGCTGTTATTTTCTTTCTAATTTTTGCGTTTTGGCCAAAATCTCGCTCAGTGTTAGTGGCGGGGGTAGGCTCCTAATTCTAGTGGCTGCTTTTATTTAATCATTAGAGGTTTCGAACAATAATTTGACTCTGGAGTAATAGAAGGTTTTTTCTTTCAATGGAGGCACAACAGTTAGTTGTGTACGTGCTGTTCGCTAACTTGCGTCTCCCTCAAAACCCTGAAACAGAGCTCAAACCCTCTTTTTCTTCACGGCAGTCTTAAAAGTACTAAAGCAAAGTTAAATAATGGTGATATCACCACCGGCAGCATGAGGTGAACTTGGCCACAAACCCTGGTGTTTGAGTGCAATTGCTTTTATTCTGTCCCAGTGAATATGGCAAGTCACACCGAGCCTTGTTTGGCTTTAGGCAGGCCTGGTCAAAATCTAGAAATAAATGCTTGTGCTGGGTTGAGCTTGGCTTGCTGTGAGGAAGTTGAATGCACTGAGCAAGCAAACAGCTATTTATTATGGTGATTATGGGGGAGTGCGTAACGGGTTGAAATCGAGAGTCACAAAGGGCTGAACTGAGCCAGGAGCATCCAGAAGGGAAATATTTTGGCTCCAAGCTGCATTTTGTCCTCTGTTTCCTTCTTACCCCTTCCACCCAGCCTTACATGGAGCCAAGGAGTGTGGATAGTTCTTTGCTGCCAATTTTAAAGGGTTTGCTTTTTTTTTTTCCCTCCTTCTTTTACTGTTGGTAACCTGATTTTTTGGCTGCACTCTCAAGGATGAGAGAAGCTCTCACTTTCACTTGTTTTTCAGCCCTGCCCAAAAGTTCTCATTGGCCACCTTTTATACTTTCCAGCTTCTGGGGAAGAACTTGGGTCTTCTCCCTGTTTGCATTCTCACTTTCTTTTCCCTGCTCTTCCACTGTCTCCCTTCCAGTAGTCCAAGTCTCCTGGCCAGCAAGATGTTTCTTGGTTTCTGATGTATTTCTTTTAAGTTGGCTGTTTCTGTGGCCCAGCAGTAGTGCCACCTCTCCTGTGGGACTTTCACAACAATTTCTCTTCTGTGGATGGGAACCAAGCCCAGAGAGGGGCCCAGAATAAGGCATAAGGGCTGTTTCTGACTTACTCAAACCCTTTGTGGAAGATGAGCTTCTAGCAAGAAATTTTAGTGAAGCGGGCTGGAGTGTCATTCTATGTCAGTCGGTCAACTCATAAATTGTCTAAAGTCAGGGCCTCTTACAGGTATGATTCTTACCTAGGCAGCTTTGCTAGTGGAGAGTTTCAGTCCTAAATAGGCATCGGTACTGGTAAGGGTTTTTCCTCCCAAATCACTTCTTGGAAACCTCTAACTCTAGAGTCAGGCTGAGAAATGGAGCTACCTCAGCCCCACATCTCATTGCTTAACTGTTCCTGGTGTGGCTTTATATTAAAATATAGATGTTCTTTGATTAATTTGTGGTTGAAAGCTGGACCTCATGATAAAAGACTTTCTATACTGACTCTGAGAATTTTTTCTGCTCTGTCATTAATCCTTTGAATTAATTCCTTACTTTCAAATGTTGGTTATAGTGGGCTAGACCTTTTTTTTTTTTTTTCTGGCACTCAAAGCTGATAATAGTCTGCATATGTGTTTTGATTATAGTCCTTGTTCTGGTTTTGGTGTTGCTTTGCATCTTGGACTGCCTTGGAGTTCCTATTTTCAGTCTGTACTGAGCGACCTATCCATGAAATCACACAGATTTGGAGCGGAAGCTTTCCAACAGTTATCACTTCTTTTACCTTTCTGACAGTATTTATGGAGTTTGCAGTGTTCCTCATTCCTGAGATAATGAATTATTGTAGTAACAATAAATACCCATGGTTTTCATGGGCCATTTTACATAATTCTTTCTGCCATCTATTGCTAATACAGTCACACCAAAGGAGTTTCTGTGTGCAAATGAAAAGTTTTCTCACTGATAGTATTTAGCCGTTGACGTATGTACGATTGGCTTAGCCAGATAATGCTGCAAGAGCTTTTCTGCTGTGATGCCACAAGTGAAAACAAGTCAGTTTGCCCAGAACAAGGAGCTGTGCCCATGTTCCAGGAATCCGTTTCACTACTTCCAAGAGCTTACACACCGATTTAAAGCCTCAAAGTGTTTCAAAGGAAAGCTGGTGATTCAGACCCATCTCTTCTCTTGCAGATTTCTCCTCTCAAGACCAGCAAATGCCTTTGACTGGTGTGTGGAGAAGGGGGGGGTGTCATAATTTAACCTACAGTTACTTGTCTACACTTCTTCTGTAAAGGCACAGGAGCAGTCACCAGGCAGGCACTTAGGCACGTAATCAATGGAAAACTAAATCCCTTACCTGGTTACGATGAGGTGATTGAGTCCAGCCTGTTGAACAGAACAATAAATTTCACATTGTTCTTAAAAGGAGCAGGCTGATCTAGGGACTTTCCAAACTGGGCAACTGTTAGCGTTTCTCTTTCATAGATACTGAAACAGAGAGAGAAAAAAAACAAACCTGGAAAAAGCCACAATCTATAAATCAATATTAATCTATAAATCAATACTGTTTGACACAGTCTGTAGAGGAAAGCTTCTCAGATGCTGTCCACGATAGCTTCTGGCAACACCAAAAAAGATGAGCATAATTCTTAAGTGAAGTAGGAAGCTTTGCAAAAATGCATCATATCTTGTGGTCATATGCTGAAAACAAATATCCCAAAGCTCTTGATGATGCATCTGCTGTTTGTACTCATTGAATATCTCCCAAGCCAGCCATATTTATTGGAGGCACATTTTTGCTTAGCTGGGTCATGCAGAAATTAAAGTAAACATTACTTAAATACATATCATCAAATCAGGATATTAATCTGGCTAGATTAGTATAAATCCACTCGCTGTCCATTCCATAGCTGAAAGATTTATGGGGGCAGGTAGAAGCCTCAGAATCTGGAGATATACATTGCCTCTGCATTTGATTATACTCTCCAGATTTACACACAGTGTAGAAAGAGGCCACAGCTAACTTTCCAGGAACAGCAGTCATATTTTCCATAGGGCACCTTAGTATAAAATGTGGGTTACATGCACGTTAAATGAAGGGAAAGTTTTGGACAGTATGTCTCTTCAATTAATTCATAATCAGAAATGTCCTGTGGTCAGGTTCCTTGTCAGTGCTGTGCAGGGACATGGAAGTGGGCAGCTGTAAATGGCCTGTATAAATCTCCTATCTTTAGAGAATATTTTGCTGAAATATAGCTTCTGAAAATTACTCCATTTTCCTCTGGCAAATAAAACAGCCTGAGACATTGAAAACCTTGAAAGAGAAAGCAAACAGGGGAAGAGAAACATACCCTTGGTAGGAATTTTTGATAGAAGATGAAGCATCTGTGCATGGGAAAGAGATATTTAAGACAAAATTCTGAAGACTGAAGGAAAATCAGTACTATTTTACCAACATTGTTGTAAGATGACTCTGTGGTAGAGCTTTGGGCTCTGGCGTACTGGTGGTTTAAGCACCTCTGAAATGCCTGGGGCTGAGGTCAACGTATGGACATCCACCTCCTGTGTTTGAAATGTTAAGATTGTTCACAGGCCAGACCCAGGAGACTTGTAAGCCTAAGTCTCATTGAAAGACAGTACAATATTGGTTTCTTAGTACCTGAGTCTGTATAGACATGTCGTTGAGGCTCCTGCCTCCTGTAGGCACATAGTGTCTGGTAGAGACATTGCCAAGGGGAAGGCAGGTCAGCTGGAGGAAGCAGTGTTAGGCTAGAGGCAACCCAGTGCTCTGAATTCATTGCTGTTCTTGGCTCACAGCGTAGAGATCTGTGAGGGCCTTCTTGTAGTTGAAAGGCTTAGATCCTGACCCTGCAAAGATTAAGTGTCTGGCTTTACCTGTTGCAGTAATCCCACTATTTGAGATATCTTGGCTGTCACCTGGATAAAGCTAGGCATGTGCTTTGTCCCTCTGGAGCCCGCTCCCCACGCCTCTGTGAGCAGCGTTGAAATACATCAGTATCCTCAGCCTTGCCACTGGGAAAGTGTGTATGAATAAGCTGCATGACAGGGTCATAAATTACACGGAGAGTAGAACAAATCTTGGCAGCAGATCATAGCTGCTGGAGAGATGAGAGCTGTGGCAGACACATGAGGAGAAAAGGAAAGGAAGACTAATATTTAAGAGGAAGGCAGAAATTTTACTAGACTTTGTTCCATTGAAATGAGACCATTTCTGACCTTGATTTCTTTGGGAGCAGGCTTGGTCTCCTCATTTCTGTTTAATGTTTTTCTTTTTGTCTAACTTCTCAGGGAAGGATTGATGCTTTAAGACCCTTAGAAATCCTGCCTTCTTTATAGAAAAGCCAAAATCAAAACCATAAAGTGCAACTGATTTTTAAGCAGGCCAGAACAGTCCCACAAAAACATATATACTGTGCATGCCTATCTCAAATCCATGGACTGCAGCTATATCCTTACATTTGTGTGTCAGCCTTCATTGGATATGGGTCTAAATATTCTTTCCATGTCTAGTGTCTGTCACAAAGTCTAAACACCGTTACTGTGTAGAATTCTTTTTTTTTCTTTGAAGTTTCATAACCTTACAACATTCTTATAAATGTGTCTGAAAACCGTAGTGTGACTTTAAGACACGCTTGGAAAACCTTCAAACAATTACAAATATGCACACACACAAAAAAGTCTTTGCTTAGATGAGGTAATCCACGAGAGGGTTTCCAGTTGGCCTTTTGAAAACCAACTATTTTATATATAAATGTCAATGTTAATTAAAAATCAACACAAATCAGGAAGTAAAAACCCATAATGCTGTATTGGTTATGATCTGAACACGCTGATTAACTCCTACCCCATTACTAAGAGTTTATTCCTGTTCTTGGAGGCGGCCGAGTTTTTTAAAAGAAAGAAACAGATACGCACCCACTGGAGGATGTAGCCCATCAGATGATTTCATATTGAAATGAATACGTGGAGAACAATTTTCGGACACTGTGGGTCCTCGCATGATGCCTGATTAATGATGAAAATGGAGCGTCCTAATTCTTTTGGCATCTGTAGAAAGCCCTCCCATGATTTAAGCATATTGGCCAAAGTCCCCTCTCTGGAGAGCTGCTGTTGTCAGTGTAGGCTTATACCATGAATCAGTGAGACCTCATGAGTTAATATTTGTGTGCTTATGCTCTTAGCTGGCTTTTATGAGTGGTACTAAATGTTTTCTTAGATCCGGTCCTCAAAATGTGCCTTCCAACACTGCTGCTTCTATCCAAGCTGCTGGAGGGAATAGGAAATGGCCTGAGCTTAATCCATCCTCAAGACAATCTTCAAATGATTAATTTGTGGTTGTCCTGGAGCGCCACACAGCAGGTTCACTACTACTGAGTTGTTCCAGAAACCTTATTTATTACTGCTACATACATTACTGCATTTTTTTAGGGATGGGAGAATATGCCAGTGCATTCAGGGCACGCTTCACTACCTCTCTAGCGGGCCACACACTTGAAAAGGTTCCCAAATCGTAACACTTTAAATCAGGAATCCTATGCAGATAAAATTAATTTCAAAACCATTCCCTATAGTGTGTCCACCACTTCTTTTTGTGAATGCACAGGGACACTGCAGACGTGCATCAGCTAGGGGTGACCTCTTTAAGTCCAGTTAGGTCAAATTCTCTCCTAAATGCTAGACAGAACATCAATAAAATGGTGAACTATGCTCACCTCCTTCCCCAGATAAATTAGCCGTGCTGTGGACAGGATGGGGTCTGAACGGTGCCTTCACACCTGAAAGCAGTGGGGATGTGTTTGGAGAATGGGAGCCCCAGGGTGGAAAGCCAGCTGGCAGAATGAGGTCCCCCAAGAGCGAAAGGTTTCCCTCACGGGTGCTGCAAGAAACATTACTGAAGTTTGCATTGCCTGCTGTGTGAGGTTTAGAAAGTGGGAAAGAAACTGGTACCTCTCACACAGGCCAGCTTGCATGATGCTCAGAGCTGACTGGTGTCTTTCATCCTTTCTTCTACTATGGGGGAGGGTTTAAGGCAGGGAGGAGCTCTGTAAACTGCTAATCCACACACTTCCCTGATAAGAAAAGTTTCCAAGTATGAGAAGGAGAGCTTTAGACCTGCTGTAGGCTGCTGTGAGGAATGGGGCTTTCCCCATGTTGCTTTCTTGCCCATTTAATCTGACGTGCTGCCTAGGCTAGGGACCACAGGTAGGTAGAGCAGGCCTCAGAAAGCCACCCTGTGCACCTCCTGCCCCATAAAAATGATCCACTACATCTCTGAGGATCCTTCTTCACACCCTCCTGTGAACTCAGCCAGCCATACCAGCTGATCAGCACCTAACCCTCCTGCTCTGCCAGTGCAAGTTGTGTCACAGTCTGTGTGACTGTGGGCTGTGATTACGTACTTCTTAGACAAACGTGTGTTTGTTTGTGTGTGTAATTCCAGTGAGTTATGCTTTCAAAGAGGAGATTCATCTCCAGGGAAGGTAACACTTTCTAACGTTCAAATGCCACACTAGTTATCAGTCACTGATCTGTTTTGCCTCACTGAAAGAAGAGTCTTCATTTATCACAGAATCATGGAATGATAGAGGTTGGAAGGGACCTCTGGGGATCATTTCATCCAACCCCCCTGCCAAAGCAGCATTACCCAGAGCAGGTTACCCAGAATTGTGTCCAGATGGGTTTGGAATCTCTCCAGAGATGGAGACTCCACAACTTCTCTGGGCAGCCTGGTCCAGGGCTCTGTCACCCTCACAGGAAACAAGTTTTTCCTTCTGTTCAGATGGAACCTCCTGGGTTCCAGTTTGTGCCTGTTGCCCCTTGTCCTGTCGCTGGGTGCCACTGAAAAGAGTCTGGACCCATCCTCTTGCCCCCACACTTTACATATTGATGGGCATTGATCAGATCCCTTCTCAGTCTTCTCTTCTCCAGGCTAAACAGCCCCAGGGCTCTCAGCCTTTCCTCATCACAGAGATGCTCCAGTCCCCTCCAGCATCTTTGTAGCTTCTGTGTGGACTCTCTCCAATAGTTCCCTGTTACAAAAGTGAAGTTTTGATGTTGATTTTAAATCCAATCATAGCTTCAGGGTGTTTTGATCTGGGACTTCTGAATTTAGATTCATATCCAAATTGACATCTACTAGATACTCATGTAGTATAAATTCTATATAAATGAACAAATTATATGATGTTCATTGGGTGGAAACTAGAAGATGTGACCTTGTTAAACCAGAGCTGGAAGAGCCAACAATAGGGACAGCATCACAAGCATCCCTGGTGAGCGATGACTTCCCAAAAGTAAGGGGTTTTTGTAGGGAAAAAGCTCAGCAAAAGCCCATAACTGCCTGGAAATTACTAGAAATCAGTCTTCAGTCTTTCTTGCTGCAAGGGAATCTGAGTGAGGCTGCAAACAACTGCCGAATCCCACAAAGAAGAAAGGGAACTTTTCACCTGTCACCATGTGCAAGTTGCCAGAGGCAATGCAAGTATAAATACAATAACTCACTGCAGTAGCCATAGCTTTGCAGTGAACTGCACAGTCACCCTAACCCCCCGTGTTCTCTTCTAGGGCTATGCCGAGTGTGATGGATGCTTCTGGTTTAAAATATTCCAGAGAGAACATTTTTTTCTCTCTCTCCTCTTCCAGCCTTCTACCAACTGTGTTTGCATCTAATAAAATCCAGATGTTTCTTGAAATAAAATTGTTGCTATATTGGGTTGCAAAACTTCTTTTATAATTAAGGTTGTGACATTTTTAGTAAATGTTCCCTTTCGCTATAGTGACTCAGAGCGGGAAACAGTAGATTTTATTGACAGTAAAACACAGACAGAAGGTGTTTATTCTTACCTGCTAACAACAGTATTACTGCTCTGTGCTGCTCTGGTTGACAGTTTCTAACACGGCTTCTATCTAATATTTGTAGACAGCAAGATCTTGGGTAGAGCTATTCCCTGAGTGCAAGTCTGATTTCTCCTACAATGGTGTATATGTACCTATATGCAGCTATGTGACATCTGAAAAATACTATGGGGTGGCAAGATGACCTGAGGAATTAAAATACCAGGAATTAAAAGAATTAAAATATTACAAATGCAGTACACACATGGAAATTTGGAGGCATACTTCCAAAGGAAGACATTTTTGGATGCTATGTCAAGGGAGGCTATGGGGCATCGTTGTGATGGTTTGCAACACATTATGGCAGAGGACTGAGCTAGACAAAAAGTGAATTTCGAGTGGCTCTGTTATGACTAGAGTAATAACCATCTTTTATGCTGGTATCACAGCCTGTTTTCATTTTGTTTAAAAGACCAGAGGCTTTTATGTGCAAACCTTGGCTTGCACATATCTGTCTTAAATCATTTCCACTACCACTGCAGTAAAATACCTTGACTCCTTGTGTATTTTGTGCTGTCAGTCATCCCTGTGCACAAATACCTCCTCCAGGAGTCCTCCCTGAGCCACATCTCTGGTATGTGCAGATTGTCCCCAACCCAAGTGCAATGTTAAGAAATATGTTTAATTTCTTTTTAAAGACCTTTAATCTTCTTAATTCAAGAAGTAGTCCCCCAGTGTTCAAAAGGAAATCACACGTGGCCAGATGCTTCTGAGGGCCTGTTTCCTTTTCTCAAACAAATGCATCTCAACTCATCGCTGACTGCTTTTCCCTAGGGCTTCCTCAGGTCTGGTGCTACGTGGAGTAGCATGATGCTAACTGTGCTCTCTTTTATCCTCAAATTTTTTTCTAATTCAGAAAACTTGGAGAGCCTACCCCTTCTAAAACCTGAAAGTTTACAGGAAGAAAATCAGTTTTCAAGTTCATCTTAGTAGGAAAAAAAAAATTTTCTTTTGAACAAACTAAATATATCGTTTATGTAAAGAAAAAAAGTCAGAGAAATGTTTCAACTTAAATGTCATGGCAAATTCTAATAATAAATTTAAAAAAGAAACCAGTTTGATGCCCATTAAAGTTTCTAGTTATCCTGATACTGACTTCAAAAACAATACTGAGGGAATTCAGAAAGGAGCGATGTTAATGCAAGGATTGTTTCCTGCAAAGTATATTAAAGGGCCATAAACCCAGCTATTTTGGATGTTATAAGTGGAAATGACATAAGGTGCAATAAGTGAAAGGAAAGATGGAGAATTCTGCTCTGCAGATCCAAATGTCAGCTGCTTCGCCTGCTAACTTTTCTGTGTGCGTGCAAATGAATGCTAGCTTGTTTTGGAGGAATTACTGTACAGTAAATAAAGAACATTCAGTGTCCCTAGATTTATAAAAAACTTACCCTGAGAACAAAGAAGATTAATTGAATCTTCAAAATAACTCACTGCATTTCCAAAAAAAACGCAAAACCATTTTTCAAGAACTGTCATTTCTGTCTCTGGTTAAACATATGGATTTCACACCAGCCATGCGTACTGGTGAACTGTATCTGAGAAGTACCGCTGAGCTGCAGTGTGATGGGTATAAGTACTTTGCAAGCCTGTAACAGAGAAAACAAGCCCATGAATTTCACTCGGGTCCTTCAGCTTCCCATTGAAGGTGTTAGGATTCAAAGTTTGAGATCTGGGCTACTTTCAAGTAAGCGTGGCAGAACTCCATCGGTTCTAACAAGTTCAAGACTTCAGCTATTAATCATCTTGACTGCAGAGAGGAATTGGATGTAGACTTGTTTACTGTGGGCTCTTGTAACTATTGGAAACTAAGGTTACAGGATTCAGAAGATGGCATGCTCCAATCCTGGGCTTGAATATGCCAGAGATATAGACTATTCCAGCAGATGTTGGCTTGACCTTGACTCTAGCCCCTGCTATGAAGGAGCTTGCTTCAATAACCCTTCTCAGGTTTGCACCTTTCTAGTTCAGCAAGCTTTTCTTAAACCACCAGAGCTGAAAACTAGACTGAATTCTTCTACTTGTTGGTGTTCCCCAGCAGCCTTGGAGAATGACTGATCTTGACTAATTCTTAAACACGTCTGTGTACACACCTTGGGGCACTGGATTGGTGACTCTCTCTCTCTCTCTCCTTTCTTTTTCGTTCTTTCTTTTTCCCCAGGTGAAACCCATTTCATTGTTCATGTCTGACCATGTTTCATAGCTTTGCTGCTGCTCCCTTCCAGGCTGTCTCCAATTTGTCCCTAGACAACTCATTGAAAGGATAGAGCACCAGAATAACAGGGGTGGCACCACAGCTGATCAAGCAGAGCATGGGAATCAGCCTCTCAGTCTTGCGTACACTATTCTACTGCTTTTCTCCATGCGTGCAGCTCAAAATAAGAATTCAAATTTTTGACAACAGCATCTCACTGATTTTTTTATAATCTGAAGTTTTCCTTATCCCTTAGTTCTTTGTTAGAGTTCTGCTGCTGAACCACATAAGCTCCCTTGATCATTGAGCAATCTCCACTTGTCTATTAGATTTCATGGTATTGATTTCAGAGGTGATGTCAAGGTCATTTTGGATTCTGACACTGTCCCTGAAATTCTTGGAAGTTTTGGTGTCTCTTGGCCACACATAAATGTCCTACTTATGTTCTACTTATTCTTGACAGCTGTACTAGGGAACCGTGTTTTAATTGGAATAATTTGAATTTTTAGCTTAAAGTCAGTCCCTGAAAAAAGAGCATTCAGGACTGAAGAAATTCTAAACGTAATCATATGTAATGCCGCCTTTATCCTACCTTATCTCTTCTTTCTTTTGATTTTTGAAAGAAGTCAAAGAAGTGATTTACTCAAGGTCTTTATAAGTGAGCGCAGACGGTTACGTTCAACGCGCTAATAACGTGCAGCGGCAGAAGCAAAATGGAAACTGGATTATGTGGCAACTGTTTCTTTTTTCCATAAATCGTGATTACTTGCTGTGGATGTAGCATCCCGAGAAATCTGTAAAGTTTACATACAGAGTAACAGACGGAACAACTTCCAACAAAAATTCCTTTCTTTCTAGCTGAGCTGTATAAACCCAGCAATTCTGCTCCTAAGGCGAACTGCAGTTTACGTGCCTCGTGCACATGTCTGTGTGTATGTGTGTCTTCTGAAAACAAACTGGGGTGAATCATATTGGAAGAGCTTCACAGACTCTGGTGTTGTCGGCGGAGCCTAGAATAGCAGACTTGCAGGAAAATCAGTTGCCAGCAGGCAGGTAGGGACGGCAATAGTTTTCTCACTTGCATGAATCAGAAGGAGGTTTTTTTTTTCCCTTCACTTTATATTCCTAACCAGTTTGTTCCTGCATTCCCATCACTACACTGAGGACTGGTGTTCTTTTGTGAACAGGCTTTTAAACAGAGATCCAGCCGCGCTGCTGGTTTAACCACACGCTCTATATTCTAGCCCATGAAAAACGAGGGATTATTTGCTAGGTATTCAGTGGGATAACGACATTCATTTGCAAGAATTTGTACCAGTCTTCTCCATTATAGAAACTAGACTTCCCCAGTAGCCACAGCCACCAACAACACCGAGTATATGATTTCTTCTAACGATTTTACAGGGAATGCGTATCAGCAAAAATGAAGATATTCCCAAGACCGTTGCGCTCACTGGGTGGGAGACTGCTGCAAGAGACGCGTTCAAGCCTGCCTTTGATAGGACAGCCGCCTCAGGGAGGGTTTGAAGCAGGTGAAGCTTCTGCCTCATTTGCTCATTTTTTTCCTACCCTGGTGCAGTGGCAATAGCAGGTTTTGCTGCTGGTGCTTTTGCTGATGAGCACGCTCAGCCTCTGGGAACTCCATGGGTTCTTCTCATGCACCCAGGCTATCTCTGGGGATACACCCTCTGTCCTCTGGCCCACCCCAGCCACCTTGGAGCATGAGATCCTGCTTGCTCCCATTCCCTTCTCTCTGCCTATCAGACCATCCTGTGTGTCATGACTTTCAATTTGGGAGGATGAGCCAGAGGTTGTACTAAGCTCTGAGAGACAGAGAAAGTATGTCTCAGTCCTACTGTGCTGAAGGATTTGGGAAAGCTTAAGGTGACTGACAGCATTTTGAGCTGCACAGAGGTGTCGGTGAAGGAATTACAGCATGTAAACTGATGCACAATTAAACACCTGGGATATTTATTGGATCTAAGCTTATAGCAGCTGATTATCCTCTACATTTTAAAATTTTTTACTAAACCATTACTTACTGGCCTAAAGCCAGTCTGTGGAGGAGTAGATTAGCAGCACTATTATGCCATCTTGCCTAATACCCCTCAAGATTTATTCCTGCTAGGAGCTATAAAAAATATTGTGTAATCTCCTCCAGGTTACCAAATACATTGGACACATTGGCAATCATACCTCCCTGATACGAGGATCTTCACTGACTTCGGGGCTGATGGATGATACCATAGGAATGGAGATAGAGTTAGCCCTTGGTGTATCATGTGCCTGATTCCAAAAGCAGCAGGTTTTGCATAGAGATTAAGTGTATAAGATTGCAATTATAGAAGACATTTATGCAGAGAGTCCGTGCTTTGGTTGTCCAGAGCATTTGAAACCCCTCAAGAGACGCTCTGCAGCTACGCTGCTGCTGCCCTAATTAACTCTCTTGCGCATTGGCATTTACAAGCAAATAATTTGACTCTCTCTCTTTTATTAAAACACATATTATAAAGTGCTCAGCTAAAGAGGAAATTAAAATTTCCTTTCACACCCAAGACTTTTCCTGGTAATACAAATACCTTGATATTACAGCAGCCAACATGTTGTGTAGACAAAGCAGGACAAAACAGCCAGAGACATACTTCACGGAGCGTGTGATGAAGAGCATTTGTGCAGGTATGAACTCCTCTTGCTGCTGAGCTGGGGCAAGAGTGAGGAAGAGAATAACCCAAGTAGATCTTTAGCTGGTGGAGTTTGATGTAATTTAATTAATTCCAGAGGAGCCACTCTCCCGGAGGCAGTATGGGTGAAAATCCTCAGGTGGGCTTGTGCCGAGGACCTAGCTATTCAGAAGCTGTCTGTTATAGAGCTTTATTTTTACCATAGGTAACTCTGAAACAGGCTTCAAATGAAGGGTTCAGGAGAGAGACCAAGGGTACGGCAGCTGTTCCACTGTTGGGATGGGAGGTGTGCTCCACAATATGTTCTGATCAGAGATAGCTCCATCCTGTAAGATCCTGAAATGCTTTTAATTATTCTCTAGAATAATTATTCAGTGGGAATACTTATTCAAGGGAATAATTACTCAGGAGAAAGCAGCCATCATCAGGAGGAATGAAGCAGCATATCCACGCTCCATCCGCACATAGCAGCATTTACGAGAAGAAGAGGGAAACAGCAACTTTCCTGGTTGAAACCACAAGGGAAATTATAAGCAGACAAAATCCCATTGGAAACCGAGCCAGGGCTGTGGGCTATCACTCCTACTCTTGTGGCAAGTGTGATGGGGTTTTTAATGATGAGATCCAGTCAACGGTGTAGAGCGATGCCTCCTGTGAGAACCAAGAGGATCCCCTTCCCCTGACATTTTCTACCTGTTCAACAGACTTTATCCTATGTCCTTGTCTTTAGATGACAGTCATCAAAAGTGCTGTGGAATGTCTTGTATGGCTCTTAGGAATCTGTATCTTTCTTTTTCTTTAACTTTGTAGCTATTACTTGCAATTCTTTCATGATCTGAGTGCGCTTGGGTGTTGAGTGCAGTCCTGGGTGAGAATCTGTGGGACTCAAATGCCCAGGCAGAACACTTTTCTGTTGGAAGGTACTGTATCCTCAAAGTTAAAGCTTTGGGAATATAGGCAAAATGTCCACAAAATTTATAGACAATCAGATCCAGCATTTTGATTATATCAAGTAGCCCCAAACTGCAGAAACTTTGATGTTCTATATATATGCTCGTTTCAAAATGTTAAGGAAAATTTTCTTTTAAAAGCTGGTATGACAGCGAAACATGGGTCAGATTACTTCTGTTTGGCTCAGAATCTTGAAAAGTAATATTCCTGTTTAATTTGGAATGAAAATAAATGCTGAAATTGCAGGACTTTTGAAATGTCTTGGATGCAAGTCTGCTCTGATTGCAAAGTCAGATTGCTGGTGTATTAGCTCAAACACAGGTCTGTACTAAACCTCACTGTTACACGAGAAATTCTGATGAGCTAGGGCTGACTTCACCTTTCTGCACAGGTATGTCATAGAACCATAGAATGTTTGGGTTGGAAGGGACCTTAAAGATTATCTAGTTGCAACCCCGATGCCACGGGCAGGGACACCTTCCACTAGACCAGGCTGATCAAGGCCTCATCCAGCCTGTTCTTGAACACTTCCAGGGATGGAGCATCCACAGTCTCTCTGGGCAACCTGTTCTAGTGTCTTACCATCTTCACATTGAAGAATTTTTGTCCCTGGTGTCTGTTAAATGCTTCTGCATTACAGCCTTGGGGAAGCCACCAAATAAAAGCAACTGCCTCTACTTTTTCAGGATCCTTGGAGCAGCGAAAACATGAGATCCTCTGGGATTTTTTGCCTTGCTCTATTAAAGAAGAGTTGTAACATGTAGGATGCTTCCCTTGAAATATTTTATTGTAAATACCTGTATGGGGTTTATCAGGTCCTGATGCATTTTGTGCATGGTTGGACTTCTGTCCTCCTCACTTGCAAAACCCCCTGTATTCCCCAGGGAATATAGTGAAGCTACTGGCAGTTCAGGAGTGGGCTGATTTGAAAAATAAGGATGGAATGTGCTCTGAGCTGGGGCGGTGGTAGTGGTGGTTTGGATTGAAGGGAGAGCAACTTTACCTTCTTAATCATCCCATGTTTGCTTAATTATCCCAAAGTATGTCTTGCATTCCCCTGCCCCCTCTGAGAATGTGAGATGGGCTTGTTATAAGTTTTAGGAAGCATGAAATGTGAATTTCCCCTTAATTTAACATACTTCCGAGTTGCGCACTCTCCCTTCAGAACACAGCTGCTTTGACTGCTGGGTTTTGTTTGCTTTTCTTCCAGCAGTCTTGCCTTTCTTTGGCCTGTTTTTCCATCTTCTCCTCCTCCTCTTCTGAGTCATCTGCTGGCACAACTCAGTGTTGGCCCTGGTTGTTAGAGCAGGGCATTGTTGCTGTGTATAGGTACAAAGAGGGGTTATTTTCATGCTTGGCATATGAATACCAAAATTCCCTGTGCTTCTATTTCTTCGAAGTCAGGTCTTTAGTGTCAAGATATTCAACTGGTACCATTTCACTTTCACAGACCTATTCTGGTGGGCACCAGTTGGAGTTGATGGAGACGACTGACATGGTCTGAATTGATTTTTCCGATTTTCAGCTGGGACTTGCCTTCTCTGAAGTGATCTTTGTTCACCCCCCTGACTGACCCTGGTGAAAGTTGGTGTCATATCTTTGAAAGGTTCCTTTTACACGGGTGTCTTACTGCCTAGCACGTATCACAACAACATGATGCAGTGCCACAACAGCCGAGTATTTATATCCTCTGGTTGGGATAGGGAAGAGATCTGTTTGTGTATGCCATGTTGAGGCATATATTGTGTCCTGGAGTGACACTGGGATAGCCACTCCTCAATTCTTTCCTGCTACCCTTGTTAGTGTCTTTATTGATACGAAGGCCTCACTGGTGAGAGACTGGGCTGGTGGGTTTACAAAATAGCACTTCAGACTCTGTAGTAAAAAGAGCTTTAAATTATGAACATTTCTTAAATAACAAAGACCTGATCTTCCCCAGGGAAAATAATAGACATGAGAGTTGTTGCACTGAACATTTAACTGGTGTTGGTGGAATTGGCTGTTCCTGTTCCCTCTGCTGCAACACTTCAGTGCCTTGATTTTCTTTGCCTCTGCCTCTTTGATTCCATGCTGAAGTCGCAAATGCTTCAAGGCAAGAACTCCCTTACAGTTTGTTTTCCAAAACATCATGCATTAGAGTTCTTGATCATCATTTTAGGCCTTGTGGTGCTAGCATAAGATAAAAGCGAGCATTGCTGTCTCAGATCATAGAACCATAGAATCATAGAATGGTTTGGATTGGAAAGGACCTTAAAGATTATCCAGTTCCAGCTCCCCTGCCATGGGCAGGGACACCTCCCACCAGACCAGGTTGCTCAAAGCCTCATCCAGCCTGGTCTTGAACACATCCAGCGCTGGGGCATCTACAGCCTCCCTGGGCAACCTTTGCCAGTGTCCCACCAACTTATTAGAGCATGTATGTTTATGGGACCTTTTTTTCTCCTTCAGTGCTGTGCTTTGTTTTCAGAAGGATTTCTGGCCTTTCTATTCTAGCATTATTCTTTTCTCTGCACTCTCCCTTCTCTGGCTGATGGCTCAGTGCTGCATGGTTTTACTACATCGATTTTCACTCTGCTTGGAAGCCAGGGTACAAAGAACATGGATTGTGACTCGCTGATAAAGATAGATGAATCTGTGTTTATTTTTTAGGGGAATCCACGAGCCATTTCTCCAGCTCAAAACTGGGCCGATTTTGCTTTGATGGGTTTTGTGACCCCTTTTCTTTGTTCTCTGCAAACATCTGGCCAACCCTTTTTATTTACAACAGTATATTCACGGAAAAGAGAATGTCTCAAATATGGAAAGGAAAAAGTGTGACACCCTCTGAAAGCATTTGCTCAGCTGTTTTGGAAGATTTGTGGGTGTTGGAGTGTTTTAATCATTCAGTAAAAACAATGCCATGTAATTTACCAGTTCAGAGGCCATTTACACAGCCTACTCACTATTCTAAGGCTGGAATACATTCAGCTGGTCTTGACCACCAAAGATCTACTTAATGCCTCAAAAACTGCCTTTATGAAGTTGGGTGGTTCCATTAACATGATTTCTAAATGGAGCCCCTGCTGAACAGTGAAACAAGCAACTCACATACAGAGGTACTGTCATACAACCCTTTTTCCCCTAAGGGTCTTTTTAAAAGTATGTTGTAAAGTGCTTTACCATTGGTTCTTACGTAGCCTAATTTTCAAAAAAGAGCTGTAGAGGAAGTGATTCAATGACAGGAGAAAGAATCCCAGAGATGGACTCACACAAATGAAATAACAATCGTCCACTGGAGTGAATTAGGCAGAGCAGAAGGACAAGTGAAAGTAATAAGGAGAGTCTCTGGAGGACCAAGTTAACATAAAATCAGAGTGGTAGGATGAGATGAGTACATTTGAGATCTTTAAAATCCAAGGAGTGACTCTTAATTGGATTAGATGCTGGATCAATGATTAGAAGTACACAACCAGTCAATGTGTCTGAAAATGGGGGAGGTTGACTCCCATTTCTTGCAGCAAGAGATTGGTCTGTTCATGGATTTGAGATCCTGACAAGTTTCTGAGCAAGGATTTGGGAATTTGTCTTTTACAAGGCAGAAATCATTTCAAAAAGCAAGGCCAAGAGAAGGACAAACGCTAAACACTTTCCATAGGTACAGATGGGCAAAATTGCCGGAGGGGTAAAAAAACCCCAGGCAATAATATCTTGCTTTCCAACTACAACACATTAAACAAAGTGCTTAATTAGGGAGCTGGTGATTCGCAGAAGCAAGTAAGGTTTTATCAGAACAAAAGCCAAGGTGAGCAGAGGAAAGACTGGGTTTATAATTCTTTGTAGAGAAACATCATTCAGACACAAAGGGCAGGATTGGTCGCAGAGAGAAAAAAGGGGGAATGATTTGTAGGGAATTTTTTTGAGACAAATGGGTGGTGAAACTAAAGCTCGGGAAAAAGTATTTGTTTTAAAATGTGACACACCACTTCAAATTAGATAGCTGCTTGTGAAACGCTGCTTCCTCGGAAGGCTGGTCACAAGTGTCTCTTCAGCAACAGGCAACTAGTATATAAATCATTGCAATATTTATTTAATTCAGTAATACCTGGGGTGACCTGCTTTTCTAGTATGTCTGTACTTCATGTATTAAAAAAGTTGTCATGCTCTCAGCAGCTGTTTTCCATGCCTCTCACTTCCTAGGATAAAACATGATCTTATCTGTCTATATACCTATACTATAATACTAAAACATAACACATTTCACATTTGAGCCTCTTTGTGATAAATTCTGCTCTCAGCTTTAGCCTTGCTTTGAGTCATTCTACCTTGCAAGGACAGGCATTTAAAGAGGGAGTCGTATCCCTGGGTGAGACGAGGCTGGTTTACAAATGGTGAGATCCTCTTAGCTGTGTTGCCTATGCTTGGTTTCCTTACCCAATCATACTCCTCTGCCCTCAACTTCTGAACCCACTGACTAATGTCAACCAACTTCACCAGAAGGGTAGAACCGTCAAAGATAATTTTGTTCCTGTAAGTGTCAGCAATAAATTGTTGAGTAGGAGAGAGAGAGATCTTGTGACTGAAAGGAAAGATTGAAATGTGAGTTCAGGCGCGAGTAGGTCTGAATGTGCCCAGGAGAGATGTTATGAAAGCTCCGCTAATGGGGAAATGATTGAGAATCCACACATCCGATATGGCTTGGTAGCAAACCAGCTTTGACTGTGTGTTGAACGAGTAAAATTAATTGGGGGTGCTTTTGACTTGTAGCCTTTGAATTTGTAAGGTTCTCTGTTCTGCTTTCCTCTACAGTCTAGCAGGGTTTTTTTACCATGAAAGTCGACATTGTTCTATGGCACTATGTCTTTAGAAGCAGAGCTGTTAAGAAAAATGCCAAATAAATTGAGATTAATGGTAAAATTTAAAGTCTTGACAGCACAGCAGAGGTCTTTGGAGAATCTCGGATTATAACAATATGGAGGCCTAGAGGTGGTATGCCACAGGAAATCCATGGATCTATGAACTCTCAGGAAACAATTTCATGGCCATTATGTTGGGTGGGACCTATAGAAAAAAATATGCTTCCGTATATACATTTCACTCCATTTCTCTATACCTTCCCATCAACAGACTTATTCCGCTGTCTCCCTGGATTAACTCTGAGGTCTCTTTGTGCTTCCCAAAATAGCTCAAGTAGCTTTGGAGATATTAATAACTTGCCTAAACAAGGCATTGAACAGCCTGAGCAAAGCTGTCCCTCCTCTGAAGAGGAGGCAGGTTGCACCAGATGACTTCCAGAAGTCCCTTGTGACCCGTATCAGCCTGTGAGTCTGATGCTATGACTCTTGTGACATTGCTGGCTCATTGAGGAACACCCTTTGAAGATGTTTGTAGTCATCAAATGAAAAGTCAACTACTACTGGCAAAGCAGTCCAGTATTGAGGATCCTTTTTTTTTCTACTTTGTGTCACTCTTTGAAAGACAAGCAGAAATAAGGCCGAAAGATTGAGCTGAGGTATACAATCTAACTTGCAGGCACCTGGTGCCCTGTAACTAGAAGACCTGGACAGATTGAGGGAGCTTGAGGCCAACAAGTTCCTCCAGGTCTAGATGTGGGTGCAGGCAAAGTTGCCAAGGGTAGAAGCCTGCTGGAGGTACCAGAAAAAGATCATGGTCCCGCTACCTTTTTTATGCCGGAGTCCTGAAAAGCAAATAGCTGAGTCTGTAATTTCTGCTGAAGAGGAGATGGGGTTACGTAGGGTTTGGCTTTTGCAGGGGGCAAGAGTAGCAACAGGCCTTTTCCTCTCCATCCATGATTTGGTTCCTTGTTCTACGTGAATATGAAGTGAAGCTTTTAAAGTTTCAGAGGGAAAAGAGAGACCTGGAAGCTTCCCACAAGTGTTTCCTACCCAACTATCTCTTTTTTGTCCTGAAAATTTAAACAAGGCCTATAAAGAAGAAAGTAGAAATGAGATAGGCACTAGAAGAAGTCAAAGAGGTGTGCCTCTCAGCTAACCGACTCATGAATCAGGCACCCTCAGGCCATGAAGCTGGCTTAGCTGTCTTGAAGTTTTTGTACACAGTAAGTCGTGTTCTTCCCCATTTCCAGGTGATGTCTTTAAAGATGTTACATTAGACTCAAGTTTTATTACGTATCTTAAAACCAGGAATTTAACAACAGGATGAGTATTTTACCATGTTACACAGAAGCTGGGGTATTAAGGAAAATAACCAAATGTTGAAAGACACTTTTTTAAATGGCAGGAAATGGTAACATGGGGTTTTTTTATAGGCATTTGATTCTCTGCTTTGCTGGCAGGGACTGTCTGTGAGAACTGTGACAAACTGGGCTCCAGAGCGTCTCTTTGCCTGACCAGGGCCCCTGATGTTTTAATTACAACTGTGGGAGACGGACAACAACTAAGAGTAAATGCCTATTTCCAAGATAAACTTCAGCTCTCTTCCATGGGGTGGTGGGAGGTGTTACTAAAATAATATACCCTCCAAACAAAACCTTGCGGGGACAGGGTGGAGAGGACCCATGCAGGCTCTTGGTGAGGAAATTGTGAGGAAAACTGCGGAGAAAACTCATCTGTGCAACTTCATTAGAAACAAAGCATCAGCTTCTGTAAATCAGCATCGTTTAATTGACACTGAATTAGTCATTTGGCTTTGCACCACATGAATCACTGGTGTCAGTCCTCTCTCTGGTGAGGATGTTTCTTCTGGAAACAATCATTACTGCAGATCTGTGGATGCGTTTTTCTCTGAAAGCCCTTTTGTATGTGCAGGCACAGGATGAGTGCTGTCTGCAACTTTCACGTGGCCATTCTTACAGCACATTCGAGTAAGGCATTATTTTTGTCTGTAGATTAAAACCAAAAGAACCCTCTATAGGTTCCATGACCCTGGAAAATCTACAGATCATAGAATCATTTAGATTGGAAGAGACCTTTAAGATCATCAAGTCCAACCATTCATCCAGCACTGCCAGGTCACCACTAAACCACGTCCCTCAGCACCACATCTCCACAGCTTTTAAACCCCTCCAGGGATGGGGACTCCACCACCGCCCTGGGCAGCCTGGGCCAGGCCTTGACAACCCTTTTGGGGAAGACATTTTTCCTAATATCCAACCTAAACCTCCCTTGCTGCAACTTGAGGCCATTTCCTCTTGTTGTATTGCTTCTTCCTTGGGAAAAGAGACTGATGCCCACCTCGCTCCAACCTCCTTCCAGGGAGTTTTTGAGAGTGAGAAGGTCTGCCCTGAGCCTCCTTTTCTCCAGTCTAAACAACCCCAGGTCCCTCAGCCGCTTCTCACAAGACTTGTGCTCTATAGACCCTTTCCCAGCTTCATTGCCCTTCTCTAGACATGCTCCAGCACCTCAATGTCCTTCTTTGAGTGAGGGACCCAAAACTGAACCCAGGATTTGAGATACTTGGGCTTTACCTCCTCTCTGCCCCATCTGGCTCTTTGCTTATGGCAGTGGGATACTTTGTTGATTACATGAGAAAGGGGTGAGGCATTAATACCTTTGCGGCGACCGAGGCCACAGTCATGAATTGTGGGGGTTCTCTTGAGCTTTAAAGGCTGCTGCTGCTTTGGTCAAAATCCTACCGCTTTCCTCTGAGGCTGTGCAAAAGAAGATTATGATATAGCTGCCAGTGGAGGAGAGAGCAGTCCTTGTTGGGTGTTCCCAAGCTCAGGAGGTAGGGTCTGCCATGCCTTGCCCTGTCTGGGAGCTGTCTTTGTGTAAGATGTGACTGCCCTTGAGCAGGATGCTGCCACTCCCATCCATATCTGGACACATCTGTGGAGCAGATGATGTGAGATGCTCCTGGACCAGTAACCTGGAAATGTCATCCACAGTTGCCTTCCAGCTGTATACTCACCCTCCCCTCCACAGAACCAGGGTGAGTTTGGCCATTCCCCTCGCTGGGAGAAGGACATGCAGCTTCAAGAGTGATGGTTAGAAGTATGCTGAAGAGCTAATAAAGCTGTTTGTCCTGTATTTTCCTGGTGGATATATCTTTTCCAGCCTTTCTTAGTGGGAGGATAGTGAAAAAGCTGTTTGTACGGCTGTTTGCTTTCGTAAATGAGGGATGTCGGTTCACAAATTACAATTTAATTTAGCCACACCCTTCCTGTAACTGAGTAATAATTAAAATCAGATTAAAAATGGGTTGTAATAGAAAATAAGAGAAACACTCATGCTTCTAAAGGGTTGGATGAGAAAGAAAGAAAGAAATTTGATTAAAAATAAATAGGATGGCTTGGTAAACATAATTGTTGAATTGGATGAGGAGCGTGATTTGAAACTGAAAGCCCCTTCCTATTCTGATCGTGTGCCTCCATATATTCAGGATAAAGGAAAACTGGCTGAAAATTTCCAGTCAAAGCAGAGTTGTGATAGAAAATGCTGTTTTTTCTCAAACTACATTGTATGATTTAGTTGGACAACCCCTTGTGCAGCAATGATTCAGGGCTCTGTGCATGGCAGAGGCTGAGGGAGGACAGTGCAAGAGGGGCTGACTCCTTTCCTCCAGAATGCATAATTTTAGAAAGTACTGAGCAAAATTTGAACCAAATTAAGCTTTGAATTTACAGATTCTTTTTAGTTGCTTGAAAAGAAAGGGGGGAAAAAAAATCGCCTCAGCTCCTGCCAGCCAGCAGCCCAGGACCTGTGACCAGCTGCAGCAGACTCCCTGGGCTTGTTAGGAGAGCTTGTTAGGAGAGCAAGCTCATTACTGGGATAGTGACTGATGGGGAGGGAGGGAGGGGGAGGACTACGGAGGTGTTCCATGGTGTGCACAAAGTGATTGTTGCTTGTGCCCCTTTAAATCGAGCAGAAGCTCTTTGGGTGGTGCTTTATAAGGGAGAGGCTTTAGTAGGCATATCTGGAGGGGTAAGGCTTAGTGAGAGTGTTGGTGCTTTGCTGCTTGGAAGTAGTATTCCTGAGTTGTCATCTGTTGTCCCTCCTACTTGGCATTCTGTTGCTTGGCATGACTTTGTATGAAGCTTTCCCCAAGCTCAAAAGTGTGAAAATTTGTGATATAGGCCTGTCCTTTTCTAAGGAAGAAGGGTGCTGTGCCTGGGTGCAAAGGTGGGGTTCTAGATACTGACATCTTTGCTTCGTTCTAATAGTGCCCCCTTACCCTTAAAAGCTAAAAAGCCTTATGGATAATTGAGCTAACTCTTTACATCTTCCTTTTGCACAGGCAGATGTTTAAATGAGAAATAATCAACCTCTTGCTGCTTTTAGTGCTGCTTGTGCTTTCTGCTCCTCCTAACCAATGGTGCCTGGAATGGTGCCTTGTACTCCTTTTGCCCCTGCTTGCTTGGAGTAGCTCAAAGTGTGAGACTAGCTAGAAAAGCCCATGAAGATAACTTAATTTTTGTGTGTGTGTGCTTTCTTTCAGTATTGTGCTTTCACGTGCATGAACATATGTTTAATGCCAGCAAGCTGTCTGTGACTGAGCAGAGAGAACAGCCTCAATATTTACAGCAGGTAAGGCCTTTTATTTACCAAGTTCTGGGTGTTCTCTGTGGGTTTTGGTTTGGGTTTTTTTTATTTTTCAGTCTGGCTTACTGAATTTTATAGGTAAGACAACTATTCTTGGCGCAAATAAGTGGGGGCAAAAAAAATGTAGCAGTACAAATACAGGTATTCTGAACTAGCTCTCCATATTGTCGTGAGGAGAAATGGAGGTCATTCATAGGCCAGAAGTTTAAAGACAGGATGTCCTCATGTGTGCAGGGCATGAGCAAATGGACAGTGAAAGATTGACTGTGGTGGAGAGATACTGAATCACTTGAGACATTGCCCCTGGTGTTCTTGAGAAACAGTATTAACAAAAACTAGTTTTCTTCCTTGTGTTTTCCCTGGCCAAGGTGGTGGAGTAGTTTTCTCTCCATGCTTCAGACAGTGTTTGAAAATTTCCTATCAGTAAATAGAAGAAAAATAAAAATCTACTTTCTGTCCTAAAAATAAATTTTGCTTCAGTTTTGTGGCCTTTATGACAAGGAAACAAATTTCTTTTAGGAAGAAAGTGTGTAGGATGTAAATAGGAGTTTACTGTATTTTGTCAATTATCTCAATTCTACTGTTTTTCTAATTTTGAAACCACTTCTTTGTTCTGATATGAAAATGGTCGAAGTCTTGTTTGCTTCTTTGGGGAAGTGTTAGTATTTCTACAGAAAACATTAAAAAGTGCTTTTGTAATGAGATCTAGACAGAATGATATTTCCCTCTTCGAGCAATGCACAGAAATGCAGCCTGGGACAAAGCCTGGCTTGTTTATGGAGCAAGGCACAGATAGCAGCTGCAAGCAGTTAAGGCTGAGAGGAATCCTTTCAGAGCTGCTGTCTCCCCACATGGACCCACCCATTTCTTACACTCCTACTCCCTGGGGAGCAGGCAAAGTAAGGTATTAATGTAAAGCACTATTTCTTTGTATTCCTGTTGTTAACCATCTGTTTTGGGAACAGTGTATTTTAAGCTTAAATAGATAATGGCGATACTTGTGAATACTCTTAAAAATGTGGACAATGCTGGTATTACTAATTCCCCCAAAGCCCTTAAAAGTTCCTCTCCTTGTTTGGATAGTTTCACAACCAAGGAAAGTAGGAATGTTTTCTGGTGCTCTTGGTGTTCCCTACAAAATGTATTTTCTTCTGTGTGCCAGTTTCTATAAGCCAGGTACTACTTTGGTCTTGAGAGCGCTTGGATTTCTGTCAGCCATCTTCTTTCAGCTTTTGTTAGAAACAGTTGCTCATTTGAGGCAAGCCTGCTCTTCAGCCTTTTCCTGGTGACCATGAAATGAATGGTGGTTGGCTGATGGTCAGAAACAGCCCTTCGGCTTTACTTGTGAGAAAGGTGCACAGAAAGGCAATGTATCCTTTTGCCACACTCTAGTGCTCTCACCTCTTGTCCATACCACTTGTCCTGGTGAAAAAGCAGCACTGCTTCTCCTCTCAGGTATGTTGTGAGCCTACAAGGCGTATTCTGAGTGTGGGATGAACTGGATAATCTCCATCTGGAGTATCGGTGAACAAGGAGCTATGGAGCAAAGTCTTGTCCAAATTAATGACTGTTTTCTGCTGCTGTATTTGCCTATGGTTGTGGCCATATAAACTGATTGGAAGCTTACCACAGAATTAATATATTTTTGGGGAAGTGGCATAGTCCAGCCTAAAACACATGCTCTGGATACCTACTATTTACCACAAAGGTGTAGCATCACAGCAGGGTAGGGGTTGGAAGGGACCTCTGGAGATCATCTTGTCCTACATGCCGGTTCTGGCAGGGTCACACAGAGCAGGTTGCCCAGGATGGCATCCAGGTGGGTTTGGAATCTCTCCAGAGAAGGAGAGTCTGCAACCACTTTGGGCAACCTGCTCCAGGGCTCCAGCACCCTCACAGGAAAGATCCTCTATGAGAATCTCTTCTGGAGACTTCTGTCCTTCCCCTGTCTTGCTCCTGGCTTCTACAACTCTAGCAAGGCTGGCTGTTGAGGCCTCAAAGTGAAGCGCGAACCATTGTCATGTTGAGCTTTGTCTATTTAAACTGAATTATCATTTTGGTACCTTTATTACAGCACGCACAAATCTGAGTTCCTGCACTTCAGTCAGCTGCAACCATCGAAGCTCTTGGGCTTCCACAGCAGTTCTGTCCTGTTGTAGAGTGAATCCTTTGACCTGCTGCTAGGGATGGTGGTGATGGGTTAGCAGCTTTATGCTACTAAAGCAGCATTGGGCTCACAGCCTGGGGAGGTTGCAAGCTTGGTGTGACTAAGGACTATCCTGTTTTTTTAACTAGCTGAGAATCCAGCCTGTGTTGAGAGTCAGTGTAGAGCATCTGGAGTGTGGACAGTAGCTGGCTAGAAGAACAGGCAGAATTAAAGCTTGCACTATTTGGTTCTATTAATCACTATATGATTTTATTTCTGCACTGATGGCAAACTGTGAAATCCTCCTACCAGTAGGTAATGGGGAGACTGCACTGTCGTGATCCACCATATTAGCCACTCTCCCTTCTGCTGTCCCTGGCTTTTCACCCATAAGGTAGATACCTCATTTACCAAATAGTGGCTGAAATCCACCCTTGTACCACAGCATAGTTAGAAAAGACTGGAGACTGGCCCAGTGTTCCTCACTTTGCTTCCACTTTTTTGATTCTCCCAGTCTTAACATTGCCATCACTAAATCTGTGTATTTCTTTTCTCCTGGCCAGCTGTTTGTGTTTTGTTGTTTTATTTTTTTTTTGCTTTGACATTCTTTCTGGCTCATTTGCTGATTATGCAAGTGAAGTATCAGGGCTACATTTTCTCCACAAGATTGCTACTCTTGAACAAACCTGACAAATTCCACTCACTGGAAAGTTACCAGTGCAATCAATTCGGTGTGTGTGTCTGGAATCTACTTCTTGGAAGTGTTTTATTCTCTATGAAAGCAGGAACAGTGGTATCTGCCATAAATTCTTTGAACATGGTTATTTTAAGGACTTGTACTAGGATGTGGATTTTGTGCCTGTTCTCATGCAAACATGTTTCACCACCAATTCCCTGGTTCCATGTGGAAGAGCATTAGTTACAAGAGCTGTTATCATTCATGTGCACAGTGCCAATGTTTTATGAAGTAGGAACTGGTTATGTGAGTAAACTTTTTTTGGTGGTTCTAATCCTAAACTACAAAAAGCCAACAATTTTATTAAATGTTAAACGTATCTCTCAAAAGCTGGAATGGAAATATGATTCATGGATACATAGTGTGAGTACTCTTCACCTGGCGGAAACGCTCAGGGCAGCAAATCATAGAATGGTTTAAGTTGGAAGGGACCTTCAAGACCGTTTAGTACCAATCCCTCTGCCATGGGCAGGGACATCTCCCACTAGACTGGGTTGCTCAAAGCCTCATCCAACCTGCTCTTGAATACTGGAAATGTTGGGACATCTACAACCTCCCTGGGCAACCTGTGCCAGTGTCTCACCACCCTCAGAGTGAAGAACTTCTTCCTAATTTCTAATCTAAATCTCCTCTCTTCCAGTTTGAAGTCATTACCCCTTGTCCTATTACTACAAGCTCTTGTAAAAATCCCTTCCCCAGCTTTCTTGGAGGCTCCCTTCAGATCCTGGAAGGCTGCAATGACGTCTCCCTGGAGCCTTCTCTTCTGCAGGCTAAACAACCCCAACTCTCTCAGCCTGTTCTCATAGGAAATGTGTTCCAGCCCTCAGATCACCTTTGTGGCCCACCCAGACTCTCTTCACCAGGTCTATGCCACTCTTGTATTGGGGGCTCCAGATCTACATGTAGTACTCCAGGTGGACTGAAGCCAAATTGATAGCTTCAGTGGGGGAGCTGCCTAGATAATTACCACCCTGAAGTATGTAGAAACTGAGACTGGAAGCTTTAGAAATGATTTATTTACAGTTTTAAGGTTTTTTCCTTTACTTGCTGCTCTAAAATCTTTGAGGTGGGAAAAGGTCCAAAAATGGGGCTGAAGCACTAGGCAAGGAAGAGAAGCTGGGGCCATTTTTAAGGACTACTAAGCAGGTATTGCTGGACCTCTATTGACATGTAAACAGAACTCTCTTAGCAGTGTGGAGATGTTGATCAGTAGTAGTCATGTCTGTAATCTACTGACTCCTCTTCACAGGGTGCATTGCTCAACAGAGGCTTGTGATGACAGCTAGGAAGGCAGACTCTTGAGAGCAGATGTGGTAGGAAGCCTTCTGACACAAAGTTTCCACACAAAGAAAATTTGTTTGAACAAATTCAAAACCTTTCTGGTAAAATGCTGGCATTGGTGTCATATAAGCAAATGAAGATGAAGGGTTTCCTTTCACAGTACTGCTTTCACTGAAAATGTTGAGTTATAGTATTGTCAAACTTCAAAACACTGTTTGAACAAGTCTTCTTACTTTTATTGAAATAGAATCTTTTTTTTTTTTACTCCAAGAAATATTTTCCTGAGATGGTAATTTAATTGTTGAGACATGAAACTTCTCTAATTTGAGATGAAAACCAACTTGGAGGTTTTTCAGTAAAATTGAAATGTCAGTTCCTGTGTCTCTAATTGGGAGTTCTGAGTATGTCCAATGTACAGATGGAAACTTTGAATGGCAGGGTGGGGGCAATAGCAAACCCTGTTTCAAATGTATCCCTGCAAGAATGTGACTTTCATGAATTTAATTCCTGGGTAATCAGTGAAGTTCACAGGACATCATTAAAATCTGGTGGTGGAAGAGGACCTGTAGTCTGTTCCCTTCAGAGATCCTCAGGTCCATACCTGAAAAGATGACATACTGGTTTGAATTTTTAAAGCCTATTCTAACTTAGTTGTCTTCAGGCTGCCTTTCCAAACTGCAGTGGAGAATTAAGTGGCTGTGAAAAAGATGGGGGGAGAGCTGAGTCCAGAGAAAGTGGTTTGCATACTGTAGGACTGGGCTGGGGACCTGGTGGTGTGGAGACTAGCTCAAGCATGCCTCAAAATACTGGGTGTCAGTGCTGGGGACAGGAGTTAACATTTCAACTGTGGGGCAGAAGCTGGGGGTGTATTTAAATGTTGACTGGACTGTGGGGAAGACATCTGTAGATGAAAATGAGTTGAAGTTACTGCTGGCATGGGGTGATGAAGGTAGGGAAGTCCCATCGGGCATTTAGCCAAGTCTGCCTCTGTGGAAGCTATGAGGGAGGCCACAAAGGTGAACAAAAAGGGCAGATGCTTGAAGTGAGAGACCTCCAGGCTGGAAGCCTCTGTTGCTGTCAAGGGTTGCTGAGCGCTGCTCCCTCATCTACCACTTGTGTCCATAACACAGCTCGTGGAGCAACCGGCTATCAGAGCAGTCCTCCCTGAGGTGTGACCAAACCTGCCCATTAGGAATGTCTCTGATGGAAGCTGCGTGACTCCTTCCTTCCTCAGCTGTAGGATGAAGGTGCTGGCTGTTGCCCCATCCCAGAGCAGCTGACTCTGACTCTGCTCCAGAGCATCATGGGGGGCAGCAAAGAAACCCTTTAGCTATGCTGACTAAAAATCAGACTGCTGACTCATCACCAAAGCATGGAAGGAGAGAAGGGAGCCTGGCTTTGCAAACCAGCCTCCTGTTGCCCTCCAAGTATTGTGAGTCAGTGCTAGGGCGATTGCCTTAAATATTCTGTAAGTATCTCTCTCCCTGGCCAACTGTCTGCCCTAGTCTCTGCCTGTCTCAAGTGGAAAGACTTCTTCTCCTATGGACAGCTTTTTCCAAGGGGTCAGCTGTAGGGTTTGATACTTAGGGGAGCATGGACCTTTGCTACTTCCCAAAATAATGACTATTTGCTTTGGGGGAATAATGCCTACTTAGGCAGAATGCCTTTGCAGCAGACTGGATCCTTCAAGTATGACCAGACAAGAAACAAGAAGTGACAGAAAGATGTGAAGAGACTGAAAAAGTAAAGGCAGAAGAGGTTTTCAATAGAAGGGTCTCTGCGCTCTGGGTTAGGAAGTCCTTATGTCAGACCCATCACAGAAGAAGCAGTTGTGGGTGAGGTAATTTCATTGCTAGCACAAATTAGAGGAGTTCTGGGACTGTTCTTGCTCTTGAGTGTAGTCCCCAGAAAGCCAGGTTCTTTCTTGTGATGCTCTCATCTGAGATGCTTTCATCTGAGCTGTGATGCGCAAGGAAGGTTGCGTGTTGCCAGAAGGATTTATTACCTGGGCAGTTTATCACCTAAAGCAGGAGGTGCGTATTGCGTTCTTGCTGATGTCAGGCTTTTCAGACATAACTGGGAAGCAACACTGATACATCTTCCTGATGTTTTGTCAGTCACAATGCAGGAGGAATTTTGTACCTCTGGGTCACATGAATAAACCATGAGCTGCATCCTTCCTTTGCTCTCCTTAGCTTCCTCGAAGGAGCTTGAAATAGGTAAGAAACCCTTAGAGGCAGAGGGAGAAAGAAGATAATTTGTCCAAGATCACAGGGTAGGTGACAGACCAGAGACAGATCTGAGAAATCTTGCTGTACAAGTCATTGCCCTCTCTATCTGCCATAGAGTTTTGTGTTGGGTTTGGGCTAAGAAAATAAGTTCTGAGTGCTTTCCGATACTGCTAGTGATACTTGCCTAGAACCAGCACTTTCTACCTTGTTTTGCCCTGGCTATGCCCTGTGGTCTGAGCACTGAAGAGGGTGGAGTAGGTACTGCTGCCAGTCCTCCAATAAAATGTTTCCCCACATCTGAAGTACTGGCACTTGACTGGCTCTGCGTGGAGTTTAGGTCACCACAACAAACCAGTCCTCCTGGGACTAGGGCTGATGGGACCACTCTTCCAAGACTAGATGTAAAATGTCTGAGTGTACTGAGTGGAGTCAGTAAATGGGAAAAGTTTGTAAGGCCTTAAATGGTCACATCAGCCACATTCTGCTCGATGCCAGGATCATAAACCCATGCTAAGTCCTCTTTGCCAGCTCTTGATAAAAGAGCAAAACTGTGATGCAAATTCCTTGCAGATAAAGCTGTGTGTTTAAGCACTTCCACTCTATAATTTAGTGCCTTTCTTTGAGCTGCTTGAAATTGAGGACTTTGTTGCATCAGACACAACTTCAGTAGATAAATATTATTTCTAAGTGGTGTAATGGTGCTTTGTTAGCCGAACACTCAGGCAACTCATCCTGGTCTTCTGGCTAAAATAATGGAAGGTCACTTTTTCCTCCTTTCAAGTTTCTGAAACTTTCAGGATTGTGTTTTCAAGCATCTATGGAGCTGGTTACTGAATGTTTAAAAACTCATTGGGCAAAAAACCCTTGTGCTAATGATCGGGAATGGACTCACTTCAGAAAATGCAGAGTTTGATCCTCCTTGTAGGAGAGCTAATGCTCATCCAGTTCTTCACAGCCTCTACAGACTATTGGTGTAATGTTCTGGAAACAGATCTTTTTGAGTGAAGGTGCTTTTTGCTCCTATTGTTTTTTTGGAAAAGCTTTGAGAAGGAACTTTCTCACACTATACAAGCCAAGAGTAATCTTGCCCATTCCAAATGGGCAAATGGAAAACACATTCAAATACAGTGCTTTTGAAACTCCAAATGGTTTGGCTCATGTTCTGCTCTAGACATGGCTGATACTTGAGGTGATGAAGTTACCTGATTATTTACAAGTGTGTGGTGTTCCTTGTCACTGCAGCATTCATCCTAAAGTGATTTATCTTGACCACTTCAGGGGAAAAAAAATCCAATACTATTGTACGTGTAAACAGGTCCTCACCTCTCACTTCAGTGCAGTGAGCTCTGGGTTGGAACATGCAGTGAGCCACGAGACCTGGTGCAAACCTGACAGTGAAAGTGAACGGTAGGTACAATGTGCAAAAAGGGTAGGAAGTGTGCAAAAGGGGTTGTGCAGCGCTGGAAAATGTTCAATGAGGTAACTACAAAAAAACTTCAGTGGCATTTCAGTAAGAGCTCAGGGAGGAGAAATGTCATATCAAGCATGGATTTCTTTTGATACAAAATAAAGGGGCTGGAATAACTTCATGGGACTTTGTTGATCAGAATTGATGTTTAGCATCAGATGCTAAGAGCAGCTGATCATGTGTGGTATTGGCCTGAGCTTGTCACAAAACCCAAAGGATTAAAGTATCTTGAAGTCCTACACTGACTTTTAAAGCCTTGTTTTCAGTTTAGAGTTCTTAATGGCTTTTAACTTGCTGTTTAATTAGCTTAAGAGTCTGAATTTTCCTGTGTACCTTACACCAAGATATTTTGTGCAGGAAATCCAACATAAATCCAGAGTACTGATTTTATTAGGTTTTTGTTGTGAGGATACCGCCTGGAATAAGGTGCCTCTCTGCATGATACTGGGGTTTTGTCCAATAGCCACCAGACTTGGACTTCTTCTGAGGCTAGGTCTGAAATTGAGGCTTGAAAACACAACAAAATATCTGATCTGAAGGGGGGAGAGAGACTTCCTATAAGGGTGGAGTGTTTATTTTGCTCTATGAAGTGTTTTTATAGTGCTCTTTATTTCTTTAGAATGCTCTGTGCAATCATTTAAGAAACCAAAATGCTGTCAGCCTTGTTAACAGCAAGTCCTGGAAGCATTTTTTTCAAACCACCTCTCTGATTCATCCTGTCAGTTCTCTTTCAGATATCTAATATATATGTAAACACTTTATTTTTAAAGTTTCATGTTTTGTGCTAAAAAGAGTGCTCCTGCACGTACGTACTTTTTGTAATGAAGAGGCTTAATCTGCACCAGTGTAGTCATACTGGTGCTATGTCCGTCTGTCCAAACATAATACTTTCTGCTCAGAAATTCTTAAACTGCTTTTGGCTTTACTATGTAAGGACCTCAGACTATTTAATTTAAGGACTTATTTAGCTGTATTCCTGTTATACAGACAGTTCTACTTCAGGCAAAGCTTGGAATGGTAGGAGCCCCAGCACCCAGGAGGCTGTCTTGTATCGTTTTCCATTATATCCAGTGATGATGCTTCCATAGGGCATTGGGGATTTCCATCACATCCCCACTATTCTGCAGGTCCCAAAAATTGACCTCAAAGAGATTGCAGCTGAAGCCTACAGATCCTGTTCTTGTGCAGCCACCTTTGCCTCCCTGTCTTGAATTCTTCCTTGATGGGATCATTTCCAGGGTGCTTTAGAGGAGATGAGGTAGAAGTGATTTCCAAAGGGCCTGTGTCCAGCTGCTGCAGCTGCTGAGTGGCATGGGCAGCAGCACTTCCACAAGGATCTGCTCCATGTTCTATAAACAAAAGGTGCAGTCATGCTGTTGTTCAAAACCCTTCTGGTAAATGTTGTAAACTCGTCCTGTCTACTGATGTCCCCTTGATCTTCACAGGTACCATTGACTGTTTGGGGCTTGCCCAGACACAGCATGTGTGTTGTAGGTCACAGGAACCGGTGAGACTTGGTTTCAAGCTCCCCTGGATGTAGCAGGACCACAGTGAGCATAATTATCTCCCAAGCTTGGAGGCATGCCAGTTGTTCTGAGCCTGCCACTTTCAATAAGTGTGTACAGCTCAAATCTACATACAGTTTAATTGTGGGTGAGTTAAAATGAAAATCCAGAATGAAAGCAACTAATTCCACTTTGAAACTGGACAAGAGACACTGAGCTTGCTAAGAGGAAGCACATTTCTACACTAATGTCTCTCCATGAAGACTACTGGTATAGTTCACTGTGCAGCACTGTTTGGATAAAGCTGCCATATGCTGAGGGAGAAAGTTATTGTTCAACAGTCCTTAACGAAATGTGCCTTTTTGATAAGACACTACCCAGGAGCAGCATTTGGAACTTTGCATGCCCCTGGATCATTTGTGTGGCAGCTCTGGTGGGAATGCCGTGTGGTAAGCCACAACCGTGCATTGGGAGAGCGTGCTGCGGGTTGGCAGGGAGTGCTGGGGAAAAGCTGCAGTACATCACATGCAGTCTTAGCTTGCTGAGTGGATCAAAAGCTGCAGGGTTATTAGCCTGAGCGTAGCACTAAGCTCCCAGAATCTCTGGGTCTGTCCAGAGCCAACAGTTGTCATTTGAATATTACTTGGTGGACACAGCCGGTGTGTTACATGGTGCACAGATAGTTAAACATGTCTGACTACCAAGCCTGGGACGTAGAGATGCACTTGCTTGTCTTGGCCTTTGAGTCTCCAAGTAGCTGTTGCAGTTGAGCTTTTAAATGCTGGAGGACTTGCCTTGTGCAGCTTAATGCTAAGGATACAGAACTAGCCTGCAGCCTTAGGTCTTGATCAATACTGGGTTTGTTCAGCCTTGAGGCTTAGGGAGATCTTATCACCATGTTCCAATATTGCAAGGGTGGCTCCAAAGAAGATGGAGGCTCCCTTTTTACAAGGAGTTGCATGGAAAAGATGGCAGATAATGGGTTCATTATCCTCTGAGGAGGTTCCAGTTAGACACCAGGAAGCAAGGAGGGAAAGAAGAAAATTTTTCGCAAGGATAATTGACTATTGGACTAATCTCACCAGACAAGTGGTGGATTTCCCAACATTGGATTATTGAAGATTCAGCTGGACAAAGGTGCTGGGCCATCTTGTTGAGACCATGCTTTTGCCAAGAAAGGTTGGACCAGATCATCGTTGAGGTCGCTTCCAACCTGGTGTTCTGTGATTCTCTACCAAAGAGCAACACAAGTACTTCTGATACTGCAGTGATCAAAGAGTGTGCTGAAGTTCAGCACTGCCCAGTATACCAAGGACTGTACAGAAAAGGGATGGCACCATCCCTGCTGCCAGCTAAATCAATTGGCATATGACTAGTGCTGCCAGAATTGTGCTGACCCTCAAAAACGTGGCAGCAAATGACACCTGCTTCCCCCACCTTGGTTTAAGATCATAATCTTTTTTGCCTTTTTGTTCCCTGAACTGCAGGGGAGCTTGGCTTTTACCTGTAGGCAATATTCAGACTGAGATTAGCGTGATGGGGGAAAGAAAACCTGAGGGAGGAGGCTTAAGCAGTGCCCAGCTCTTGTTCTGACCCTTGATTTCCCCCAGCTGATAAGAGCTGGCTTTCTCCTCCCCCAGAAAACTCACAAACAGCAGCTGGTTATACAGTAATGGAGATTAAGAAAGAGGAATTTGCTGAAGACCTCAACACTCTGGGAATTCTCTTGTTTGAACCCTGTTTTGCACTTTGCTGTCGTAGTTTGAGTTATTCCCAAACCCAAGGAAGGAGAAGGTGTGCTGCCAACTCCTCGGTCGTTAAATTCCAAACCATAGTGAAAGGTGCAAAAGTGAGCATGTTTTTCATAGTGTTTTACTGATGACAAATATTTGTTTGGATTATTTTTGTGAAAAACAGAGGCCAGGGCTGCTCATTGGCTTGGAGCTGCTCATTACACCAGTCTGCGGTGAGGCATTTGGAACACCTTAAGGCTTCGTGGGACATGCCTAGCAGGTTATGGCAGCCATTCTCAGCCCAAGATTTCCAGGATGATAACATTGAGGGTTTTTTGGTCAGCTATATGCTAATACTTTTCCTTTAGTAAAACTCAGCCCCTGCAGTTACTCTGCAGGAATTTTGCTCAGTAAAAATTCTGCAGCCTCCAGGCTGTGAAACTTCAGAGTATGTTCCCCTCCAGCTCTTTCAACTTAGCTGTGCAATATCTCATCTCTTGCAGGTGATGCTAATGGTGCTCAAATAAGTGACACTCCCCTCCAGTGCTTTCTTACTTAGGATAAACAACCCCTGACAGAAGGCTAGATTTTTCATGAGATTCAGAGGCAAGGTTTTGACTTGTGAACATATTGCTAAATACCTTGCTGTATGCTCTTTTTGTTTAGAGAAATGTTGTAAAGTCCAGTCTTGGTCAAGTTTTAACTTAGTCTGCCATGTTCTGCCTTTCTGTCTCTTTCTTGAACTCTTATGCAAACCTGATGGCTTTATTTCTTGGTGCCTTTTGTGGTGGAGAACTGCTGAACAGCTTTATCTTGCTTTAGAGGTGTCTGTATTCTAGTGGTATACAAGAAGTCTTTTATGCAGACTCACTTCTGCAAATATTTAAAATTAGTCACCAGTTTATGTAAATGAATAATCTCACTGATTTGGGAATATTCCTCTGAACAAAAGTCCTCAGAGGTTTCCTAGGATTTGAATGGGTTCCACATGTAAAGCTCTTTGGGAAGAAAGTTTTTCTGTATAAAATACAATTCAAAATGTTTGTTTTCACACAAAACTACATTCCTTCAAAGTTAAAGGAATATCAATTTGTAGCTTAAGCAGTGTACAATATTTTTTATAGATAGTTTCAAATATCTTATTTTCTCTGCCAATTTTTATGATCTTACAGTTATGGTTTCCTATAGTTAAAAGATTGTTTTTCTCCTTGTTGCTAAGAGAAAAGCACACAAACAGCAAACTAAATACAGTCAGTTTAACTGTTCTTAAGAAAGCTACATTAACTGTAAACCCAGATGAACCCCTTTCTCTTAGTTTTTTCATTTGCAGCACACATTTCACAGAGCAATAGCAAGATTATTTTGAACAGGAGCATAATTAAGACTATGCACTTTAAGGTAATGATAAATTGGGTTTGTAGAGCGGCATGCCTAATGACTGCAGAGCTGTGCAGCTTTAAATCAACTCTAGGGTTCATCTCCCAGCTTTTATGATTTGATCTTGGATACTATTTCAGCTAGAACAATGTTGTATTTATACACATCCTCAATGCTGTTATAAATGTCATTGTAAATAAACATAAGCAAGAGTTATTTTAAGTCTGAAATGCACAATAAAAAAGTGACCCACCCTAAAAGCTTTAGTTGCATTGCAGGCTGTGGTTATTTTCAAGTAATACAGTCCTAAGGGCTTGGGGGAAATCTTGTGTTCTCTGGAACATGGCTTTTATCTGGGGTTTGTGTGCTTCAGTGTTAGATCTTGGTAGTCAACAGTGAGGGCTTTTCATGTGGAAATACTTGGTGCTTTGAAATTCCTGTACCTTTTAAAAAGAAAAGCCTGAAAAACATGAAATCCTGAAAGTGTGGGGAAGCTGAGAGGGAGCCCTCAAAATGATGTAAAGGATAAAAGGAAAACACAAATTGCTCAGAGAGGTGGTTGATGCCCCATCTGTGGAAACGTTGAAGGCAAGGTTGGCTGGGGCTCTGAGCAGGGAGCTCTAGTTGAAGCTGTCCCTACTCACTGCAGGGGGTTGGACTAGATGACATTGAAAGGTCCCTTCCAACCCAAGCTGGTCTATGATTCTATGAAAAATGTTAATGAAGTGAGTGCAGATGAAGGAGATGTGCTGCATGCATGAATTTTGGATCCAGAAATACTTATAAATATTTTAAAGGATGGGGTTAAGAGGATGGGGCCAGACTCTTTTCAGTGGAGCCCAGCAACAGGACAAGGGGCAATGGGCACAAACTGGAACCCAGGAGGTTCCATCTGAATATGAGGAAAAGTCTCTCCTGCGAGGGTGCCAGAGCCCTGGCCCAGGCTGCCCAAAGTGGTTGTGGAGTCTCCTTCTCTGGAGAGATTCAAAACCCACCTGGACACAATCCTGGGCAACCTGCTCTGGGTGACCCTGCCTCAGCAAGGGAGTTGAAGGAGATGATCTCCAGAGGTCCCTTCCAACCCCTACCATTCTCTATGATCCTGTGAAAGGGACCAGTTAGAGAAACTTTAAATTCTGTGTTCCTCCTAGTTTCCCCTGCAGCAGTAAGAAACCAGCTGATGTAAGGCAAGCCCCACACAACTTCCAGCCTCTTAGACCCATCTCTTCAAATACAGCCAGTTCCTGCCTCCTTTTGTGCTTCCAGGGTGACACCTTAACCTGTGCATCTGTCATGAGATCTTTATTTTTGTCCTCTTCTACAAGCCTTCAGGTCACCTTTCCTGAGACCTTGTGCTGCTGCTGCATGTCATGTGGATGCTGCTCTCCTCTTGGCTTTATATATCAGGGTGTTTATTCCTTAATTTGTCATTAATTATGATTCCAGCTGTTTCAAGATTTCTGTGGCTCCAAACACTTGCAGAACAGTCTGTTTTCAAGGAGTAGTCTAGGGACACAGTTGGTCCAGTCTTTCTGATGTTATCATTATATAAAAGAGCAAAATAGGAAAATATCAAGAACAAAGTTGTATTGCTTTTTAGAACATGTTCCTGAGGATTTTGATTTCTATCCAGCTATGGTCAAATAATCCCTTGTTCTTGCCAGTGAGCAGTGAATTTCCAGTAGGGATGGTTTTAGGAGACTGGTAAGTCCCCATGTTTCTTCCAGACATTTCTCCTTGCTTTCTGCCAGGCAACGTTTCTTGAACACTTTAGTTTTCTGTAGAAAGCCTTTCTTGTCCTATTTCTAAGCTTCCTGTTTGTCTTCTCATCTCCAAGTGTTTTTCCCCTTTAACCTAGATATTAAGTACACTGCCTCTTTATTGGGTGCTTCAATCATTAAAGCAATCTTAGTTCTAAAACTGTGTAATTACCAAATAATCAAGTTGCTGATTTCTGATCATTCTTACTTTAAATTTGAGTTTTGAATATTGCTCAACATATGTGGAGCAACTGAGCTCTGAACTGTAACCTCATACTCAGGATATTTGGGAGTCCCCACCAGGGAGAGCTTTTTGTAAGTGATCCAAGCTGAGGAAAAGCTGCAGTTGAAGCTGAAGTTTGCCCTTCTGGTTTTTAGATTTTAAAGCTAATTGCAGGTGAGGATGCTCCTGAGCACACCCAGGGACAGCTGGTGAAGCTGCTGTTCATGCTACATGCCAATCTGGTTTCATTTCGGTTTTTTTTTGAGTGCTCTTAGAAACACTTGGGTTTGCTCTTCTACCTATTCAGAAGTTCAGATCCATACAGTGGTCACTAGTATAGGTACGTCTGAACTAGCATCCACCTGGCTAATATAAGTAGTCAGGGAAGGACTATAGATCAAATGTCAAGAAGGATGATGCCAACCTCCTGGGGTATCTGGTGGGTTATTTCCCTGTGCTGTAAGTCTGTGCTTCTGTACGCTCTCTGCTGCTGAGCTGTGCTGGCTCCTTCAGTCCACCTCTTCTGCACTACACTCTTTGTAATAATATTTGTGTGGTATTTAACCGATATATTACAAAAAAACTCTGGGTTTTGTAGAAATTAACCAATATATTACAAAAATTACGGGGTTTTGGAGCACTCAGGGTAGATAAATTGTGCTTTCTTGCCATATTCAAAGCCTGTAGTCTTTATTCACTGCAGCTCTGTACCAATAAATCCCTGTTTGATGCTTAACTCTTAATTAAGAAGGAAAACAGCATTCTTTTTCAGTAAATGCTGTCAGAGCTATGCTTCATGCAAAGAAAGCTTTGACAGTGGGTGAGTGGGCTAAATAGCTCTGTTCTGCTCTTCTAGCCTTCCAGTTGCATGGCTGCCTAGGATGCTGCAAAGGAGCCGTGCTGTTCTGTAGCCCTGCAGGGAGGGTTTCTGCTGTCATGGCACGGGCAGCTTAACATCTGAAAGCAAGTTGCATTAGATCTTGATGAAATGGGTGAGGGTGGCAGAGATTTCGGTCCCATCCTGACATCTCTGCCTTGGGGGTTTCTAAATGCATGGGCAATTGTGACTTTTTTTCTGGCTTTGGATTAAGCTGTTCCTAAATGTTTGGATTTGCAGGGATACCATCCAGCTGTTGTACCCCTTCTCTTGCAGAGCAGCATGTCTCTCTCTACCATGTCCTTTTTCAACAAGATATCAACAGTCTGAGTGCAAGGAAAGAGTAAATGTTCCAGATTCCCACATTTCTGAGAAGAACTGTTGTGATAGCACACTTGCATAATACAGTATATTCAAAGTCTATAGGGTATTATCTACTAGCTGCCTTCTAATTGGTCTGAATCTGGGAGGGTGAGAGCTCACACACGATATAGCATGATCTCATCTGGCTGTCAGGAACCTGTTTCTCTGTAGCCCATCTGCTTGCAAAATGGTTGAGTAAGAATTACTTTTAAAAAAGCAAACTGCAGGGTGCCCCAGGATAGGATCTGGTTTCACATGTGAGGAACAAAGCAATCAATAGGAAATAAGAAATAAAATTTGAAAAGCCAGGTCTACAGCCTCTGAAACCACATCAGCTTCATTGGGAGAAATTTCCAGACTGGGATCAGCTCTCAGCAACCTTCATTTCAGATATGATAAGATGTGGCCAAAAAGTCAGAGTTTAGCTTGACTGTTCTTAGTAAGATCAAATGCTATACGCACTGACTAAAGAGACGGCTTGGTTTTTTAACCTTCCTTATTTTCCAGGTTTTGAGTCAAATTCCACTTGCGTAGAAAAAACAGAACAGCTAAAACCTGGCATTGCTAGACAAGATGGGCTCAGAATAAAATTCTGTTTGGGAGATCTTGGTGTCTCCAGTTCATGCCAGAACAAGAGACTTCAGCAAGGCGAAACACCTCTCCAAGGAAGCTTCTCTTTGTGTAAAAACAAATTAAGGAAGAAAAAGTCCTAGCTGGCCAGGAGAGCAGTGAGTGAATTGATTTTAGTGTTCAGTCCTGCCTTTATTTTACACAGAAAGCTGCTCCTCAGGAGTAAAGATGCTGTAGCAGATGAAAGTGGTTTGTCCAGCTGGTAGAGGATATAGGACTATTTGGAAACTGAACAAATACATCATTGTTTTATCAGCAGAGCTTAACTCTGAATCAAGGAGTTAATCTCATCCTGCTTGGCCTATGTCCAAATACAAGTGCACCCAATTTTGGAACGGGGAAGAAAGCTCTTGGATTCTATTGGATACGTTGCAGAGATGGGTGTTGTGGGGTGAGAGATGCCCTCAAAATCTGGATGGATGTAGAGCACAAACAGCTCTACAGGGGAGTGATGGCTTAGCTTGAATTCACCCACTGCTTCTGGTTTTGGAAATTCACTGCTTGCTAGAAGAGGCAAATTGTTGTTTCCCACAACTGGGATGTAAACAAACATGCTTAGCAGTAAAAATCCTAACCCATAAGGACATTTGGGTTATTTTAATACCTCCTCTCTCCCTCATCGTAGGTACAAATACAACTATTTTTGCTTCATAATTCCAGCAGAATAAATTGCCTTACTTTCTTACACAAGTATCTTTTGGGTGAAAACATGAGCTTAGGAAAAATATTCAAGAGAAAGTGAGTGAACTGCTTATGTAGAACATATTTGGCAAATTAATCAAATCTCTAATTACCTCAAAGGTGTGTAATGAAACTCCATGTAACAGCTGAGAAATGTAAGGACTAACAAGTGGATATTTTTCCATGTTAAACTTTTTTCCTGCCTCACGAGCCGCTCAAAGTGAGAAACAGTTTGTCTGTCTCCATATGAGCTGGAGCTGTTACAAACGCTCATTAAATCAAAGGATAATACAACGAGTAGTGGGTGTTAGGAACTGTTTGAATTCCATCATCTCTTTGTACATAAACTTGATAACCACTTTGAGACTGTTCTGATTATTTTCTATGGCAGGAATTCTATGAAGAAAAAGGGAGGAAAGGGAAATCTGTCCCATCAAATAGGGATGGGGAAGCAAGAGTCGCTCTGCGGTGTGGGTGTCAGGTGCTTGTTTGGAGCCACAGAAAGGCAAGTGCCACTATCTCTTGCAGTGCTAAGCCACCACTAAAGCTGAGATTTATGTTTAGATGTCTGTGGGGTTTTTTGAGTAACCAATTTGCAGCATTGTGAAGGAAGCGGGATTTTCAGAGGTGTAATATCCTAACTAGGACTGAATTTGGACACTGAAAAAAATGGTAGTGAAAAACTCCATCAGTAGCAAAAACTTAGGTCAATATTGCAAAAGCTTTGAAAGGCGCCAAAGGATTTAGAACTAATTTAGATCGAAATTAGCTCACATTTTTTGGTTTGGATACTCTCAGCCTACATTTCTTCCCTGTGATAATGTGCTGTTTCCAGTTGCATCTATCTGGAGTCCTTTCCTTTGAAAGTTATCACTGATTTGAAGAATGAGGCGGTGTAATCCATGGGTCTTCCAGTAAAACTCTGAGGTTAGAGCATTGCAGATGGCTGCAGCCAGAAGCCATTGTGCAGCTTGGAAACTGATACACCTCAGGACACCTAAAGCCTCAGATACGTTCTCTGCTCTATTAAATATCTCACAAAGTGTGGGTGTGATGCTGTTTAAGTGGGAGCAATGCACAGTTTGAGCACATCCGGTGGATTGTGCCAGGGAGAGAATATTCTGGGCACTGGTGAGACAGCAAATGTAAGAATTAACTGAATTGTAGTATCTTTTGGACATACTAAAGCATCAATTCTTCTTGTTGCTGCTAGCATCTTAGCAGTACATCAACGGTAGGGTATTAACTTTCTTTAATATAAGGAATATTTTAAGAGGGTGCTGGATGTTTTGTGGGCACTGTTGGGAGTAGACAAGGCCTGTGTGGACAGGGAGGGGAGATGGTGCTGGAATATTTTCTGTTTCTCACTCCTACATTTTTGTTAGGGGAATGGCAGGTAGGCTTTTACTAGATGCTGTGAACATTTACTCCAGTAAACTCCAGGGAAGTTTTACCTGGTTGAATATTACGTGCCTTGTCCTGTAGGAGACACATGATGACTGACTTACAGAAGAGTACAAGAGCTACAATATTGTGGTATCAGTCATTTGAGGTATAAGCCAACCATTGGAAATGCTGATGGTAGTGCTGGGAATGTCCTGCTTGCCTGTGTGGGAATGACACCATTTTCTCTGCTGGAGGAGGGGAGATGAGATGAGTTCATGCCCCTCTTTTTTTATTTGTATCAAAAGAGACTAGCGGGACTGACACGGTCATTTGTTGCACTTTGACTAAGCGGGTGTTGTGTGTGTCCTAATTGGCAGCACTAATTTTAAAGCATTTTGTTTCTTGCAAATATCCAGTCATGCCAAATGGAGTGTTAAGCAATTTCTTGATGGAACTTTACTTAATGTTCAAATCCTTTGTTTAGATTTAGTGCTTTGTTTGCTTAAACTCAATCAAGCAATGATCACTTTGGTCTCCTAAAAAGTAATGTTAGCTTGAAGGAGAACAATAAATTTTCCTCTTAACAGCATCTCCTTTTCATTTGTTTGTTTGTTTTTTTCTACTTCCTCTGAAGTTCAGAGGTTTCATAGTCTGAAGTGATGGTCATTTGGGAAACTATGTAAAGAGGTAGGAATTGAGCGTTTCTATCTCTGATTAAATTTCTCTAATTTCTTGTTAATGTGAATATTTTTTAGTTTGGTTTTTTGTTTCCTTCTGTGATAAATTTTTTGAGCAGTAACGCTCTAAGAATGTATGGCCGAATTATCTGCTGCTGCTCTGATTTCAGTGGATTTGGGCCAGCAGAGATTGCAGCCCACTGTGTCTGTTTCCCAGAAATGCTTTTCTAAGCAGATTTGTTTTCTTTCCCAGAGGAAGACTAACTCCATGTATTAATCCAGGCAAGTTTGTAAAGGCAAGAACCACATGGCAAAGTGTATGTATGGCAGTGAAGGTGACCTTGTGTCCAGTTCCCTTCACAGGTTTTATAGTGCATGCAACAGTCAACAGTAACTCCTCCATCTTCATCTTGTTACAAGGATCGGTTAGTCATGTCAACTGAATGTCTCTCTCTTCTCTCCTTGCAACTTGAGTACATAAAACAACATCTTACATATCATAGGACCAAATCAAGCAGTCAGAGGGTTTCCCGCTTAGATGTGGTGAGGTTAAATCTGGCCCACAACAAGTGAGCTGAAGAAACAAGCAGGTTCTCATTGTGAGTACGTTACTTCAGCTCAGCTATGATATACTCATAAATATATTAAGATCATGTCATGCAATGAGTAGAGTGAACTGCTGAGGTCCATGGGCTTCTGGGGTTTTTTTTATGACTGGTATTTGTTACTGATCTAGGAGATTTCAGGACACTGATGCACCTTGTTGGAAAAGTATCAATTTGTTATGGACAGTTTGGAGGCATCTTTGTCTAAATCTGCCTAAAAAGGTCAGCTGGGAGGGGCTTGCATGATTTATTGCTGTTGTTGGACACTTGTAAGGCACAGAAGTCTTCCTATGCTGACAACTTTAATCTATATCTGCATGATAAAAACATTTGTGACCCTTCATTGTAAAGTCCTGTAACTTGGCAAGCTCTGGGCACTCAGCGAGGTGTTACCAGCCAAGCCATGATGCCAGGCCCGTGTTACTGCACTTTCCTTGAGTCAGTATTCCTCCTTGGTGGCACTTCTGTGGATGATTACAGGATAGGATTCTCATCACTGAATAAGGGGAACCACTTGGACTGAGTCACAGTGAGAGTGAGCACTTCTGTGCTTGGAGTAACGGAATTTCAGGAGGTTAAACCTGCATCCCCACTCAGAATGAATGGGTCATAAGTAGCGTGGGAGCTCCAGTGCATGCAACTTCTATAGGTATCTGACTTCTTTGGAGCCCCTGATTTGTAAGGGATTGCAGTGCAGGAGCCTTGTCTGCAATCATAAAGCACAGCTCAAGATTCAGGTGTCGGGATCCACCAAAAATACGTTGCATTGCAGAGGGGGAAGATGTTCCTTTCATTTCTGCAGCTTTCAGACCTTGTTGCAAATGGCAAACTGTTTGAGCATCTTCCTGAGAATAGACTGAGTCGCTGGCCAGTTCAAATGTCCCTTTTTGCACGACTGGCAGCATGTCTTTGCTTTTTATTAGATGTGGAGCAGTTGTGGCATCTCTCCCCACTTTGGACAGAGGCACAACACAGACTTGTGGCTCTGTACAAAAGGCCTTACTGACCACATGCCATCATGTGAGTCACTTAAGAATAATACTATTCTAAGCTGTCTGAGCAACTGTGAGAGACCCTGGTATGAGCAGTCTTCTGAGTGCTAGCCCAACTGCATCCATCCTTTCATGCCGCTTCCCATTGTCTGCTGTTGCAGACAGACTTAAGAGCAGCTGACTACAGAGCTAGAGGGAAATTTCCTAAGTGCTCCTAAAAGAGAGACCACCCAAAATTCCTGCCCAAAGATAGGAACAGTAATTAGGGATGAACTCTTCTGTAGATGAGAAAGGTTGTGGCCCACTGCTGCTTAGAACAACGTTATTCTCCTCCTTTTTTGGAACATTTTCTTGGTTGTGTTGGTAAGAGTTACTTCTCATGGGGGCTAGAATATGTAACCAAATACCAGAGGCAGCTGTGTCTGCAGGATCTTCTGCAAGTTTTTCTTCCAAAAGAAGAGCTGAATATTTGTGTGACTGAGCAGCCTAGAAAGCCTGGAGGGTGTGGGGGTGAATCCACTGCTTCCCAATCTGCCTGTCTCCGGTAAACTTCAGTAAGAGATGAAGGAAGAGGCAGGATGACGGGGATAATGTTATACTCCAGCAGATCTGTGCACTAAAGGGCTATTCTCAAGCAGACTGGGTGGAAAAGTCCCTTATCCTTCAGCAGGGTCCAAGCAGACAAGGTACAAGCTATTTCTTTTGCACCTGCGCTAGTTCAAGAACAGGAATAAGTCTGGCCTGACGGGTCTGTTTGTTCCCAGAACACCATAATCCTTTACCATAAAACACCAGCCAATGGAGCTCCCATGAAACACTAAATAAATATTTTTTCTCTTTCGTCTATTTCTGTAAAAAGGGTCTTTTGATGAAAATATCATTAATATGTTTGAAAAAACCACCCCCTGAGTAGTTATTTACCAAGCCTTTAAATACACAGGCTGAATAACTTGACTCCTGTGAAAGCGTTGCCACTGTTGACCAAGCAGAAATGCCCCATGTCTCAGTCCGAAGGCTCCACTCATTTCCTCCCTGTGCTGCCCATGGTCATGTGGCTGCATTTGTGTAGATGCCCAAGGGGAGAATCTCCACCACCACTCCCTGTCTGACTGAGCGGTGTAGGACACAGCCAGCACCTCAGACCTTGCCCTTTCCTGTGCACCATGTACCTGGCTGCACTCAGAATGAGGTCTTGAAAGTCAAGGGACACTGAAAGCTGCAGATGATGTTAAGGGGGATGGAAAGTTTTCAACATCTTATCTTTCCGGTAGTGCATAGGGAGTATTGTCCATCAATATTGTCTAACCAGCCAGCCTCAATAACTTTAATAGAATTTAAGGAGTGTAAACGTGGTGTTTGTACCCACTTGTCCCCAGAGAAGGTTGATGGTGTGGCGATGTTCTTCTCTCCCATCTAGCCAGGCACCCTTTCTGGAAGCCTCAGGCAGTGAAGTATAGAGGTCACCATCTACAACTGACATGATTGTCCCCTCAGAGATTCCTATTCCAAGTGAGCAGGAGTACACAAACTACATCTGGGGTAGAAATCTGTGACAGCTGACTTGGCAAAAAACTATTTCAGCATGTGCCATTTACTGAACATGACCTATTTTGCTGCAAGCCAAATACACATACTTAATACATATAAAAATAGTTGTGAAGCTGAGAGCCTGATGAAAGGTTGCTGTATAAGCAGTTGATAAATCCTTGACCTGTTTCACATCTTGCTGGGTTTTTATGAACTAAAGAGCTGTAAAATCTTTGAGTCCTGGTGGCTCATACAGGAGAGTGAAGCAGGAGCCAGTAAATGGAAATGGGTTTGGTTCATTTTGCTGTAGGTGTTACAGATGTTACTTCCACTTTTGGTCTGAATCTCCTATAATGCACGTGGGGTGCTGCAAGATCGTGGTTGTGAGCAGCTGAAAGGTCTTAGTAGCCAAGAACTGATCAGTTTTTGTTATCTTGTGTTTGTCCTTCCTTAGGAAAGGACACAACTGGGTGTGTAGAAGTATTACAAGTCTGTGTTGTTGGTGGGAAAGAAGACAAGCTGTGGATTCTCCAGCTCCCACTTCTGTAGCATCATGCCCTGTCTCTGTGTGGAGCCAGTGCTGCGCATGTAGGACTTGTTCTCTCTCCTGTCTTCTGTCTGGAGGTTTTTGGGATATTGGTACACTAAATTCTGATAGGAATTGAGTTTAAGTGGAGCTGTTGAGTTTGACAAGATATGTGCCATACTTAGTATAAGTGTTTAGCTACAATTATGCCTAATGTTCCCTGAAGCTTAAGCTAGATCAGATGGGGAATTCAGAAAAATTCATGTCCTTTGGAGGAAAACACAAAATGCTGAATAGCTGAATGAACTAAGTGTTTTTTCTTTATGCGTGCAATACACTAATATATGTTGGATGTACTAAGAACCACACAGTCCTCCAAGTCACTGAGATCCTTTAAAAGTTGCATGAATTTCAGTTAGCTCTTGGGGAAAAAAAAAAAAAAAACCAACCAAAACCCAACAACCTTTTTTAACCAGTATCACCCTGGATCTTCAAGTGCCTAGAGTAGCTTTTAACTTGGTCCTGTGCCCCAGAATCTTTAAGGTGTTCAGGTGTCTGCCCCTGCCTTCAGCTGCCAACTTCAGTCTAGAAAAATGAGACTTATGGTCCTAAATCAAATGGTGCTTCCTGAAACAGAACCTTTTAGCCAGGTGCTGTAGTAGAATCATAGTTGCCCAAATGCCAACCTCCAGAAGTTTATTCTACTGTTGTTTTTTCTACCATGGCTAAATAACTATGATTTAACTAGAAGCAGGTCAGATCTGTAGCAGACTTGATTGCCTGTCTAATCTTTCATTCTCAATTGCTTTTTCTATTAATCATGCATGTTTTTTTACTATTCAGTGAGGTTTGGTATTTTTAATATAATCTTAGCAAGGAGTTTACTAGTGTAGTTTAGCTGTTTTCTCTTCCCCACTCATGAAGAGGTGCTATAATAGTGCTTTGTTAACAGTTCTGCAGCATCAGAGCAGCACAACATCACCAGAACCTACTAGCGAGCCTTGCTCTGCTTATTCAAACGTATTATGGATAAACATGTAGGCTATGACTCAGCTGTTGAAAAGGTGATGGGAACATTTTGTAGTCTGTAATCACTTTTATGGTATATTTTCAGGGGAAATTGAAATACTTGGTAAAAGTCTAAATTTATCAATTTAGACTTACCATCATGCACATACTGAAACCAAGAAGCTTTTGAAGCTTAATGATATATTAAGTCTTTTGGCATGATTCTGAGAAAGATTATTGAACAGATCCCTTTTATGCTACCAGTGCCATGCAAGGAGAATTCAGTTCTTCACATATAAACTTGGGGAGGGAGTGTTTGAACCAAACCTCTTTATATAAATAGTATCTTGCTTTCTCAATAGCCTCAACATCCACTTAGATACATGTCCTGAGTTAGTGGCCTGAAAACCTCCAGCTTCCCCTGCATCTTGACTCATCAAACTCTGGAGCTAGATTTGTGTGGGTAGGAACTGCCGGTTTTAAACACGTTTTGAAATGTGTGGTTTAAGGGCTGGAAACTGTGCCTCTGTTCTGGGCATTTCTCATTTTCCATAGTTCCCGGGCTAGTCTCTTAATAAAAGAATATTGATTGTGCTTATATTCGGACTCTTAAGGGGTGGATGGCTTTGTGTTTCCATCTCCCCAGCTCATCTTCAGGGCATAGTGGTGATCCAGCAGTGACAGCACAGCACTATTGCTCTCTAACACTTTTAACATCATTTCACATTAATCCATGTACTTATTCATATAACTAGCTATTTGCTAGTTGCTATTTCCGTGGGAAAGGCACATGTCTGTTGTTTCTGCTGCTTAAAACAGCTTGGTGTGCCCAACAGCCCAGAAGAGCCATGTGTCCCATTCTCAACATGGGCACTTCTAGCTCTTTTACCTTGAAAATTTCTTTCGTATTACTATAACTCTTGTCTTAAAGCAACAAAGCTTATGGGCACACGCATAAGATGCTCAAAGCAGCAAAGGGGACAACCTCTACTTGTTTCTTATAGCAAGCAGGTATCAGTCGTTTCTTGATGTCAGTGTTACATGGATACATTGCATGAGGCAACTCTTGCTTGAGAAACCGCTGGAACTGCCAAAAAAGATCAAACCAGAGACTAGTTGGTATGGTGTTTATCCCATAAACCCCCTGCTCTGACTGGGTAAGGACCAACTGTTTTTTGAAAAGGATCTCCTGAAAGGAGGCTGCAGGAGGGTGGAAATATGGAGGAAAAATGAGCAGAAGCAGTATTAGATGGAGCAATGGTTCTTAAGACAATGCATCAATTTGAGCACCAGACTCAATGGGCAAAATGGCTTTATCTGGGAAGATATCGTGAGAGACGAGGTCTGTAGGCCCATGTCATAATTCTGTTGGGTTTGGGAGCTGCTGACTTGAGTAGGAATGCCAGCTGAGAGCTAGTGCTAGCATTGCTTATTAGCACATGTATGGTATGACATAGGATCCTTTACATCTAACACGGATGGCCTTGGCAAAGTAGGTGTATAAATGTACATTTTGAGCTGTCATTTATCACTGTAGTTGAAATTAAGCTGGGCTAGATGCTATATTTAAACCAGAGATGATAATAGTACTTGCAATGGTTATAGGCTTCCCACAGTACTAAGAAAACATGACAAATCCAAGACAACTCTTTTCCAGATTTTGTGCCAGAGTTTAGTTTGCATAGGTGGCAGTCTTGGAAACTCTCCAGAGAAAGCTTTTTATCTAACCATTCATTTCTACTAGTTATTCTCATCTTGAATCCCATTCAAGTTGAGTCTAAACCTGCCATAGCTGAAAAAGCCAACCACTCTGCTCTCCAAAACACCTCCCAAGCTTCAAACCTACCGCAGATTGAGACTAGCGAGTCTCGGACAAAGGCAGAGCTGGTCTTTTCCATTTCCTCTGCTTATCAGAGCCAAAAGCCCTTTTCTAACAAGTTGAACCCATCCAAAGGAACTAAAAGAAGGATGTGGATTATTAGCCGGTCACTTTCTGCACAAGTATGTAGGTTTTCACCATAGGCACAGGCAAGTAAAATATCACACGGTGTGCTGAAGCCCACCCACTGGCCAGGTTGGTGGGAAAATGTGAGGTTGCTTCTGGGCTGTTCTTGCTTCACTTCACGGTTTGGAGGCTGGAGAGGGGAGGGAGCTGTAGTTGGTTATCTCTGCCATCGGGTGTTGTCTACACCTCAGTTGAATGACTGACACCTCTGAGTAAGAACACTGAGCAATTAATAATAAACTTTCTAATGAGTTCTCAGACAAAGGGTCTGTTGTAGTGAAACTTTGGGGAATTAGGCTGTTGTCCAATATCTGAAGATACTAAATACTCTGGTTCTGCAAATAATACAAGAAAAAATCTGGAACTCTTCTAAAATATAGGTACTCTTCTAGAACAGACATATACACATACTTAGATGGAAAAAAATTACAATGGTTTTACTTTTAGTGCCCACCCACTCTGAGCTGGTCCGTTTCTGGGAACCAGAACATGTGGAAGCTGAGTATCTGGAGAGCTCTTTAAGCAGTCTCAGAAATACAACACCTGCTTTCGGAGCAATGATCGCTGTCTGTATCTGGAGGGAGACAACAAAGATGGCCATAAATGGAATGACCTCTGAAATTCAAGGTTGTGAATGGGAGTGATAGGTGGATGAATCCATAAATGGCTGAAGATGAAACAGTGCCCAGCAGATGGAAATTTCTTGTGCACTGTACACCTTGAGTGCAGTAGTTAGTGCTAAGCTCTCAAATTCATGAAGACACCAATGCTCTAAAGGCTTAACCTCTGAAAACCTTTGCTGACTGATGTTCTGTTATATAGGAAAGCAAAGGAAAGATCAAAATCTCATGACTATGAGAATATCCATGAGGGCATGTAGTGGTAGGATGAGGGGTAACAGCTTTAAACCGGAAGAGGGGAGATTTAGATCAGATATTAGGAAAAAATTCTTCATTCTGAGGGTAGTGAGACACTGGAATAGATTGTCCAGGGAAATTGTAGGTGCCCCAACACTGGATGTGTTCAAGACCAGGTTGGATGGGGCTTTGAGCAACCTGGTCTAGTGGGAGGTGTCTCTGCCAATGGTAGGGGGATTGGAACTAGATGATCTTGAAGGTCCCTTCCAACCCAAACCACTCTATGATCCTGAATTTAGGTATTTTTGAAGGCTGAGGTTCCTCTCTCCTCCAGAGAATATTAATACTTTTTTCAAAACTCAGCAAAATCAGACCACACCATGTCCAAAAAACAGCTAATGATGCTGGGTCAGCTGGCTGATCTCAGATGTGGAGTCCTATGTGCAGAATCTGCTCCCAGGAGGTTCTGACTGGAGAGGGTTCTTGACTGCAGCAGTAAACAGTCCGAGGCATTCAGTAACTACTTAAATCTCATTACAAAGTAAGGGCCATTCTGTCTTTTGTAGCTCCCTGTAGTTAGTCTGTCTGTTGTAGTGGTTGTGGTAGTCACACTGAAAGCCCTAAAGAATTGAAACCAGTGAGGAAAGAGCAGCACAGCGGTGTAGTACAATCCTGGTGGAATGTGTCTACCTCTGACAAAAGTCACTTTTTTGCTTTGTCTATTTAGAGTATGGCTTCTATTGTAGAGTGAAGACACTAAACAGTGTTCAGCAAAAGGCAATGGATGTCTTTTAAATTGGGAAGACCTTGATGATGAACTGGTGCCAGTTGACAACACTTTGCCATTCAGTCAGGCTGGGACCTTTGATCACTGTTTATTTATTCAAACCAGCTGCATTTGCCACTTCAGCCTCAGCAAGTCACTAATCTTGTGTGAACTCACTAGTGACAACTTCTACCACCACAGCTCCCTGCCACTGATCTTTTCACTTGCAGATGACAGCTAAAATCCCTGTGTTTAGGTGTCCTTCATAGTTATGTCTTAGACTTGCAGTTTAAGTATTTAAATACATATTTAGGTTTATGCATGTGACTGCCCTATTGACTTCACAGAGATTACTTGTATGTTATGTGTATGTTTAATTAACTCACCAGATTAGAGTTTAACTATGTATAAAAAAGTTTCCTCTGTTCTCTGGTCCAGGAGAAAGAAGAGCTGTGCAAAGCTGAGAGGCATTGCCAGTTGGAAGCAAAGGGACCCCTCTCATTAGAGGCCTCATAAGCCTCAGGTTAGAAAATTAATTTGAAGCATAATAGGATCAGCGTAAGGTAGAACTTGCCAGTAAGAACTGAAATGCTGGCTAAAACAAATACCCTTGCAAACCTGTGCCACCAGATTGATTGGAGAGCTTGATTACTCATCCTTTCCTGTCTAGACAGACCTAGGTTTTAGATTTCATTTTAAAAGTTAATATTTATCATGTTTGATGGCTGTGTTGGTGCTGGGGTGAGGTTTCGTGAATTCCTGTCAATGTGATTGGAAATGGAGTTTGGGAAAGTGTTTGTTGTCTTACCTGTTGCTGTAGCTTAGTGGAAGAAACGTGCTCTTCTCTGTAGTGGTATAAAAGAGAGAGAACCTCCCCCTGCCTCCTTTTCAGAGTTCAACTACAGCAAATGCACTCGACATGTTCTAGGGCATATTTGGGGAAATCTTGGTCCATTTGCCTATAAACAGGAAACATTGCATCATATGAGGTCTTAACATCAACAAGGTTGTCAAAGGTATAGATGTATGGAGAAAGGAGATCCATTTATACCTGGAATAATTTATATCTTGGAGATAGCATCGCTTGTTTAAATCTATAAAGACAGAAGGTGACCTGGGTAACCTTGGCCCCAGGCTTCACATTGTATGATGATGGTGAAGCTGACACTTAGTGCATGCCCATGCCAGGCAAAGGGTTTATTTTTCCCCTTCCATCTGTTGCTCTGGTTGCAAAGTGACTTCTTGTTATTGCTGGGGAGAAGAGGGGATGAGGAAACACAAAGCAGGCTGTGTGCTGAGCAATCTATAAAGGAGGCCACTTGTTGTTGGCCCAGTCCTTTATACATGGGGCATCAGAGCTAAAGAACCTGATCTGAACCAGTCCAAGGTGTTTTGATTGCCTGCAATAGATTCAAGGGAAAAGAATGTAAGAAATAGATTTCACTGTGACAAAACTCCCACCTGGAGTACTGTGTTCAGTTCTGGGCTCCCCAGTTCAAGAGGGACAGAGATCTACTGGAGAGAGTCCAATGGAGGGCTAGGAGGATGATTAAAGGACTGGAACACCTGCCTTATAAGGAAAGGTTGAGAGACCTGGGGCTTTTTAGTCTGGAGAAGATTGAGGGGATCTAATTAATGTGTATAAATATGAGGGCTGGGTGTTAAGAAGAAAGGGGCAACCTCTTTTCACTTGTGCCCTGCGATAGGACAAGGGGCAATGGATACACGCTAGAGCACAGGAAGTTCCACCTCAACATGAGGAGGAACTTCTTTACTGGGAGGGTTACAGAGCACTGGAACGAGCTCCCCAAGGAGGTTGTGGAGTCTCCTTGTCTGGAGACTTTCAAGACCCATCTGGATATGTTCCTGTGTAACTTGCCCTAGATTCTATGGTCCTGCTTGGCAGGGGGGTTGGACTTGATCATCTCCAGAAGTCCCTTCCAACCCCTAACATTCTATGATTCTATGAAAACACTGGATTTTGTTGGACAAGGGGAGTTTGCTTTTATGGGGTTTTTGTTTTCCCTTGCCCTTGAATTAATGTGGCCAAAACGGTAGGGATTTTTCCTTGAAATTTCATATTCAGGCCAACCTGTTAACAAACTGCTCAGCTCTTGTTCTCATTTTTTAACTTATTGTAATATCTATCAAACTGCTGGGCAAAATATAAAGAATTCAGACAATGCAAGTGTTCAGGCTTTGTGCTCAGACTTTACAGGTGAAAAAAGAAACGTGATGGAATTTACCAAATGAAAATATTTAGGAATAAATATGACAGTAAAAAACCATATCTCCTAAAGTTGCACTTCATAAGGTGAATTTCAGAGCTTTCAAAAAAAAGAGTAAGAGAAGGGTCATGGCTATTTACTCACAAATTGGCACAGATAATCAATATAAAACATGGTATTAACTTAGTGCTGCCTATTGCTGTATTCATTAACTTCTGAACATTTAGACAGTTTACCTTTTGCAACCCAGCCGATACTGAAGTCTGAGTTAGGGCTGCTTCCCACTTCAAATGCTGTTGCTTTAAACAGGTAAGGTTGCGAATAGGAGAAACTAGGCCCTTTTAGCAGAAGGGAAACCCCATGTAAATCTAAGCTCTGGATTTGTAGAATCTCCAGCTCTTAAACTGAAAGAGAACAAAGGGTGCAAAATACCTGGAGAGATCAATGCTAAAAGAGCAGGCCTACAGCAGAGTTGAGGGCTAAATGAGAATCTCAGTCCAGTACTTAACTGGATACTCTTTCTAGGTAGTCTGTACTTCTTAAGTCTTCTATGAAGATCACTGAGAGGACATCAGATGAGACACCCAGCAGAGTACTAGAGATGATGCTGTCCCATACCGGAGAGTGAGCTGACTTTGATAATGGTCTGGTTCTGCTCTCTCTTCCCTGGCTACAAATTCTAGTAACTCACTGCTGGTGGTTTTGGATGCTTCTTGCTCCAGTTGTGGAGTTAGACACCCTCCAGGTGTTTCTGATCCTGAAAGCAAGTCAGATCCTGAAAGTGACCTTGGAGAGAAGCTATCTGAGCTGTCCTTTCATCTTTCATGAAGAGTGTTATGCTAAGTGCACTTTGGCTGCTGTTTCTGGGAGCTGGCACAAGCAAAGTGGTAATGAGCTCACTTTAATAGAGCTGGACTCATTAGCATTCCAGATGCTGAAAATGTGCACGGCTGGATCACTGCCAAAAAGCAGGTCTCCTCATTTGTGGTTTTCTGCTGGCCTAAAAATAAAGTTCAAACTGACTTCATTAAAATTCTCTATATGTATACCTATATAAACATATATATTTATACATATATAAACACACATTATGGCCAAGCTGATGTTTGCCCATTGCTTGCCTGAAGGATGAAGTCCTGCTTTGTCCTTTGCTGGTGGACACTGTCAGATGCAAGAACTGTGTTCATATCCAGCTCTCCAGGTTTGCCTCACAGCAGTGTTGAGATGCTCTACTAGTTCCTGATCTGGAAGAGGGACTGTTGCTTTAGAGCATCCTATTGCCTTGTTAATATGGCTGTATCCTCTCAGCCTCTTGTTTCATCGTGCATATCCGACTCTAGCTTCCAGTGAATGGGAATGTTTTGAAACCCACCTTCTTGAGTAAAAGCTGCAATAGGGGATTGTATGAAAACAACACCTCAGCTGAGGTAAGAAAAAGATCAAATGATATTAAGAACTATCAGGGCAGGAAAAAGAATCAACTAAGCTTATGGAAACATGTAGATCCTCAGCACATCCATCCCTTAAGAACTGCATGTGATACTTGACACTCAAAGTATACAGAGAAGACAAAAATAGATGAAGGGTGTGGAATGGCTTTTGTGCAAGAGGTGGCTGAAAGTGTTATTTCAGCACGGAAGAGATGAACAAGAAAGAGCTGTCTTTAACTTCATGACCTGCACAGAGAAGGTCAGTGGGGAAGGCTTAGTCACTCATGATTTGAAAGTCAGAGGCATAGAATTAAATTGCTGGCTAGATTCTTCAAAATTAATGAAGACAGATCCTTTGTCATACAATGTATGAATCAGATGTGGAAGTGTCAAGGTTTAGGGTCATTGCCAAAAATAGTCAATCAACTACTGAAATCCAAAAAAGGCTTTAGAGAAATTACCGGAAAGAAAACGTGTTGAGGATTATTAAACACAAAGATCTGTGTAAGCATGTGGACTCTGGCTCAAGAAGTCTGAGATGCACATCGCCAGACCCTAAGAGAATAATGGAAGGTATTACTAAATGCCTGTCTTCACTTGCTTCCTTATATAGTTGGCTGCAGCAGTTGAAGGGCGATTACTGGGCTTGGATGGCTTTGCAGTCCAATTCATGGTATGTAAGTCCTCCAAGACAGGTAAAAACTTATTGATTCAATAGGCTGAATTTGCAAGGCTGGCAGCAGTGCTGCAGAGGTAACTTAAGAGATCTTCCAACACCTGAGCCACCATTTGTATTTCTACCCTCTTTCCTTTGAGGAGCTAGTATCCTGGGCTTGGTTTTTTGGTTCTGGTTGTTGTTTTGTTTTGTTTTTTTTCTCAAAATGCAGTGTGACCTTGGCCACGGAATCATAGAATGGTTTGGGTTGGAAGGGACCTTAAGGATACCTAGTTCCACTCCCCTGCCATGGGCAGGGACACCTCCCACTAGATCAGGTTGCTCAAAGCCCCATCCAGCCTGGTCTCAGACACTCCTAGGGATGGAGCATCCACAACTTCCCTGAGCAACCTGTGCCAGTGTCTTACCACCCTCATAGTGGGCATTTTACTCCTATCTATTTTGAGGAGAAATCTTTATGGATCTTTCCAAAAAGGAGCTCACCTATACTTAAATAGACCTCATGGTTCTAGCTTTTATGTTACTTTATCAGCAGAAGGGAGTACCTTCCTCTAGATACCTGCACTGGTCAAGGCCTGTTTCCTTACCAGGCTTTGCCCATTCCATTTGTAGGCATGTGCGTTTCAACTCAGGAATTTAAGAATGGCTGATCCATCTATTGGAACAAGTCACTCAGTGACACAAAGCAAATGAGAGATGTGGGAGGAGAAGCTTCATAAATCACAAACATGGACAGGATTGATAGTAGGGGAAAGGGAAGAATGACAAAAAGTTCAGCAAATTTAGTGATGAAAAAGACGGTGGGAAAACAATGTCAGTGAATGTCCCCCTAGGAAGCAAAGTGATGGCTGCAGAAGGTCAGCCACGTGCTATCAAATCACAGCTATGCTGAAAGATGAATTAGGCACCCTTCTGAATGGTGACAGTTTACTGGAGTGTACCACACCATTGCAGACCTTTCAAGGGTGTCTGAGATGGGAAATGCCCGTCTACCATTTGTTTACCTATGCACAGTGGCTCAATGAATGTGTTTGCAAATGATCCCAGTTCCCAATAAGATGCTGTGTGGTATAACCACTATTTCCCCATCATAGCCCAGTTCAAAGTTGGTCTTGTGGGTTTATGGCTGTCTAGTTCCCTCTCAGTTCTGGTACATGGGCTCATTTTTAATTAAACACCCATCATTTCAGGCACTAAAAACAGTCCAAAAAAAGTTTTGTTGACCAAAGTCTGAAAATATGAAATGTTCTTTGGGGGGTTTTGGGTGTGGATTGTGAGGCACATTTTCGTAATATTTAGTATGTCATCTTCAAGCAATGTTTTTAAACCTCAAAACTCCAGGGAAGTTCTGTAGGCTTTAGCAAACAGATGTTAGCAGTCAGGAAAGAATTATGATTCCTGTCCAAAAATATTCCCTCCTGCCTATCAAGATATCCTGACGTGCAACACTTTCAATATATGCCTCTCATGGAAGCAAGGACACAGTGTTTCTGCAGGTCTGTGAATCAATAGATAAAAAAGAGATCTTGAGTTACTCTTAATCAATCATCAGGGCAACATAATCATTTAGGATGTCCTGATTAACAGAGCATGTATGTGCATATTAGTGCACATCTTGTCCCTATCTAGTAGCTGCCTAAAGTTGAGTCAGCTGCTGCTTGTAAGTTAACAGTCTTTTAACATAAATATGTGCATCATCTGATGTTTCCTGAGTTCTGTGATCTGCTGCAGGGATCAGTGGGAATTAACTGTGAGTCCAGATCCCTGCTGTTATGAAAACTGGGGAAGGGTTGGCCCCAGAGGTCTTTGAGGGGGGAAAATGACAGTACCTAGTTGATAGGGAAAAGTTCAGCTACTACTGCAACTTCTGGCATTTTCTATTTAAAGCTTAGTGGTAAAGGTATATAGAGCTTCCTGAGGCACAGCATGAAACCATGGCTCAGTGATCCAAAGGACTGGAGCTTTTGCTGTTTTACAGATAGTTTGACAACGTTTTCATGAAACTACCAAACAACGTGGGGATAGCTGTGTAGATGCTCAAAAATGAGTCAATGTTGTGCTGATGTACAGTAAGAAATCAAAGGACTGTCTCTACATTCCCATTGCAGAGGCACCACATGATAACACAGCTTCGTTATCTTTGGGTTGATGCAACTCCATGATGCGTCCTGCCCATGGAAGAGCATAAAGGATATGGTCTTCTCATTCTTCAGAGCTCTCATGTGTTAAGATTTAATGGAGGCATCTGAGATGTTGCTCTAGCTTGCTTTGCAGCAGCCCTCAGTGTGGTTAATGTAAGAAACTGTAGGCAACTTGCCTATACAACCAACTATGTGTCTATTGCCTTTTGTTGCTTGTTGCCCTCTAGGTTCAGGATCCCATTCCCTTCAAAACCTGAGCAGGATCTGTGCTTCCACACAGCAGAAGAGCTGTGCTTTTGCATTTGGAGGTGGCTGCACTTAATCCCTGCAGATGGCTTCCCAGTTGTACTGCTTTTCCCACCCTTTCCTGGGCTAGAAAGAAAAGAGAAAGGAGCAATGATGGCTCTCTAAAGGAAGCTGTAATGCTGGTTGACTTGTATGCTCTCCCGCTAGCTTACACGTTACCTTCTGGTGTTCTGCTGCCCATACAAGTGAATGTCTTTCCATGTCTTTGTTTCCACTCTGCATTCCTGTTCCTGAAAGCTACCTTTCAGTGTGGGTTCCAGCCTGACAATGTCTTCCAACTGTGTGTTGAGTGCTCAGCTTCTGCCTTTTAGGTCTGGAGAAACAGCAGACAAAATGAAAGGTTTTAGGTTTCCTTTTAGTGCTTTTGTTGGTGGGAAGCAGAGAATGCTCTTTGGTGTCATCTTTGTTGTCCCTCACTAAAAATATGGACTGATTTTTATTTCTCTGGGAATCCAGTGTCCAGTCTTAGTCTGAACTGTACTATTTCTTCTCCTGTCTAACCAATGGATCCAGTGATGTAGCTCCCCTTTATCCTTCTGCTTGTTTACACTTGCGTGATTGCTGTTTCAATGAAGGTGAGAGTCCTCATTTCAGTGTTTTGGGAGTTCTGATTTTTTAGCTTGTGGTGGGGTGTATTAATAATTTCAAATGCAGAAAAATGCTCCACTTAATGTAAATTCTAAACTTAGGATCATGCTTTACCAATATTTACCTTAACAGACATACTCACTCTTCCCATGAAGCTTGCCAGGCTTTTATATTACAGCCGGGTGAAACCAGCTGCCTGTGAAAAGTAAATATCTTTCTGGTTAATACGCTCTAATTTTATCTGTGCGGCATATATATGACCCTTCCATTCATCTTCAGAAAAGCTTCCTGTGTCTTTACTATATTGTATCAATTTACAGATGATTCATCCTTTGTGGTGGTGGGGAAAGGAGATAGAGTATTTCCTAGGGAATTCCCTAGGAAAACGTTGCATTCTTGCCTAATGGAAATAGATAATACTGTGCATGGATCAGCTCCATGGAGACCAGCCCAAACTCACTTGGGTGCTTGCAGTGAATGATTTGGGGTCTGTGGTGGAACTGTTATTTTGAGAGGTGTTAATTAAACTTCAGAGGATTATGATGTCTTAATTACGTTCATGTAATTGCCACTAGTTTAGACAGAAGCTGTCAGGACAGCAGTGACGAACCTCGACTAGAGAACTGCAGATGGCACAGGCCAAATAACTGTTTTTCTATGATATGAAGGAAAAGAGATGTTCCAAGAGCAATATTAACGGTAATATTTTTTGCCTAACTCAAAATCCATGAAGCCTTTGGAAAGGCTCCTTTTTATAATTCACCAGGCTTAGGACATGCGCACAGGCCCCAAGAAAACCCATGACATGGACATGGCACTTCAACTGAATGTGAACCCAGACATGTGCTGGCAGATTTTCTGAATGAAGGTAAGATCCCTTGCAAACAGTTCAGTCAACCTAATAAAAATCAAACCTGCAACCTCTCAGTTCAGGAAAGTCCAGCAAAATTGTGATTATAGCTTTCTGTTGTCTGAGCCACCTAAAAATGAATGACATGCTGAAGAAAAGTAGAATATGCAGATTTATTTATTTATTGCCTTCCTTCCTTTAGTGGCTGGATGTAAAGATACATTAGATGTTCATAAGTCCAAGAAAGGTGCTCCCTGGAATGTTTTTGAAAGCTTCCAGAAATAGAGTGAGAGTCTGATGAGCTTGGATTGAAAAGTGCAAAATTCCAAGCACAGAAGCTCACAAGTTTTGTTAGAGGCAAAGAAACTCATGAGTTTGGGGTTTTTTTTTAGAGGCAAAGAAAGCCTATGTTTATAGGTGTTTCAGGCCTGATCCAGCTCTTGCTGATGTCAATGGAAAGCCCTCTACTTGAGTTCATCAGCAAGGTTTTAAGCCTTAAGAGAAACACGATTTATGGAGAAAACTGTAAATGGGCAGTTTACACCTTTCACCCCATTCAGCAGAAGGAGCTGCAGAAGATTAATCTGCAGTAGTTTCACTGCTGAAGACATTTGAGCCATGAGAAGAAGCAACAGTACTAGTAATGAGTGCTCAGATGCTGTCATTTGCACTTCCAGGATTTTGAAAGGATAAGTAAGCAGTGACTGCTCAAGTGGTGAACCTGGAAAACACAGCCTCTAGCTTGCTGTGCTAAGAAAAGCAGGGTTTGTTTTTTCTTTCAGGAGAAAGAGTGAAGTATGACGGCACCACCACCGGGGTCCTGGAGCCAGGCCAGATGTACATATTTAGTTAGAGAAGAAAAACAACCATCTGTCTAGAAAAGGATGTAAATGTTAAGCTTTAACTTTCTGTCTTAGCCTCTTCTGTGACAGAAAGCAAGCTGTCGTGGTCAGGCACAGACATCTGTACTGCCTCCCAAAGAGGAAGGGGATCGAGGGCAAAACGAGATACCTTCCCACCAAGCTCATAGGCAATCACGGAGACCAACGAGTACTCAACAAGTTTATTACCAAATGTATTTGAATAAAACCGTATCTACTCTACGGAAATATTACGGTATTAAAGGACGCCACGCCCACCCACTCACTCCCCCTTCCCTGAGGAGAATTGGGAATAATGGAGAGGGTAGGGAAAAATAAGAATTCAATTATATAAGAAAATAGAACTTGTGTGAATAGTGTGGTGTGGGTGTGTGTGCGCGTGTGTATATGTCGATTTCTACCCTTTTCTAGCATGTGGCGATGGTCGCTGTGGAGGCCAGGGCGACAATGCCCAGCTGGCAGACTTGGGCGGTTTCAATGACGTCAGCAGCTTGCGGCTTTTTGGTGTGATCAGAGTCCCTCTCTCTGACGGCAGTGGCGGCTTCTTGCCGTGGTTTCTTCGGTGCGGCGCTCCCGGCTTGGAGCAGCAGCTATTGCGCGCGCACCAGGAATGGGGTGCGGCACGGCTTCTTGCCGTGGTTTCTTTGGCATGGCGCTCCCGGCTTGGAGCAGCACCAGCTTTCTTGCTGCGGCTTTTCGGTGCGGCAGCGGCTTCTTGCCGTAGTTTCTTCGGTGCGGCACTCGCGGCAGTTCAGCAGCGCGGGGCTCTCCAGCGGCGGCTTCCCCCTCCTCCCCCGACGGCTCAGGGGTGGGGGGTGGGCGCTTGGCGGCAGTGATGCGTTTCTTTGCACGGCGTGGCAAAAAGAGAGCAATTTTGGTTTTCTTTGCGTTTATATCACCGCATTATCATGACTTCTGGCTTCTGGAGGACTTCGCAATAATTTGTGGGTAGCGTAGTTTCTCCATCACTGGGTTAAATAAGATATTTCTTTAATATGTGGGTTGGTCTCCCACAGAAGCCTTGTATGTAGAGCTCTTCTGCTGCTCTGCTAAAAGCTACTGTAATTTAGACTGTGTTGAAAAGGAGCAATTTAGGGGTAGATTTTTTTTCTTTTACTGTATTTTTCCAAAAGATGACATTTTCCCATCGGTCCCTTCTGACTCAAGAAGGGAGAAATCATTTGGAAGGAAGGAAATAAATCTCTGCTGATGGCCACTCAGGAGAGAAGAGCAGCCAGCGAGCGTGGGTGATCTAATATTAATAAATGCCATGGATGATGCACTGAATAATCTCTCAGCTGTTTTTGTTATGCTATTAAGCAGTTTAACTTTAGGCTTCCAATAACCACAGGCACACTTACTTTTTGGGTGTGTGCATTGCAGTGAAGCTTTGCCTGGAGTATCAGTCCAAGGACTAAAGTACACTCCAGTAGCATATCATGATGATGGACATTAGGAAAACTTTTTTCACTGGGAGGGTTGTCAAGGCCTGGCCCAGGCTGCCCAGGGCAGTGGCTGAATCACCATCCCTAGAGGGATGTAAAAGCTGTGTAGATGTGGTGCTTAGGGACATGGTTTAGCAGTAGACTTGGTAGAGGTGGGTTATTGTTGGACTGGATGATTTTAAAGGTCTTTTCCAACCTAAGTGACTCTATGATTATGGCACGATCAATGTGTAATACATGGGCTGTAAGGCTGGAAAGCTACTTGGAGCAAAGGAGCCTTGCACCCCTTCAGCAGTGCAGGATCTGCCTCAGAATGGATGCTGTCAGGGCTCTGCTGGCACTGTAAACTAGGACACCTCCTGCCCAAAGAGTGACCGAACTATCTAAAATTTACTGCTACACAATCATGTCAGACCATGAATGGACTTAACTGTTAACTGAGGACCTGAGCCATCCAGTTCATATTGTGTCTTTATTGTTCTTTATCCTCAATCTGGTAGCTGAGGACAGTGAGTCTTTTCCCGTTTGAACTAGCTTGGGTACAAGCAACCGTCAAACACAGAGGACTCCTTTCTGTTGTAGGACCTTCTGCCTTCTAATTCTCCAATCCATTATCTGTGCCTCAGGCCCTTTTCTCATATCTTGTTAAGGCTGTTGAATGTGAGACCATTTCTGTTGAATAGTCAACTGCAGTCAGGAGTTGGATGGCAGAGCTAGACCTTAAATCACAAGTTTCCAAACAGTTTTACCCCTAAAACTTTTACTATGGGCATCTCTGCTGTCACTTTTTCATTCCATATAAATCTGATTTAACAATTAATAAAGGGAAAGTGCTTCCCAATATAATATTGCAGCTTTGACTTTTAAATAAGACAAGTAATTAAACTGGCTCATTCTCGCTGTGGGACTTGAGTCTGCAGGGAATGAAGAATATTAGTTGTGATCTTTGGGGTTACTCAGTGCTATGAAGCAAAGAAAACCTTGAAAAAATACAGGAGAGGTTTAACTTCTGATCACTAAACTAAAATCTAAGGAGATGGCAGGGGAAGGTTTGAGGAAGGTGTCCCAAGCTGCTTATGCAGTGCTGGGAAACTGGTAGGAAAGAGAAATGTGTGCTGGGAACACAAACACATCCAGGTCTGAGGCCAGTGAAGGCAATGCCCAGGCTCCTGCTGACTCTGTCTGCATCTTCGTGTTGGACCAGACTGTTTCCTCTACCCTCTGTGCCCAGCCTGGGGCTGGAGTATGTTTTTGCAGTCAAGTCATCCAGCCTCTCGGAATAGGAGCCTAACTTTTAATGCATCTGGAACGGCAAGAGCCTGGCCGAGCGCCTGTTCCGATTTGGTGAAATATTCTTGGCAACTACTGAGCGTTTTTTAAACCAGTCCTTCATTAAACACACTTTTATATGCCAAAATATGCCAGTTTCACTTCATATGCAAACTATTTTAAGGAGACCTATGTGCAGGCTTACATTCATGGTAATAACAGGAGCTGCACTGCCACAGTCAGGCCAGGATAGCGGTCCCTGGAGGGGGGAGAACTCGCATTTGCTGTGTCAGGCAACGTAAATGCAAGTGCCTCTTATTTTTGTCATCTTTCATTCCCTCTATCTATGTAAGCCCACATCTGGCCACAAAATCTGAGTCATATGGACTCCCACTGACTTCTGTGGGGCTCTTCTGGCATGGAGGGGCTTCTCAAAGCACTGAGGTCTTTCAGGGCTTTGTTCTGTGCGACTCCTAGCTGGCATTTCATATCTGGTTGTAGAGCAAGTGATGGTGATGCTGCTGATGGTTTCTACCTTTATGGGAGGGCATAAATGCCAACTTCTAAGAAAGTTAATTTTAATAAGCCAAAAATCACTTTCCAGCTGACTTAAAGTTGATACTGGTAGTAAAGACATAAGTAGCAAACTTTTTTCCAAACACATTTGGAAATACTGTATTGTTGAGTAGTGCCGTCAAACTTGCTGAGTTTGGCCTTCTAGGGTCTCCTGTTTTGCTGTTCAGCGTTCACATGGCTTATGTGCTCCTCTCCACAAACTTGATGTAGTCTCCTTTGGAAATCCTTCCTGTGAAGAAGAGGAGGAACCACACTGCAGCACCAGAACCAGCCACTTCTGTGCAGCCAGGATCCTTCTTGGCCCTGGACCAGCTTCTACATATGCTGAATCCTCACAGTGGGTGACCCAGCTGCAATTTTTGTGCCCTCAGCTGGGATGGGGGAATTGGCATGTCTGGCCCAGGTCCTTCTGTAGTGGAATATAGAGGTAGCTGTGCATTTTAACAGGTAGGAATCAAGCATGTTTGAGAGATTTTCATACCTTCATGTTAATGTATACATGCGTTGCCTTTCTGGAAAGAGATCGCTAGCTCTGTATTTGCCAAGATCCTTCCGCCAAGGGCATATGTACTCCAGTTCCAGCTGGAGGGACTTCTTCAAGGACAATGTGTTTTTCATGTGCCTTATCCTCTGTGTAAATGTGAAACCCATTTACTGAGCGCAGGTTGTGGCTGAGTTAGACTGGAATGGGGTCTACCCTGGTGTGCCTGAGCACAGCAACATGTGAACTCAAGAGTCTGGGTTAAGAAATATCTATCCCAAGCTGGCTCAGGGCTTCTCAGATGGGTACCTTAAGTAATCTTGTCCTCTAATTATCAGTGGCTGAGGCTGCTATAGGAACAGGTGTGGGGAAAGGGAAAGGTGTGGTAAAGCATCAGGGTGGTACCCAGGCAAAGTGGGCATGAGACCTACAACCATTTTGTTAGACCTACTGACTCCTGTCTGTGCGAGGTGGCCCTGCATCAGTCCTTCATGCCTTCTGAAGGATGCTGTGTGTTTTCAGTGCTGATTTGCAAGCCCTTCAAGTGAAGCTGTTCCACTTCTGTTGCATATATTTTTGTAGCATGCTGAGGGTAGTGTCGTTGAATATAAATGCACATTTAAAATAATACTTTATCTTTTTTCCTTCTGGGTTGAATGCAATGTTTCGTTTGACCTAGGGTGGATGATTTCTATTTTTTGGTGCACTCAAAATTTTTAAAGCATTTTGGATGAGTCTGAAACAAAATACCATGTTCTCAAGGTCAGCCAGGGAACCAAAATGTAATTATTTGCACAGCTGTAATCGTACTTCAAAGACGACATGATTCCTCCTGGAGCCCTAGATGCATGGAGAGGACACTCCAGCCCCTGCCACAAGCTCTGCATCCCTTGTGTCTGTGTCTGTGGAAATGCAGGACCCCTGCCCCACTATTTTGACCACTGTAGCATCCTAATAGGTTGCATTTTACAGTAGGAAACTCAAGGTATGTCAAGGTTTGTCAGCAAATGCAGCTCCTTCTATGCTATGGGCTGCTGTGCTGCGTTAATGTGCTGCTGACCTTGTCCTTACAACTTGAAAACAATCATAAAAATCACAGAATGGTTTGGATTGGAAGGGACCTTAAAGATTATCTAGTTCCAGCCCACCTGCCATGGGCAGGGACACCTCCTACTAGACCAGGTTGCTCAGACCCCCATCCAACCTGGCCTTGAACACATCCAGGGACGGAGCATCCACAACTTCCCTGGGCAACCGGTGTCTCACCACCCTCCGAGTGAAGAACTTCTTTCTAATTTCTAATCTAAATCTCCCCTCCTCCATTTTTACCCCATTAACCCTCATCCTGTCACCACAAGCCCTTGTAAAAAGTCCCTCCCCAGCTTTCTTGGAGGCTCCCTTCAGATACTGGAAGGCTGCAAGAAGGTCTCCCTGGAGCCTTCTCTTCTCCAGGCTGAACAACCCCAACTCTCTCACCCTGACCTCACAGCAGAGGGGTTCCAGCCCTCAAATAATCCTCTCCCCTGTTAAAAAATCTGACCAGGATCAAGATGCAGCCAGACAAGGCTATGTGGAACTGAAGGCAAGGGTGAGGCTGCACTTGTGTGCACACCTGCATGGGCTCCAAAATCTCTGCCGACAAATTCCTGTTTATAAATAAATAAGAGCAGCTTTCATCCCATTAGCAGCCCTCCAAAAATTGTGTGAGAGTCAATGGGCGTTTTAAAACAAAATTTTCCACAGAAAGGTACCTCTGTGAAAGTATTTTTTGACAGCTTTTTTTTAAAGTTACAAAACTTCCAGCAAAATTTTTTATCCAAACATTTTTGTGTTCTGGCGGTCAGAATGTACTCTTGATATTTGCATAAAAAACTTGGGGAACTGTCTTAAACCTCAAGAAGGCTTGAAAAAAAATCTGCTTTAAGTTCTTTCAGAACAAAAACAATTAAAAATTCTGTTTATTTTTATACTAGCATAATAGGTTTATATAATTGAATCAGCTTGTCTCTTTGGCTTCCTTGTAGCTCCAGTTTGAGCCAGTGTCCTGAGGGATGTGGGCAGTGAACTGTCTTGGGAGAGCACTGCTGAGGTGGCAAGGTGGAATTTTCTTCTGTTCTATCTGGACACATCATCTTTATTTAAGAAAAAAAAGACTTCTCAGGTGCAGGCTGTATTTTAGAGCTCATGCTTAGAGATTTGCTTGCTAGGTGAGTGCAAAATTATGCATATTTTAAGACATTTTTCTTTTTTGTGGTTCTGTCATAGTGTTTTCTCTGGAGTTTGTCTCCTAAAGACTGTTTTGTGTTTGGTTCCTTTTAAACGAAATTGAGAAAGAAGGGGGCTGGGAAAAATGTGGAAAAGGGGGACAGAGGCCAGAAGATCCAGATAATCTGGCAAAAAGCTATGTGATTTTATATCATTGGAGAGTTTGGCCAGTCCAGTTCATGTCTGCGACTGGTTTCTAGTGGAGAGGGGGGAATTGCTGAAAGGATTGCAGTGAGGCAGCTCTGCAGGGTTGGGGAACACAAAGTTTACCAAGTTAAACCTAGTGGGTTCCTTTTTTTTTATTTTTTCCTCTTTAATATTGAGCTTTCTATCTGATTTTAATGGGTATTTATTCCCAGCTTGCTTTATAGAGTGGTTATTAAAAAACCCAGCCTCTTAAAAAAAATTTAAAATTGTGTTTCCATTGGCAGGGAAACATTTTTACAAACAAGGCCTGTGATTGCTTTTTAACTAGCAAGGGACCTGCCATTTCTTTTGGTTACTGATGGTCTTGCCTCTTTAACATCTAGGTGCAGAGATATTCCTTTATTAAAGGTTTTGGAGACTCCAGCTTTAGCTAAAGTTTGTTAAAGCAGACTGGAGGCTTCTGGGATGCTTAACTTCTCCAGCAAGGCCGTTTGAACAAGTCTGTGGTCTGGGCAGATGTCCAGCTGGATGTATCGATACTTTGCTGGAATGATCCAGGGAAGTTTTGTTGCTAAGTTGCAGCTTGACTGACAAATCCTGCTCAGCAGTGGTTTGAGATCTGCCCAGCTGGAGCTTTTAGCTTTGCTTGGGACCATCTGTCCCACTTAAATCTGGGGAAAGAGTGGAGGCTGCTCTGCTGTGTCCCCTGCAAGTGAGAGGTAGTTGAACAGCCAACCTGCTACATCATGGCTATGTCTATAGTCTTTCCACTTCAGTTCCCAAAGAGACTGAGATGAATCCCTAACAAGGGACTGAGGCTCCAGTGTTTGAGAGTCAAATGTCTGTAAGTTTTTCTTCAAGGAAATAAGCTATAATTTGAGGGCAAAGGTTTTAAAGCTGCATTTATTCCCAAATTATCTTCTCTGTTAGACTTCATTTGTCTTTTGTGTCCATATTTGTATTGCATCCTCAAGCACAATAGTCAGTACTGGGTCCAGTCTTGTTCAACATACTCATTGATGGCCTGGATGAAGGGACAGAGTGGACCCTCAGTAAGCTTGCTGATGACACAGATCTGGGAGGAGTGGCTGACACACCAGAGCTGCGCTGCCATTCAGCGAGACCTGGACAGGCTGGAGAGTTGGGCAGAGGGGAACCTCATTAAGTTCAAGGGCAAGTGCAGAGTCCTGCACCTGGGGAAGTATAACCCCCTGCACCAGGACAGGTGAAGGGCTGACCTGCTGGAAAGCTGCTCCACAGAGGAGGACCTGGGAGTGCTCGTAGACAAGCTCACCATGAGCCAGCAATGTGCTCTTGTGGCCAAGAAGGCCAATGGTCTCCTGGGGTGCATTCAGAAGGGTGTGACCAGCAGGTCACTGGAGGTTCTCTTCCCCCTCTGCTCTGCCCTAGTGAGACCACATCTGGAGTATTGTGTCCAGTTCTGGGCTCCCCCGTTCAAAAGAAACAAAGAACTACTGGAGAGAGTCCAGCAGAGGCCACGAAGATGCAGAGGGGACTGGAGCATCTCTGTGACAAGGAAAGGCTGAGAGACCTGGGGCTGTTTAACCTGGAGAAGAGAAGACTGAGAGGGAATCTGATCAATGCTTATCAATATCTACAGGGCGGGGGTCAACAGGTTGAGGCCAGACTCTTTTCAGTGGTACCCAGTGACAGGACACGGGGCAATGGGCACAAACTGGAACAGGAAGTTCCATTTGAACAGGAGGAAAAACTTATTTGCTGTGAGGGTGCCAGAGCCTGGACCAGGCTGCCCAGAGAGGTTGTGGAGTCTCCTGGAGAGAATGTCTGGAGTGATTCCAAACACACCTTGACAAGATCCTGGGCAACCTGCTCTGGGTGACCCTATTTTAGGAGGGGAGTTTGTCTAGATGATCTCCAGAGGTCCCTTCCAACCCCCATCATGCTGTGATTCTGTGATAGCAAATACCAAATCATATGCAGCCTTGTGACAGGATGTGGCCTCAAGGAAGACCAAGGCGGAGGTCTGCCTGCCAAATAAAATCCCTGTGAGGCTGGCTGGCATTGGTTAGGCAAACGGAAAGCTGAGACATCTGTTACGCTGTCGAACGCTGCTCCCTTCACTATCTTCTGCTGCCACCCACGCTCTCCTCATATGTGTGTCCCATCCACCTGCCCTGTCCTGACGTGTGCTTAGTATGTCTAGACAGGAGTCTGGGCATCTGCCTGACAGCTCAATCAAATTCATTCTCCTGGATTTTCTGGACACCTTGGCAATGCTTGCTCTGAGACACAAACATCTGTGGCTTACCTAGAGCCATGTCATAGCCTTAAACCACAAATATTCTGTGTCCTGGAATTAGCCTTGCATTTACAAGTGTATTGGTTGACACAGCAATAGAGGCTGTTTTAGCAGCTCCACCAGCAGTGGGAATGAGAGACATCCCCTTTTCTGACACGTATGCCCAGATGGTCTCTCTACACTGGCTGCTTCTGTGATAGATATAATTCCCAGTGCTGATAACTGTTAATTAAATGGTAGGCTCAGTGCCCTGAAGCACTGTTTTCTGAGACAAGAAGGTAACAGGCTCTGTTTATGGCCTTTAGCAACATGTGTTCCATTTTGAGCAACTCATCAACAGCACGATACTGGCAAATTAGTGGGATTTTAGGGAAAAGTGCATCTAAAAGGCTGGCACAGAGGCATTGTCACAGGGAGGTTTTAAACATTAATTACAAGTAAGTTAACTGAGCAACACTAAAGAGTCTGTCTACCAGTGATTCCCTAGTTGAAAGTGAAGGAATTGCCCCTGAGGAGACTGAAAGCACCAGAATCCAGAACAGGATCCCCACATCCTCAGTCAGCTGAGGATTCCAGAAGCAGCTCCACTGGTCCTCTCCTGAATAACAATAGCAGCCTAAAGCATCCCCGATGTCCCCTGCCTTCACCTGCTGGTCTCTGGACCAGTGCCTGACATGCCTGTTTGGTAAATCAGCATGGTAAACTGGGCCAGTGAACTGCTGCAGGCTATGAAATAATTCTAGAAGAAAAGTCTGATCTGATCTGTTCACTAATGCTGTGTCCTGGGCAGCCCTGAGATCAACTGGGCTCTCAGAGAGGGTGATTGATGGAAGAGAGGTAGAGGTGGGAGCTGTTAAAGCTGGCATAGCTGCTGAGCCTAACATGGGCTGACTTTGCCACCCACCTCAAATCCTGCTTGCAGTTAGGTATGTCTGTGGTCTGGACAGAGCCAGACGTTTCGGATCATTCTTAATCCTCATCCATAAATCAGCTACCCTCTGGTTTGCCTTATGCACAGGGTTCAAACCAGTGCACCTTCTCAGACTGGGCAGAGGCAGTCTGGGTGCCTAGCACAGCTCAGGGCAGTGGTGGCATTTCTCTACCCAAGAAATTGTCTATAGCACACTCAAAGGATAAGCTATGCTGAGCTTCAGGGCTTCTCAAGGTGAGTCAAACCCAGCACACCATCCCCATCCTTTCCTAATGGTGGTTTTAGTTACTAGCTTGTAAAAGGTTGATGGTGGGATGGAGCAGTCCCACTTAAAGTGTCAAATTCTTTGTGAGCTTAGGGTCCTGTGCCCAAACTGTCTTTGTTTCCAGGTCGGTGCCCAAAACACTAAGCAACAGCCTGATAGCTATGGTTTACTGGGAAATGGAAGGAGTGAGACTACTGCCTTTGCAAAAACCCAGGTGGTAGGGCAGTCTCTCAGTCTTCTGCAAAGAAGGGTCTGCAGCTTTAAGTCTCTCCAGCAGTGACCTGAGCCGCTTTGCTGTTGCCACCAAGCACTGAACTGTCAGATGAAGCAGGGGAACATCCAACTATTCCTCCAGCCTTTAAAATATAAGCTCCTGGGAAAGCTTTTGGGCTGTGAATCACAAATGGAAGGGATTGCTTGCAATTTAAGGTTAGATGCCAAAATCTTGAGAAGAAGATGGGATTTAGGAACTACTCTGGTGCAGTTGCCAATAACAGAGCAATTCCTGTTCTGTCTGTAAACTTTGCAGTGCATCTAACTTGAATGCTTGAGTTCCAGTAGGTGAAACTGCACTCAACTCTGAATTTGGGTTAGCAAGGTGGGGTGATTGTGTTCTTAAATATATGCTATTAATTATAAGAAATGCCAGCCTTCAACCAGGCTCTAAGCCACTGGCCTGTGTATAATTGATCTTCCTGCTCCAGAAAGGTCTTTTTGATCCTGAAGCCTTTCTACAACTTCTTGAAATTTGCTGTTGAAAACCACTTTATGAGAATCACACCTGCCTTGTAGCAAACAGTGGTGGCCTTAGTTATTGCCTGGGAGGGAAACCAAGAGTGAATCCAAGGGCTTTGGCATGAAAGGCATATAAAGGATACTAATGACTTCATACATTCAGCATCAATTCTTAACCCCAGAGGCTAATAGGAGCAGCTGATGAGTGGAAAGACTCCACTTCCAGCTCCCATGTGACATCTTTGCTAGGGAGTGAGTAGGGAGTAAAGGAAGCCTGTAGACACAACATGGTCAGTACCTTCTCACCACTGAACATGGCCATGTGTGGGTTTAAGACCATTCTCAGGGCTAAATTACCTTAATTGTGTCTTGCTGGATCTCACCTTCTAGCCAAATAGCTGCATTTCATCTGACCCAACTATTTTGCTTTTGACAGGTAGGAGGACTTTTTGTGGCTGAGCTGTTCACTCTCTAATCTCCCCTTCTTTTTCCTTGGCTCAGGTTTGCTATAGTTACCCACGGTCTGCTTGTCTGTGTGGCAACATCTCTGCCAGCCAGTTCCAGCAGGGACAACTCTGAACTGTCTTTTCATTTTAATAATGAGATCTGTTACTGTTATATAGGGAAAAAAAAGAAGATAGGTTGATATAAGAGAAATGAAGGCTTCAGGGAGACCTTATTGTGGCCTTCTAGCATCTGAAGACCTTCAAGAAAGCTGGGGAGGGACATTTTACAAGGGCTTGTAGCAATAGAATGAGGGGTAATGACTTCAAACTGGAAGAGGGTAGTTTTAGATTGGAAATTAGGAAGAAGCTCTTCACTGTGAGGGTGGTGAGGCACTAGCACAGGTTGCCCAGGGAAGTTGTGGATGCCCCATCACTGGATGTGTTAAAGACTAGGTTGGATGTGGCTTTGAGCAACCTGGTCTAGTGGGAGGTGTCCCTGCCCATGGCAGGGGGCTTGGAACTAAATGATCTTGAAGGTCGCTTCTGACTCAGACTGTTTTATGATTCTATGATATAGTGTTTAAAATATTTGAGATATCAAACTGGGCTTTTTCAACATGGGTTTCATCTTGAATAGGTATAAAACTGCTTGTTTGCTTTGTGGCTGCGAAAGCAAGTACATTGTAGTGAGTAGCTTTGTTTGGGTCCTGTTGACTGTGAGGCTCTTTGAAGATCCTTCAAACACCACTTGCCAGTAGCTCATTATCTAGTCAAACACGGAGATTTTAATGGTTGGAGTTATAGAAAGGAAGGGATCAGCTAATATCAATAACAGCCAATGGATGAAAGAAATAGTAATGATTTTTATGTTAATGATAGTCAGAAAATGAAGTTGGGACTTGCAGACTATCTTTGCTTAAAATCTTTAGCACAGGCATAAATGTAACAATTGCACAGAGCTGTGGGGATGGGACTGTTTACCCGAAAGTTCAGTTCTTCTTCTTAAGTGTTTTGTTGGATTGGGCCCAGCATATGAATTTCTTGAAACCCTAATGGCCTGACTTCATAAATATTTAATAGGCATCGCTATCTTAGACCTACTTATGCATCCAGAATACCTTGAAACAAGGGCAGGAATAAGGCTTAAAGAAACCTGAGAAATGGACGAAGGAGCCAAATTCCTGCTTGGCAAAGTTCCTCCAGCATTAGAGCATTTGGTGGACAATATTTAATAAGGCTCTTGTGTCCATCCTTACAACTTTGCACCATTATCATTCCCCACCTCTCTTCCTCATCCTTGGATGCTGTTGAAGTTACACAGAAATGATCATTATAGCTCTCAAGGTATTTGTGTTATTAGGAAGTAGAGGTGTTGGGTAGTGCGTATATCACCACTGCTAATGTTTTGGAGGGCTAGTCCTTTGCAAAGGACACAGTTAAGATACGAAATCTTTTCCCCTTTTCATCTAGAGCTAAAAAAATCAAGCAAACAACATTTGTTTGTTTGTTTTTTCCAGAAATTAGGATGTGATGAATAAATGCAGTTTTTTGAGGTGATGCTTTTGACAGGGGAAAAAGAGGGATATTTTTTCTTTGGAACTTAACATTTCAAACTTAACATTTCAAAAGGGGGATGCTTGAGATTATGAGGGGGATCAGTGGTGAGTATAGGAGAGAACATGTGGCAATTTTTTGCCCCATCTTCTGCTGCAGAGTAGAGTATAGCCAGAGCGATTCCCCTTGATGCTGCATGGCAAGGTGTCCCCAAGGGAACAGCACTGGGTACCCTATTCCTTACACATTCAGGACCTGAATTTTGTAGCAAAATCCCTTCAGCCAAGAGCAGAATAATAACTCCTCTACTTCACAGGCTGAGAAGTTTAATTATGAGTGTTTTGAATGCACATTAAGTTTTGTTTTTAGCTCTGCTGAGAGAGCCCAGGGAAGATGGCAGGGAAAATAGTTAGCTGGTGGTTGGGAAGCCTCACTGAGGATGGAGCTCTTCCCCAGCTCCACTCAAACAAGGGCAAGAAGCCACTTACCCCATCCTCAAAAATGAAACATTTTACAGTTGTCCATAAAGGAAATTATAGAATCATAGAATGACAGAGGTTGGTAGGGACTTCTGGGGATCATTTAATCCAATCCCACTGCCAAAACTCTGTCACCCACAGCAGATTGCCCGGGATCGTGTCCAGGCAGTTTTGGAATCTCGCCAGAGAAGGAGACTCCAAAACCTCTCTGGCAGACTGGTCCAGGCTCTGGTACCCTCACAGGAAAGAAGCTTTTCCTCCTGTTCAGATGGAAACTCCTGTGTTCCAGTTTGTGCCCATTGCCCTTTGTCCTGTCACTGGGCACCACTGAAAAGAATCTGGCCTCATCCTGTTGACCCCTGCCCTGTAGATACTGAAGAGCATTGATCAGATCCCTTCTCAGTCTTCTCTTTTCCAGGCTAAACAGCCCCAGGTCTCTCAGCCTTTCCTCATCACGGAGATGCTCCAGTCCCCTCCAGCATCTTTGTCGCTTCTGTGTGGAATATCTCCAGTAGTTTCTTGTGTCTCTTGAACTGGGGAGCCCAGAACTGGACACAACACTCCAGAGGTGGATTCACTAGGGCAGAGTAGAGGGAGAGGAGAACCTCCTTCAACCTGCTGGCTACACTCTTCTGGATGCACCAAATTGATTTGGACTGCTTTATCCCATGTAGCTAAAAGGAGTTAGAAAGCCGTGTTTTCTTATCAGAAATTTTCTTGTCAGTTTGCTGATGGAGCAGTAATTGTAGGAGGCTGTTTGCAGGTTTAAGGTAAGCTTCTTGCTCTCTAGATGGGAACATCTAATAGGTCAGGGATTGGTGAAACAAGTCCTCTGTGGGAAAGTCAGCTGAGAGCAGGCTATCAGGCTAATCGGTGATAACCATGAGGGTCAGGGAGTCCTGTTTCCCTTGGATGGAAAGAAAGTGTCTGCACTGGGCTGGCTTAGAGATAGGGTGATGTGCTGAATAACAGGAGCCTGGACGGCTACCCAGCTGACATACTAAACTAGCAGTGACAGCAAAATTTCAAGAGATGCTTTAACACATGAAAAGGTTCAGAGGATGCAAGTTTTCAAGCCCGGCCACCTGAATTTGAACACTGTATTTCTACCGTTAGCAACAGATAGCTGTGAATTCCTTCACTATGTTGATACAGCCCTTAGCCATTCACTTCTGTTCATCTGGCTTGGAAAATAAAGGGACCAATGGACTACATAGTATCTGAGGCAAGTATTTACCTGGATAAATGCTTTCCAGTTACATGGTGTTGGAAAACTTGTAGGCTTTCTGTAGTATACTGGCACATGTTCCTTCCCTCTTCACTTGGTTTAAGCTCTGCAGTATTCAGGAGCTGACGTATACCTGTGCTGTGCTGAGCATGCTGGATCTGATCTTGGTAGGGGATAATTCAGAAGGAAAAAAAGAGGGCTAGGGGGAAAGCAATAACAAAGTAGGACTCATAAATATTTGGGTTTAAAGCATTATGGTTGCTCAGAGCTGAGCTGTTTCATTCGTCCCATTGGACAACATTCATTTGCTATCTATTATTCACAAGTATCAGATCCCCTCCTCCGTCCCTCACTGTCATTCATTTGATTTTTGTTCTTGACTCCTAATCTCTGGGTGATAAGGAAGCTTTCTTCTTTGTTTCAGATGGGAGAAACATAAGGCAATTAGACTTGCACGGGGTCAGAAAAGGGGCCCTGCCTGAGCTAGGGCTGAACCACCTTTTGGTGCATTATTTATCCAAACAGGTCCTGCGCTTGTGCTCAGATCTTTATTATTTTTTTTTAATCCAGTGGTTGCATCTGACTTTTTTGAACTCTGAATAATCTGTGGGTGAGAAAAATGCCTTCCTGTGTCTCTAGCTGTAAATGAAAGGTAACACGCATTCCTCTTTCCCTACTTTTACCTCTCCTTCTCCAAAGTCGCTTGCTCAGGCTGCTTCCCTCTGCTCTCCCTCTCACCTACTCTAATGTGGCTGGCAGGGTCACTGTGGCTCAGTGCATCACTCCTCACCTGCCTGGGTGTTTTTCCTCTGCCCGGATATGCTGTAACTTGTGTCCAGCACCTCAACTGGCCTCTGAAGACAGAGGTCCTCTCAAACTGCCCATCATCCCTCTGCAGCTGCCCTGGGAGCGAAGGCAGTAAGTGCTGTTTCTGACCACAGCAAGCTGTCCAAAAGAAATAACTTTTGTGTCAGATGCCCAGAAGAAATTCAAGCTCACAGCCCAGCTGCATGGCTGTGTATGAGAATCATGCAGATGATTCTCTGAGGGGCTCACCAGGCTGTGGTGTCGGTGCTTGGTTTCTCTTCTTGCCCAGCAAACTGCCCCAGTTTAAGCCCAGCCACCCCTTTCCCCCTCCCTCCCTGGCTGAGTACTTGGTTGCCCTCAAGTGCTGCTTTGCCATGGGTGTGGATCTATTGGAAAACTAGCAAGCCAAACCTTCGGAGATGTTTTTCCAGGGGCTGGGACCTGTGCCCTACCTGCTCCACCCTGAGAGCATCTCACGGATGGCTGCTGCTAGGCAGAGCTGCCAAGGGACAATGGTAGCAAAGGGCAGGACATGAGGGGGCCAGCCTTGACAGCAAAGGACACATCTGAGGTTCTGCAGCCCCTTTTTCTTTTAAAACCTGTAAGAGGGGTCTGAGAGGTGTAAGGGAGGTTGTTTTGTGGGGTTTTTTTTTTAATTGAGAACTGTTAGAGAAGTTTGGCTGCAGAATCTTTGTCTGTATTTCTCCTTCCTCTGCTGAAAATCTGGAAGGGGAGGACCGGGGAAGATTTTTGTTGCCAGAGGAACCATATACATAAAGCTGAGTCAAGAGGGGAGTAGGTCTTCCCCCAAGCCATCTGTGCTGTGGGCAGACCCGTGCTGTCTTGGGAAGGCTGTGGTATGAATCCCACCTGGGAGGTTTCCAGCACCAGGAAAGGGGGATCCCTTGAGCTGAGGAGACCAACATTCCCTCTTCTTTGCTCTGCTCTTGATTAGAGACACTACAGGATAGGATAATTGGGTCTTTTGCTGGTTTGTTAACAGAGAAGCTGGGGGAGAAGGGAGGCAGTGTTTGCATTCACAGATTGACCTTGCAAAGGGCAGGAAGCCCTCTAAACAGATGCCCAAATCTTAGAATGGTTTGGGTTGGAAGGGACCTTTCAAGGTCATCTAGTTCCAACCCTGCTGCACTGATCAAGGACATCTGCAACTAGAGCAGGTTGCTCAGAGCCCCGTCCAACCTGGCCTGGAATGTTTCCAGGGATGGGGCATCCATCACCTCTCTGGGCAACCTGGGCCAGTGTCTCACCACCCTCAGTGTCAAAAATGTCTTCCTTCTCCCTAGTCTAAGTCTCTCCTCTTCTAGTTGAAAACCATTGCCCTGTTTAAACTGTTACCCTCCCTTAAAACCATTGCCAGTGTTGTTGTGAGCCCTCTAGCACTGCTTGCTCTAACGTACATGGTGACACTGGTGCTTGCTGGCACAAAACCTTACGAAGGAGCGGTGCTTTTAGGGGAGAGAAGAGCAAGATGTCAGCTTTGCTTGATGAAACAGGAGTCAGAAATTCAACCTGCCAAAGCTTTTATTACCCTCCAGTCCCAAATGTCTGTGCCTCATCCCCTATTTTTCCTTTGAGGGCTGCTTTTGTATTCCCTCACTCAGGGACAGATCTTGTTGTTCTACCAACTGAAAGACTGCTGGAGAGAAACTCCTTCTCCCTTTCCTTGTGTGGTTCCTCATCTCCCTTGGTTCCCCTTTCCCCAGGAGGGGATGGGAAGTGGAGGGCTCTGCACCACGCATCTGTCTGCCAGGCGTTTTGCTTCATTGACAGAATCCTCCAGCGTTTCTTATTAAAGACGGGAAGTGTTTTGCAGGCTGGAGGTGACTCTAGGTCTGCTTGTCTCAAGCTTTCTAGTGACTCATCTGTCTGCAACTGATAGGATGTCGTCTGATATGTTTTTGTTTTTTTTTTTTTTAAACTGCAGACAGCCTTATGTGCTGAGCTATTGAAAGGCTGAGTGCTGTTTTGACTGTTGTCATGTTGGCTTGCAAAGCATTAAGGTATGTGTCACTTTCTGGGGATAACCATTCTCATTCAGTGATTGTATTAATAGCTTCTACACTCATGAATGAGTAAAAAAACCCCACAACTTGTTGAAATTGGAAGGAGTAGGAGGGAACTTCTTTTTTTTTTTTCCTGGCCTGCTCTGGATTTCAAAGGCTTTCCCCAGAAAGAGACATTCAGAAGAAGGCTGAGTTTGGTTCTGCCCGAGTGGAGCCTCAGCTCATTACAGCAGATCTGAGTCTGCCCCTGTTATGCTACTGAATATATTGAGACTTATGAATGAAAGCTGTTACACATTAACATGTTAAATATACACACGTCTGGAGCTGAGTAGTAGTAGTAGCAGCTTAAATGCTTAGAATTTAGAATAAAGTCAATAAAATGTATTAAGATCATTAACAGCAACATAGAGATTAAAGCACAAAAGAAATCAATTTGAAAGGATTGAGAGAACCTCAAAATATTTCTCTGGCTGCTGATCACTACCTCTAACCCATGAAGTAAACGGTAACAAATATGCCATTTCTTTTAAAGGCATCTGTTTCTTTTGGTTTAAACTATATTTATTTTCCATACCCTGAGCCTCCTGTGATTCCTCAGCTTTCTGAATAAAACAAACCTGTTAAGTAATTTGGATGGTGTTTGCAGAAAGGCCCACAGGCTCAGGAATTGTGCAGGTCTCAGATGAATATTTTATCCTGCCTTTTAAGGGTGGCCACATCTCATCGCCTTCATTGCTGATTTGGGGCATTTTCCACAGAGCCGACCCTCTCTTGAGAAATGATGAACTTGGGAGGGAGGGGATCTCAACAGGTCTCTGGGGTTATTTAGGTGATAAAAAGAAAGTTACAGCTCAAGGGGGAGATGGGGAGATGTGCAGAAGGCAAAGAGGCTGCATGGAGGAATAATGTTTCAGCTCTGCTGCACGGTTCCTGGTCCTGATCCAGCACAACGAGAGCTCACCTCTCATCAGATGGGTTGCAAATGATGCCTGTAATCTTGGGTCCCTAAGCGCCTTCCCAGGATATTAATAATTCTGTATGTCAGAGGGATGGAGGAAATTAATTAATTAATTGAGGAGCTCAGATTGCACATTAATGAAGCTGCAGGACCAGACGGACAGGACTGCCTGAGCCACTTGCTTAACAACAGATAGTGGATGATAAACAAAGCATGGGAAAATAGTGAAACAGCTGAAATGTCAGAGAAAGAGGAACCCCCTGAGACCCTTGCAGGTTTAGTGCGATGGTGTTGCATTCCTCCCTCAAAACAGAAGTCCCTGAGGTTGGAGTAACAGGAGAAAGCAGATTCCTGCTTGGGGAAGTCTTAGGCAAGGAGGCGAAGGGGCCAGGTTATCCCTCTGGAATTTTTATCGGCTCCAGCTGCTTTTCTCCGGGCTGATTCACCCCTGTCTCTAAGGAAACATGGGGAAGAGATGACGTTTCTAGCAATCTGGAGGGACTCACACTATGCCTTGAGGGCACTGGGTGTATAAACAGAAGAATTTGAGATCAATTACCTGAGCTATTTAGGTTGGCTTTTCCCTCCCCTTCCTTCCCTGACCTGTAGCAGAACTTGTACTGTATGATTCATCCCCCCAGATTTTCCCGGTTACTATGGAATACTCTGTGAACAGCACGGGTACATGATACAGCTGACGTGGTTATCAAGGAGTCGGTGGTGGGCTAGTATGAAGTTTGCTTAATTGTGTTTTCATTCACATTAGTGAATTTGCAGTAGGAGGATGAAAATGTACAAGTTACAGAAAAAAGGTAGTGTCTGTGATTCGTGGTGGCATTTTGCTGAAGAGAAGCCCTTGCAAGCAAGGTCACTGAATATATAGAGCACAAAAGAGATTGTTTCTCCGCGGGACCTTTAAACTTCATGTCACTCAGTTAACAGGTACGATGAAAGCGCCTGGTTTCACTGCAAACACACCTACAAGCGATAGATATTTTAAGAATATCAAATACCAGAAACTCTGCCAAATCAGGGTAGCTCTGTTCCTTTCGACTATGATTTTAGTTTAAACAGGCTATAGCCTTAGCTGCATTTTTCTGGACCAAAATAAGAGTGGCCAAAAACTGTCATGTTTCACCCAACTGTATTTCTGCAGGCTCATAGATCGGTACCTGTATCTCAGATGTTATATTTGTGCTGTGTGGTATTTGACAGAAGGCTCCACATCCATGAGCGCTTCAGAATGCCTTTAGAATTTAATAATAATAAATGGCATCACATAATGAAATGGTCAGCATCCAGAACAGGGCTCTCAAGTTCTTGTCTCAGTATATTCATCAGATTTGTTGGTCCCAAATACATCCTTAGACTATCCAGCCTCTGTAGTCTTGTAGCCAAATACATCTGATGTCCTGAGTTAAAGGAAAATCTGCTTGGGAATTACGGCAAAGCAAAACCCAACTTGTTCTCACGGGGCCGTGTCTCCCCGTTAGAAAACAAGTGGGTTGTTATGGGGTATTAATTAACACTACTGAACAAGGCTGCACCCTGGGCAAACCCAAGGTCAAAGGGAAGACTGTACATAGCCCTGTAACTACCCTCAACCGCTGGGGTTTGCCTCTGGGAGGGCTTTAGAGGAGTGGGTGGAAAGAGAAGTTGTTTGTCTGTGCATTGAGCTCCTGTTAATGGTTACCCAAAAGCAAGCTCCTACCTGCTCAATGGGGCATTGTCCTGTAGTCCACTTGTCTTGGAGAGCAGGTGACCTTTTATGCTTGGGTGGCGACACAGTTGCCTTAGCAGCTATACTGACAAATGCAGATGCAAACCCCCTTGGAGTTTCTCAGCTCCTACTCTGCTGATCTGATCCTCTAAAAAGGCCCTAAGACTCAGGGAATTGCCATACCATAAAACTGTTTTCCACGCTTGCAGAAACCCCTGTACTTGTGGAGTATGTGGATGCACTCGCTCTAATTCAGAAGCAACGTTACTGTGTTTTGCACCATACAGCACACAAGCCTTGCGAAGGTGATGTTGCATCTGGATCAGAGCCGACATGCATCCTGACACCTACAGCATGCTCCTACCTGGCACCTTCAGTGCTTGCAATGATCAAGAGCCCAGCTTGAGCCTGGAAGAGGGCCCCAGGGTACAGCAGGCTGAAGTTGCGAGGGCACCCTCCTCTAGGGAGGGAAGGAGTTGGTCAGTGCAAAGCAAGTCACAGAATTATGCCAGCTTATGTGGCAGAATTTCGGCTTTTGTCCTTAAACAGCTATATCTTGACTTCATGATAGGTCTCATCTGCAATCATAGATGGCCTTGAGGTAAATTCACAGGGTAAAGGTCATCTCCACGCCCACCAGTGATTAGATGGTCTCTCTTCAGCAACTGCAGCAATGACCTTCAGCCTTTCCATTATAAGGACCAGTAAATACCTTTTGGTTTGTGCACAATTTGAGCCCCAGTTTAATGAGGGGGAGCAGGTGGACAGAAAAGAGAAGAATGAGGATTCTGTTGCTGCTCACCTATACCCGGACCACAGGCCACTGCTTTTTTAAACCACAGGTGAAGTCATGGGCCACAATCTAGAAATCTTTTGTACACAGTACCTGGTAGCTAAATTTAATTTCTACCTGTCCCAGCATCTCTGCCAGAGCAGAGCTGCAGAATCCTGCACTGCAGTGTGTTGGATTTGCATGAGTTATATTTTCTTACATTAGAAAAATTATCTGTAAAAGCAGAATAGCAAATACTCTGAGTTAAACCAACATGTAATTTTATGATAAGCCCTATGAACTACTGAGAAATGTCTACTAGGGCCTATAAATGGTTTTCAGTCTTAATTACCCTGCATGCTGCTTTACTATGTACTTCCAAATCATGCAAAGATACATCGGAGCTCAATAAAACAACTGTTCACGTGTTACAAAGATTCATCCTTTGGAAAATATATGTATTTAATAGTTCTGAACCATCAGGCTTGCGCTGATAGCTGGCTTTCATTTATTCAGCAGGATCCTATAATTCCTTCAGATTGAAAAGTGTGAACACTTGTGTAGATGTGAATTTGTGAGGTGAATTGCAGAGCTACAAATTTCTGATTAACTCTGACTCCTGCTTGAATGTGAGCTCTGTTTATAGCAGGATAGGAAGTAAAGCTGGTTTGCCATAAACCCCAGAAGAAACCTTAAAACTTAATATATATATTTTTTTTTTAGGGAAGTGTGTATTTTAAAGTCTTTTTTAATTTCCTTTTTTTCTTCCTGTTTGGTTTGTGTCTTTGAGAAATATCTACTTTTCTGTTTTTATTGCACTTTCTCACACCTTCCCCTCTGGAGAGTTAAAAATCTGAGATGTTTACAAGCTCCAATACTCTGATTTTATTGGTCCTCCAAGAGCTCCATGTATGGCTCAACCTTATGGTCAGCTGATCTTCTTCTCCACGGTTTAAACAAGACTGTTGGAGAAATGAAACCTCTAAGGACAACAACCCCCAAGGTCGTTTATCAGACATTTGGCAGACAGAGTAGCAGCTCTGATAATGCTTGTGATGGACTGAATGAAAGATCTATAATCACTTTTCTGTAGTAAATGTGGGCAAATCTGGAACTATTCCTTCTAGCAACCAATAATTTGACATAAATTACACAGCAACTGCTTAGCAGGGTTTGGAGGGTGGTGGGTTTTTTTTCTTTTTTTTCTTTGCCCTGAAGATGAACTTCATTTGCAGCAGAGCTGCCAAATCCATTTCATTGTAAAGAAATTTGCTTTCTAAACTAGATACCCTTAGGGATTGAAATCGTGTGGAAACAGAGCCAAATCCAATTGCTTGGCTATCTGTATTGGTTGGATGTACGTTAACAAACAGTATCATTCTTTGCGTCTCAGATTTACTAAGCTATTTATTAGCTTCGGGCTGCATTCCTGGAAGCTTGTCAAGCTGCTAAAACATGTGGAGCCTGTCAGAGAGCTCTAGGGGAAGCTCCCACCTTAAAATGGGTGCCTATGTTACCGGCTGAGCAGTGGATGTGACTTTTTGCAAGGACCTGTCTCGTAACTCCTTGAAAATTTCTCTTTTTGGGCTGGTGCAAGGGGGAAACTCATCTGCTGTCCTTACTTCTCCCAGCCCTTCTAGGCAGGCACTTTAGCCCTCATGTACCATTTGTAATTGAGTCCTAAGGCTTTGCTGGCTGACGGTGTGACTTGCAATTGGTTTTTGCTCTTCTTTACATGCTAGTATGGATATCTGATGGAAATCACTGTCTATCACTAAGGAAATCTGAGAGCAGCAACTAAATTGGTCAAAGTTTTAATGCTGGACAATTTTGACCTCATTTTCTAGGAGCATGGTTGTGGACAAAACCTTCATGGTTTGGTATGAGGTTCAACAAGACCAAGTGCCAGGTCTTGCACTAGGCCCCAACCCCCTGCGATGCTACAGGCTTGGGTAAGAGTGGCTGGAAACTGCCTGGTAGAAAAGGACCTGCTGAAGATGAGTCAGCATGTGCCCTGTTGGTCAAGAAGGCCACCAGCATCCTGGCTTGCATCAGCTCTAATGTGGCCAGGAAGAATAGGGCAGCTATCGGCCCCCTGTACTGAGCACTGGTGAGGCCACACCTTGTATCCTGGGTCCAGTTTTGGGGCCCTTCACTCTGAGAAGGACATTGAGGGGGTGGAGCATGGCCAGGGAAGGGCAATGAAGCTGGTGAAGGGTCTAGAGCACAAGTGTTTTGAGAAGTGGCTGAGAGACCTGGGGTTGTTTATCCTGGAGAAAAGGAGGCTCAGGGGACACCTTCTTGCTCTTGACAACTCCCTGAAAGAAGGTGGGAGCCAGGTGGTGGTCGGTCTCTTTTCCCAAGGAACAAGTGATAAATATTTGAAAACCATCCTCCTCTAGCCTATCCGCTTTTGCTCTCAACTTCCAACCTACCCATACTAGAAGGGGTACGTGTAGTGCTCAAACTCACAGAAAAATTGTGGTCCAAAACTGGGGGGAAAAAAGTTCTCTCAGCCAATCAGAGCATGGACTAAAGAATGAGTCATGTCTGATGCATTTAAAAATATATGGCCTGTTCCAGTAATGTAAAACATTGCTACAGCTCGCTGTTGTAAGGCGGTGGAAATTCCATATTTCTTTCTCATGCAGACTGTCTGTTATGTTATCCGACTGAGTTACTTAGAAACAGCAGCCGCTTCAGTGTTTTAACAGGGGACTAGAACCACACTTTCCTTTGTGATTTCAGTGGAGGCTTGCCTTGACAATCCATGAGGATGATGTCACCAGAAAACAGCCCATTAATCTCATCCAAAGCTTGAAATTCCAAGGTGCAATAAATCAAGTCTCAATGAGTTTCCACTGTGCAAAAGTAAAGGGGCTTTTTGAAAAACTTTCATTTTCAGTGAGGGTTTCTTCTACCACACGTTATTGTAGAATTCTTCCAGCAGCAGCTAGTTGTGCTAAAGAATTTTTTTGTTTCTGCATCCTTAGAAGATATTTTATTTAACAGATGCAGAAGCTGCTGAAAATAAAGAAGGGAGCGATTTTGGTGTCATGCTCTTAGGGGAAAAAGATGCAGAATTTCTTTCTTTATGGACAAGGCTGGTTATGTGTTGGAGCAGTGCAGAATTCCCAAAGTCAGCTGGACATGTCTGAACGCTTGGTTGGCCACGAGGCTGTAAGCTCATTTTCATGTCCTGGCACCCCTAAAGCACTTAGATAATGCAAAATTAGTTGTTTGCAGGCTGTGTTTTTTGAAACAGTCTCCAGGAATGAGTCTTGCCCTGTTCTTTAGCACATAAAATTTGGCAATGCTGTGAGTACATGAGAGGATGTAGCAGAGCTGTGTGAAAATGCAGCTTTATATGCCTTTGTTCGCTATAGATGCTGCAGAATCCTGATTCTACATACAAATACATGTGCATATGTTTATATGCACAGAGTTACTTTAAATAAGTGCTTGCAGTTAAGGCTGGCTCTCATTTGGTGGTTCTGCAGAAGCTGTTGACTGTGTCTCTTTGTCTATAATGTGTCTATGTTCCCTCAAACCTTCTCTTCGTTGGCCCAGCTCCCCCAAATAGTGACAAGCATCGCTCTGCAGAGACAGATGTCAGCTGAGAGAAGAGGAGGGGAGGTCTGAAAAGCTATGGCTCTGCAAAAAATTCAATGCTCTGACTTAGCAAAGTTTCCTTCTATCTTTTCAGTACCTGTTGACTCCTGCCCACTCTAGGCTGCAGAAGCTCTAGGATTACTAATGCCTGCACCAGACCTGTCAGGCTCTGCAGACCCTCCAGTCAAAGTCATATCAGCCTTTCGATGCTTTGCAGAAGCAACAGGAGGCCCTGTAAGGGGAGCTGGAGGAGGGACAAAAAGTGCTTTTACATTCTCCTTGTGCTGTCTTTAAGACTTTTGACACAACGTTCATAAGCACAAATGGTGTGGAAGTAGAGCTTGGCTGCCTGATCCAGTGCCTCCTGAGGATGACTGGAGTAGATCTCTTGGCTTCAGTGGACCCTTAATTCTTTAGGCATTTAAAAAAAAAAATCCCCTGAACTGTATTCAGAAGCTAGAGCCACATTTGAGTATTTCAGTTTGTTTTTTTCATGTGGCCCCTTCTCAGAATGATGACCTGGGGCAGGGCGGGGAAGAGAAGAACTCACTAAGGCTAAGAAGGATCATTTTGCCTGGAGCTGTTAGGAAACAGCACTATTACCAGCAGAACTAAAAAGCCAGTAAGCTCTAATGCTGGGGTGCCATCAGATGGGGGTGAGAGGACTGGAGCAGTAACCTTTCCCCCCAGGTCAGCTATACCCAGGGCAGCATGCCCTCAGCAGAAGAGAAAGGAAGCCCTCCTACATAAGTGGCTTGTCTGGAATGTACAAAGCTACTCAGTGACCTTTCGATGCCTGAATTTTGCTGTGCAGAAAGGGCAGCCAGCAGTGTTTTCTCACCTCGCAGAGCTGTGAGGAGAATAAATCAACACAGCTTGAGAGATGCCCAGACACCACCGCAGCCCAGGCAAGTGTTTTTAGTTGGAACCGCTGCCCAGCCCCAGAGTCCCGTCATGAGACATGGCTCTGCTCTGCCTGGCACAGGGATGGCACTGGTTCCAGGGAGACCTTGGCTTAGCCAGAAACACACAGGGATTAAAGGCAGCTGGCTCCCTTGTCCAGGCACATTTCTCTTATACAATACTGAAGATCTGTGGGGGCAACTGGAGCGTGTCCGAAGAGGGGCAACAAAGCTGGTGAAGAGCCTAGAGCACAAGTCTTGTGAGGAGCAGCTGAGGGACCTGGGGTTGTTCGGCCTGGAGAAAAGGAGGCTCAGGGGAGATCTTCTGCCTCTTGACAACTCCCTGAAAGGAAGCTGGAGCTGGGTAGAGGCTGGTCTCTTCTCCCAAAGAACAAGCGATAGGACAAGAGGAAAAGGCCCCAGAACGCACCAGCGAAGGTTTAGGTTGGACATTAGGAAAATTGTCTTCCTGAAGGGGTTGTCAAGGCCTGTCCTAGGCTGCCCAGGGCAGTGGTGGTGTCCCCATCCCTGGAGGGACTGAAAAGCTGTGTAGCTGCTGAAGGACATGGTTTAGTGGTGACCTGGCAGCGCTGGGTTAACGGTTGGACTCGATGATCTTAAACATCTCTTCCAGCCAAAATGATTCTATGGTACTGTCCTGGTGAAACCAGGACAGGGTTAATTTTCAGCAGGTGTTGGGGGGGAGCCACAGCTGGGCTATTCCATGCCACACTGACGTCATGCCCTCAGCACCAGCGCCGGTTCTGTGCCCTTCCATGGGGTGAGGGGTGCGTGGGTCTGTCCGGGTCCACTCCGCCTTGTCTGTGCACTTGGTATCATTTGTTTTGTACCTTGTTTTGCTCGCCGTTGTTATTGCTGTTGTTTCTCTGATTGTTTCTTGTGTGTTGTCGTATTAAATTCTCCTTATCTCAGTCCCAGGCTTTGTGCTTTCCCTGTCTCCCTTCTCACACCCAGCAGTGTGGGGGCAGCGGTCTGTGGTGCTCAGGCCTTGCCAGGGTCGAAACCGGCACAGGTACTATGATAGCTGTGGTTGTCTGAGCGTGCCCCGTATCTGTCTTACTCTTTTCAAGCAGTGATTTCGTTTTTTCCATGAGTAACCTTATACCTGCTTGGCTTCTACATACTTGTTTTTTAAGCAAGGAATAAAAAATAGAAGAATCTCAATTTTTTCTTTGAATATAGTAATGCCTGGAAGCATAGCAGGTGTGAGAGAATAGGGAGAGAGTTTAATCATGAGTGTCATGATTAAATGACTTGTGGTCAGAGAGGGTAGGGCACCTTTTGCTATGGAGGCCAATCTCAGCAGCGGCGGAATGCCTCGCTGCTCCAGCTCTCTGAGAAGGTTTGATGGCAGGGCCAGATGAGCCACAGAAGCTGTGTGCTCTGTTGCTGCCAGAAGTGTGAGCTGCCGAGGCTCCCTCCCCAAGTGCAGAGCTTCACTTCCCATCTTCACATGGGTGTCCTTGTGTCTGAGCATCCGCCCTGATGCTCACTGAAGACTGAGGGAGCTGGACTCTCCTCCTCTCCTTCGCTCCCCCCAGCATTTCTGTGCAAATGTGGAGACCTGTGCAGAGAGAGGTTGGTGAAGGAACAGGAAACGTTCCTGACCATTCTCAGGAGTTTATGACCAAGGAAAACCAAACGAACACCTGCATCTTTGGTCACTTTCCACTGGATAGAGTAAATGGAGGGTGTTTTTCTTTTTGTCAGAAGTGCATCAGGTTGATGCTAGTTGAGGAGGCATTGGGTATAAGGAAAAAATCATAAACCAACCTGATACTTGTATGGAGAAGTCTCTTCTTCAGAAAATCCAGGTAAAGTAGAGCTGACTGTTTAACAGGAATCTGAGTCTGCCTCTTTATGTGAACGATCAGTGAATTTTGCATGGTGAGAACAGGAAAGAGGGGTCCTGTTGTCACGTTCTTTCTGCACTCATGGCATCAAATACCACTTTGTTGGAAAATTGTGGCAACATCACTTCACTTTGCTGTTAAAACAAAGAGATGGAGCAGGAAGGCTGCAGAAAGAACATGCATGTCCAAGTACAACCATTTACATCAGGGCTCATGTAGCTCCCTTAGAATGTGTTCTTGAAAAATATGTCCTAAGTCAGTCCAAGCTATGGGGCCTGTTAGTGGTGGCTTAGAAAAGAAAGGTATTTCCCACCCACAGAGAAGTTAGAACAGAGGCTCACTGGCTTGGCTGATGAAAGAGGTGAAGATGTATGAGCAAAGGGGTCCCTTCTGGCCTTTGCAAAATAAACAAATCCACAAATTTCCTCTGACTTGAGCAAAGCTCTCACTGGACTGAGGAAGAGCGGAAGCATGCCAAAGTTGGCTGTAGTAAGTAGATACAGTAAGAAACAGCATGAAAGGAAAACGGTCACCTGATTAAATATAAGCTTTTAGAGCTCTCCAGCATGGGAAGAGTTCAGCTGGCCAGCAGACCAGATCTGCTGTCTACCTTACTAGGTGATCTCTTTGATTAAAGCCATGTCAGTGCACTGCTTCTCCTTTCCAAGAAGTATTTTTAGACAGCTTGAGAAACACAATAGGTTTGTTAGTGTGTGTTCTTTTAAGCTAACTAAAGGCATATGTGAAGGCACTCCTTCCTTAGCAAAATATTTAGTGAAAGGATCTACTTGTAAAATCAGCAGAGGAGTTTTCTCGGGAAGTCTAGATTTCCACAATAAGAAACTCTCCTCCTTTTCTAGCTTTAGGACAATGGCCTTTTGCTGTTCCCTTGCCTTTGCTTGCGCTGTCACTGTTTGGTGTAGTGTTTTCCAATAGTAAGCACCTAGCACAGGCAAATAGCTTCGAAAACATTGCATCTGCGTTTTGTCTGAGTCCTTCTCAAGGCTGGGAATTTTTCTGTTAACGTTCCTTCCCATCTAATTTCTATTCCCCCCCCCCTCCTAAACCCTTTCCTGCTTTATTAGGTACACCACAAGTATTTCACACTCCCTCACTGGCCGGCTTGTGTTCTGTCAGGCACTGTGCAGATCAGACACAGTTTCCAATTTTTATCCCTTTAAGCTTCTTCCCTGAAGTTAAGACACTAGAAATTGCTTCTGTTGTGTTTCTCTAAAGGCTCGTCCTTCTCTTATCTGCAGATGATGCATCTCCCTCCAACCCCATTCTTGCAGCAACAGAGGACAAATAGGATGGCATAGTCTAGTCACACATAAATGGTCTTGCAGCATCAGCAGAAACAAGAGGCTTGGCGAGTCAGCCTTGAGTCCGACTAAAGAGACCTCTGTTACTGGTCTCTGGGCGGGAAGAATTTGCACAGCCTTGAGTAAATATCCGGACTCCTGGAAGCCCACCACATTTGAGCTCAAAACCATGTCCTGGATAAAGGTTGGAACCTGTATTCCAACTGTACAGTCAGGGGAAGCATCAGTTTCAGGTAAAGGAGATTAATAAAGGAGCTTAGTTTATTTCTTTGAACGTAATTATTAAATCCAGGGCATGTGTAGAAAGATGTGTGGGCTTTTTGATCTCAGCTTCAGGCTTCTGGAGAGATTTTGTGCTTCTTCAGGACCTCTCTGAATGCTATTAGGCTTCTGAGACTCTGGGACCATCGCAGCCTCACATTGAATGGACAAGAACAACAGAGTGCAATGAACGAACGCAGAATCTCTTGCATTCTGAATTTATGAAAGCCTACGTATTTTCCCTTGATTATAAACACTTCCCCTTCTCCTGAGTCCCCTGACCCCCACCCACCAAAAAGCCTACAGCTTTAAAAGAGGTATCAACTGTTTTCCCAGGGCAGGGGAAAAAGCAATGTTTACCTGTGTGTGTTCAGTTCTAGGATGAAATATGATGAGAGGAACATCTCATACTTTTCTCTCTCTTTGTCAAGTGTCAGTTGGTTTGTGTGCTTAAGAAACTCAGAATCATGGTATTGGAAGGATCCTCTAGAGATCATCTAGTCTAAACCCCCTGCTCAAGCAGAGTTGGCTACAGCTGGTTGCCCATGACCATCTCCACTCAGGTTTTGAGTATCTTCATTGGGTTTTGATGTCAAAAGGTGTTTTATTGTGCTGTAGTGGAAAGAAGCTGCAGGAGACCTTTGTGAAGAGACAGAGCACAGCTCCTTGTCACTGGGCCTGTGCGTGGCTTCACTGGGTGCATTTCAAACCCTCAGTCTCAGCAATTTGTCAGAAAGTTATCCCCCAAGGAGAAGTGAAAGGGCTATTAGCAATTGCTGCAGTTTCATGCCACCCACAAGCAAAGAGCTGCAAAGCCCAGTGCTGAATGAGGATGCAGTCCTGGAGAAAGCGTAGATTTTATCTGCACTCCCTCTGAGGGTCTGGCTGGTGGAGTAAGCCTTGCTTTTGGTCTTGTATGGCATTTCTGATAAGGTGGCAGATGCAGAGTTGCACAAGAATGTGCTGATGAATGATGCTGGGCCAGGCAAAATCTCAGGAGGAGAGAAGTGTAGTAGTTGGAAATGGTGGTTTTGTTTCTTTTCCCTCTGCATTTTCCTTTTCTCCCTTCTTTTTCCTCTCAGTAAACCTGGAAAAGCTCTAGAGAAGATCAGCCAGGGGGACTAGCCTCTCATGTGAGACTGTTGGTGAGCATGCCCACCTTGACATGACTGAGCCCCAGTGACCAAGTAGACTGATTGGGTCTCACATGAAGGTGTGGTAGTGGGATGCGAGGTCTTCAGTATATCATAAACCAAGTAGACTGATTGGGTCACTGTCTGTCTCACTCCAATGAGAAAAATCCACAGAAGTCTAGCATAGTGGAAAATTACTGAGCGTAAACAAAAATGTCAGAAGGAACAGAAACCTCTTTTGATATACAGCCAGGAAACCTCAAGGTTTGCAGGAAGCTGTGCTGGTGATTCAGGGGGTGGTATTCTTCCCTTTGAGTCAGTCCTGAATCCATGCCTGGGTATGACCACATCTGAAATACGGCTCCTCTGACAGCATGGTGCCCATGAACGCCGTGCTGGAGGGCTGGCTTGTTGCTGGATTTTTCTTGGAAAACTCTCATCCAGGAAGAGTTTAGGCTTGACCATCTTAGCCGATGAAAGCTGGCAGAGTCACAGCAAAGGCCTTGTAGCTTTCGTTTGAGAAAGCAGAGGAATTCAGAGGTATTAGATCAGATCCTTGGTTACTAAAATTCAGTGTAAATCTGGCTGAATTGCAGCTGCAAACAACTGGTCTAACACCAATAGCACAACTCTGCTGATTTAAATGGGAGGAGAGGAGAAGAGCCAAAGACCTATAGTTACAAAAAAGTCACTATTCCTTCTGGAAACCAAGGAAAATGCATTGTGAACAGTGAAGCAGAAGTGAGCAGAACACGTTTAGCAGTCACTGCTGGAATGAATTTCAGCTCTCCGTGTCCTGCCAAGGTTGAAACGCTTTGCTTCACCAAAAGAGAAGTTAAGGGGCAGTGGATGTCCCAGCTCTACTGAAGCCACTGGTCTTACAATTGGCTGTTCAGATATCTGCACAAAATAAGTTGGTTTGCTGCAACGCTGTGGATAGGGTGCAGGATGGCGAATCACTTCATTTGGCAGAAATTCACACCCTTGCTGAAAGGATCTCATAGAAATGATTGTCTTCGAGGCTTGCATATCTTCTCATACCCAGGCATGGTCCCCACAGATCTAGATTAAATCTTGATGACTGAAATACGTTCAAAGGTTTGTGCTGCTGCTACTTTGCAGCAGTAGCTGCTCTGAAATCTGTCTGTGGATCATCCTGTGCAGTGCGTTGTAGGGAGCAGAAGATCTTTTAGCTGGAGAACTTTAATGCTTGGGAAGAACAACAAATGACTAAGAATGAGGCCCTTCATGCAGCAAGGCTTTAATGTTTCCTTGCAAACAAAGAATCTATTAAAAATAGGCAGCTGATGGAACGTGAGAGTGATAAGGCCTCAGGACACACATTTAATAATAATATTCCATCACTTGATACTGGAGTAGTAAAATGGCAAACAGCTGAGGAGTTATTTTCCATAGAAGTTAATATGCCAAAAATAACGGGGCTTTCTACTGATGAATGCTTTATAAAGCAATGTGGTGATGCAGATGCAGCCCAGTGGATGTCAGCGGAGTGGAAGATAAATTTTGTTTAAGTGTTTTCCTGGAGTAGGTCAAAACTGTAGGACCCATAAGAAATTCTGGAGCTGTAACAGCATTTAAACCTGTCTTGTTCCACGTTGACTAGAGACTTGTCAGGCTCCAAAAATACATGGGCTTATGCAATTATGAGGTCCCATAGCTGCAGCGCAGACACTGAACTTAGTAGTAGCCTTTGGGTAACACTTGACAAAGCTCTGGTCAGATACTCGGGTACATGTGGACTTGCATAGATGTGAGTGGAAGGAAGGAGAAAGGGAGACAGAAGGGGATTTAATACTTCTCTAGTTTGTTCGTTTTTTCCTGTTGTCCCATCTTACTTTTGGGAAATTAGGTGTTTCTGGCAGTATTCCTTTCTGGAGATGTTACAGCATCTATAAGCCCCATACTCTGGGACTTGGGCAGCTATCTGAATAGCGAGGGGACTCCCTCTCGCATGACCAAAGCCCCTCGATCATCTCCAAGTAGACTCTACAGTCTACACTATTAGTTTGCATTGGGCCGCTCTATAAGCACCTTACGGAGCTGATAGTCCTTGGCTGAGGAATGGGTGCATCTTCTGCAGAGTCCTGGTCTCAATGCAGAGGGGATACTCCATCACCAAAGTGCAGTGAAGCAGTTTCACAGCTTCATTTAGTCTTCTAATTCCTGAACCCACAGTGACAGATGTGGTGATGGTCAGAGCATGCTGAAATGGATAATAGTTTTCTGTTTTTCTGCCGACAGCTTTTGACAGAAACCATTTCTCTGATCCCCAGATCCACCCATGAATATTATGAGCTCAGAAATAAGGCCTGCAGCCAAACCATTCTTGGTATTGGTTTTGCAAAAGTAAACAAAAAACAAGTGATGAGGTCTGTCCCTCTGGTTTTAACCCATTTCTAATTAAAGCAAGTTTTCTCAATACAATCAGTTCCTCCTGTTGCCCTGGTGGGATCACTCAGATGGTCTTCAGGAGCTGATGGTTCTGGCTGAGCCAAATTCCAAGGAACCCATGTTTCTTGATCAGTTACAGAGCAATGCTTGTATGGTAGGATGGTTACCAGCAGTGGGCTCAGGTGCTGAAGCGCGTTCCTTAGGTGCCCATCACTGCGTCAGAAGGTTTTCCTAAGCTGATAAGAAGGGACTGAATAGGCCAGAGAGGGAGACAGAGCCTTGCTGGAGGACTCGGCAGAGAAATAAGTGCCCTCTCAAACACAAGGAAAGCAGTGTGACAAGGCAGCCACGTGTTGATCTGAGGAGCTCATCTCACAGGTCTAGCACGTAGGTGCCATTGTCCTGCATGAGTGTTGTATCACGTTTGGTGGTAGGGGTTTTATGGACAGATGGAAAGTATTGTCTGTAAGTTACTGTCCACAGCTTCCCTGTGAGTCAGTGCAGAGGCAGCTGAATAATCCCAGTTACAGTATTTTGGGAAGCTGGGCTAATTATGGTGGTAATGCTGAAATTGTAGGAGGGGAGAATACTGTTGAGGGGAGAGAATGAAAGTTTTAAAGAGCTTGCTGATGGAGATTTTTGCTGATAATTGTCTACAGTTGTATTTTCATTAAATCTAGTCAAAATACAGAAAAAAAAAATAATCATTCAGATACACGGATTGCATGAATGCTTTTTGGCTAAAAGTTTCTCGTTTCATACCATTGATTTAAAGTAAAAAGTGAGCTTGAGCTCAGGCATCCTTTTGAGTTTGTCCTTTTCTGCCACACAAAAAGAAAAAAGATATTCCAAGAAGAATTTCTGATCAGGTCTATTTTTATGCTAATGACCTCTGCAGCAGACAGTAGTTCTTTCTGCTGCTTGCCCTGAAATTAAAATCAAGCTTCTGGGCAGGATCTTGCTTTTGTAGATGCAGACAACCTGATCCTTGTAACTTGTTTGAGGAAAACAGCCAATTCTACCATAAATAATTTGCAGAAATGTGTGTCGTTTGTTTGGGTTCTGTGGAGTATTTTTGTATTTGGGTTTTTTCTCTGAAAACATCCTTTTTCCCGTAGTAGTTATGCTATAAGCATTTAACTGGGTAAGCAGTGCCAATGAAAACCCTTCTAAAATACCATTTTTCATGGTCATCCTGCCAGCAGGACTTAATGACTCATGTGAATCTCTGTTCCTGTCTCCCAGTGCGAGCTAATAAATCCTAATGGAGTTGCTACTACTTTATAGCTCTAGCAAAGATGGAGGAAACAAGCTCTGTTAGGACTCTCAGTGGATGGAGGACACAAAAGTCAGAAGACTGAAGGAACATTAGAAGAGTTCATAGATCATCATCATAGAACAGTTTGGGTTGGAATGGACCTTTCAAGGTCATCTAGTCCAACCCCTCTGCAGTTTGCAGGGACATCTTCAACTAGAGCAGGTTGCTCAGAGCCTGAGTTGAGGAACATATGGTGGTCCTTCACCTGTTCTACACATCTGTAGCTGGAGGCACTGCAGCAATCCCTGCTTTACCATGTGTTGATGCCACCTGACACTGAAATGCCCTTGTGTTTGCATGCATGCAAGGACATGCCAGTTCTCTACCATTGCAAGACCTCAGGACACCTAAACGCCTACAGTTTCTCACTCCCTTCCAGTAATGTATTATAGTTTTTGAGGGTTTTGGTCTTTTCAGCTAACAGTCTTATTTTATTAGTTCTGTCTTGGTGGTGGTGAGTGTGGAATGGATGTGCTGTGGATTTTGACTGGACTAAACACCTCTGTTGTGCTTCTCTGGGATTTGTGGGGAGTGATCTCAGTGCCCCAGCTGGTGTCCGGTCCAGTGGAGATAACTGACGTCCATATCCCGTTCTCTAAGCACTGTCAAGGGGCTGATTTACCAAGTGCAGCTTCTTTCACGAATGATGCCGCTTGCACGTAGTATCAGTGAGAAGCTCAAATGGGGGATTGGGGTCTCAATTCACTAAGCACAGGCATTCATTGTGCAAGGAGGTGGCTTATGCTGTCAGTGTGTTAACAAGGAGTAGCAGATGACCCCAGCCAGACACAGAAGCCCAGATAACAGTAGGAGGATGACTAATGTGCCTGTAATCAGCAGGCACTGCAGCACGCTGCCGTCGTTCATTGCTGTCAGAGCTGAGGCAGCTGCAGAGGTGCAGAAGTTATGTCATCCCTCACAGCCTTGCCCTGCTTGATGCAAGGCTGGGCTGGAGAGGCATCTGCCCAAATGCAAGAGATGGGAAGGATCCCCTGTGAGCCAAAGCTCCTCATGATGAGCAAGTGTTCAGGTCTCTCTTGAGTACAGGATGGCCAAAGGAGCTTCATGGGGCTTGGGCAGCCTAGGTGTGATGTTCAATGGGTGATGCAGAAGCAGCCTGAAGCCCAGGGTAGTTAGGACTCATGGGGACAACAAGGTTGAGTGTGATTCTCTAGTTCCTGTCTGCATGGTGGCTAGCTGCACTCAGGGATAGCATCAAGGTAGCGTTGCCTCCAGGTTCTCCAGCTCTCCTGACCAGCTGACCACAGCACATGGGATGCATTTTAATTCAATACACTCAGAGGAAACTTAAAAGATCTGTAGGACTCTCATGAATTGGCTAGGTATGCTGAGAGCATCTTTTAATAGTGAGTGTCTGTTGGTAGCTGTTTGAGGGCAATTTCTAAGTGTAGGTACTTTGTTGTAGGAGTCACAGAGAAACTTGTCCTGATAAAAGTTATTTTCAGAAAATACCTTCGGCTCCTGTGGTGATCAGCTTCAGTCCAGGGTTATCCTCTTTCCTATCAACAACGTGCCTGGCCTCTGCCCGCCATTTATCCACCGCCTGTCAATTTTAACTCTCATCTCCAAAAGAAAAAACTCTTTCTCCCTTCCTTCCCCAAAGAGAAGTTAAGTAAATTATTCTTTCTTTAATATGAGACATCTGGTCTCTGGGATCTACAGCAAAAGCAAAGCAAGCATGAAACAATCGGAATGGAAAAACATCCCAGCTTTTATTATCACATCCCACAGCAATGTCTCCCACAGAGCTGCATGAGAAAAGTGAGAGTAGAGCTGATAAATGGCCACAGACCAGCGATTCATTCCCTCCACTTCCCTTTCGCTTTACGCCTTGCATCTCCCCAAAACACCATTTGCTTAGCAGAGGTGGAACGTCAGATTTTGTCCACTGGTAAGGATCCTTCAGCGAGGACTCAGATAACTTTGTAGCATGTCCATAGCTGGTCAGAAGTGCTCTGGCCAATTAGCATTTTTGTCAAGGTATCAGACTTCTTAAAAAGTAAATGTTGCTTTTTTAACAAAAAAATTATGAACTATGAAAAAATATCCATGGAAAACGTTAGCCTTTAAGATGGGCACTCAAGAAATCCAGAAATGCTTCTAGTTTGCACCCCAAACCACACTGTTTTGATCTGAAAATGATGCTGTGGATCCTGAGAGCGCTACCACAGATGTCTAACAGCACTGAGCTTCCTCGGCTGTGCAGCATTTCTCAGGACACTTTCCCATCAGGTCTTTCCTTATGGTAGGACACTGATGTACCATGGGACGCATTTGGCTTCTAGAAGATAATGGGAAATGATGGTTCATCAGCCAAACCAGAGGTTCTGCATTGCAGGAGTTTCCCTGAGCACAATGATTTTAGTTTTAGGTGGAGCAGTCAAGTTTACTCATTTCTGCCCCAAAGTTTAAATTGTCACTAGGCAGGTTACTGAAACCGCAAGGTGAGTGGTTAAGGTACAGTCACAAGATGATTTCTCTTCTGGCTTCCTGCTGCGTTCATTCTGTAGGTCAGATCTGCAGCAACAGATTTATTGTTAAAAGAATGGAAGTGAGAATACGACTTTCAGGCACTTTTTGAATCTCTGCAACGTGAGTTGGCTTGGCATTTGTCCTCATTCTTCACATAAATTAGAGCAGCCTGAGGTTTGGGTTAAATTTGTACAAAGATGGCCAGGGACTGACTCCAGGACTTAAACCAGACTCAGACACACAAGCCAGGTATGAGGCCACAGGGCGGTACAAAAACTTTCTTCCTGTTTGAACAGGGAAACACACCCAGCCCTCTTGGGTGAGAACTATTGTCCCTTGAAGCAAGGCTGGCTTCAGCTGGGTGTCAAAGTGCAGGATGCTGAGTTTGCCTTGGAAATGTTGCTGTATTTAAAGGGGTGTGAGTTGGTCCAGTGACCTCAGTTGTAAATGGTGCGTAGTTGAAAAACCTCTTCTGGGCTCCTTCTGGAAAATCAGAGGGTTAAATCAGATTTGAAGTTAAATACAGAAGCCAGATCTGAAGAGAGGTCTGAACTTCATGTCCTGGTCCAGACAAATAAAAATGAGGATGAGAAAAGATCTGTCCGGTTTAGACTGATTGCTGAGAAATAGGAAAGGAACAACACAACACAGGAATGTCATCTTTAATACTTGCAGGAGGTAGGAGGGTGGATATTCAGCATGAGATGAGCAAAATTTGGAAAATTTCTGCCGCAGAGATCCTCTGCTGGACTCCATGGACTAAGATAAGCCTTTGAGGGCAAGAAAGCTTTAGGATCTTACTGGAGCAGCTGGGCAATCTGAGCAGCCAGAGCGCTGGCAGCACAACAGGCGAGACATGATTGCCTGTCAGGGTGAGAGACAATTTATTACAGTAATCAGAAGCCATGGAAAGGGTTGGGTTTGCACCATATTATTATATCTTATAATGTGCCCTGCAAAAAAGCAGTGGTTATGATCCAGACCTCCAGTTCTTTCCAGTAGTTACCACAGCTCAGAGGCTGAGGTAGGTGGTTGGAGAAAGGAAGGATAACCCCACTGAGTTTTTGGGTGGACTCATGTGGATTTGCGACATGTGCTTATTAATTCTTTCCACTTGCACAGTGGTTCCAGATCTTCTTTGAAGATTGCTGGCTGTCCGCTAGACCCTGTAGGGTGACCTTCAAGACACCATCTTTCACTTACACATCTGTTAAAAAAATGAGCAATGCTGAGGACAGGGAGGGGCTCGTTCCTCAGAAACATTTGGGATCCATGCAGCTGTAATACTGGCAAACAGTAGACACCAGGAAGGATGTGCTTGCCCTCAGTTAAGGACATAGCACTGAGGAGGATGATGAGGAATATAGTAGAAATTTAGGGGATGGCTGCTGAGGGTTCACCCATTTCTGAGCTTGGCCATCACTCTGAATTTCAGAACTTCTCAGTCAGGATATCTGACAAAATGTTTATATTTCTGGATCAGAAGTAACTTGAGACCTTTGTCACCATGGCTATTTGGTGGATCTCCATTGACTAGAATGTGATTCTTGGTATTGAATAACAGAAATGAGAAAATTTTGCTTATAACCAACCTGAAACTGAAAGACTTGCCTGTATGGAGGGATGGCACACTTTTCATCATGCATCCAGGAGAGGGCAGAGATAGGCATAAAAGCTCTGCATTTGGGCCATGGCTTTTACCAGCTGTAAGGTGGTGCCTCTTCTCTGATGGTTTGTTCAGGCCCATGGTTTTCATCAGATGGGACCAGGGCTCTCTGAACCTCCTGTGCAGAGCAGGCCAGGGGATAACTCCTTCCTACTGAGGTTTTCTTTGTGACTCAAAATTCACAACAAACTGATTCACAGTAGGTTCAAGTCCTGAGGGACTTTCCGCTGATTTCAGCACCCGAAGCAAGAGGCAGGGGCACAGCCTGCTCAAAGAGGTCCTGAGGTGCAGAGACAGGGCAGTGTGGTCATTTGCTTCCCTCTCCATGACACTTCACTGGAAGTGTAATCTTTGCACCCTCTTAGAAACCTCTTGTACATGGTGAGAGTTCCTCTCACGAGCAAACCTCACTGACCCCACACAGGCTAACAAAGAAGATTGGAGCAAACAAAGGGTGTTTTCCCATGTGGTGTCTTAGGAAAGTTCTTATTTTTTCTTCCACACTTCCAGTACAGTCTGGACCAGAGCCAAACTCGGTTTCCTTTCAGTCTTTAACCACCCCCTTCCCATGAATTGGGAGCTGCTTAAGCCAGAGACAGGAACCTCTCAGACATCAATGGCTCATCATATGGGTCCTGCTCTGATTACAAATGTCATTTGCAGTTGTTCTGGATTGCTGTAATGGAAAGATTTGGACATGACCAATGCAATGCTCTTCATGCAAGAACATGTAATATTTCCACATAGTAGTTGATGTCTTTCCGTTTAAATAGGAAAGACAGAAAGAAGGGGGACCAGGTTTGTGGCAACAAAATGCCCAAAGCAAAATGTTTCTGGTAAGTATGACTCACAAGAGTCAAAATACTTCTCCTAACCACTGGCCAGCTGAGCAAGAGGAGGGAAAGAAGATAAACAGGACAGGACAACAGAACAGCATCTCTGCAAAGTTTCCAGTCCTCCTGCCCAGTCTCTGAACACTAGTTTCCAAATATCTTTCCCTCTTTTACCGCTCATTGGCAAGGACAGCAGGTGCTTCAATAGGATCCTTTTGTATTCTCTTTTCCAGGAAAGGTATATTTTATGGGATTTTTCAGGATTAGAGTAAAATCCAAATAAAACTGAGAATAGTAACAGCTTGAGTACAACTCCCACAATGATATCCTGATTGCCTGTAAGTCTTTAGAAGCATCTGTCCTTCATTTTCTCTGCTAAACTACACACACACACACACGTATATGCATATATTTATACATGCCTGAAACCTTTAAGAACTGGGGGTTTCCACCCCAGATTAGAGCAACAGTTCACATAGCTGATTTCATGTTTACAAGAGTGGTCGTTGCTTAGTGCTTCAGGGGAATGTGGAGAAAGCCCTTTATGAACCCGTTCTCAAGATACTCTGCTTCAGAAAAATATTTCAGCCTGCAGTAGTTAAAGGTTGGCTTCAACCTGAAATATATATGATAACTTTTCCAAGTGCCTCTGATTGATGTGGATAACTCTGGATGTAGTTGTCATCCATAATTTCTTGATGTCCCTGCTAAGCTGGCAGGCTTGTGTTCTTCAGTGGCAGGGGCTAGCCGTGTGCTGCATGGAAAAAATGAGGCGAGGGGCTGGTTCCTCAGAGCAGCGCTCATTAGCTGCTTGAAATGAGAGTCTCAAGCAGCTTTTCTGTTTGCAGGCAAGCTGTGAGGCATTTGCTCATCCTGCGTGGGATATTCTCAGTGCAGAGGTGCCTGCACAGAAGGAGGAGGCTCATCCTTCTACCTGTAGCTCTATCAGGATACTTCATGGAAAGCTTTCTTTGAGGCCTGAAGAAACAGCCTAGCACTGTGGTGGACCACACTACGATCTCTTTCCCTCTTGGCAACAGAGAAGAGTATTTTCTCTGAAAACAACGCCTCCAAGTGTTTTTCTTCCATCAGAAAAAAATGGTTTTCTGCTTGGTCTCCAGTATTGGTGGTATCAGAAAAATGCCTCTTTTTTGCCCCCTTTTTTTGTTTTCCCCAGCAAGACTGGGATAGCTTATGACTTCTTAGAAATGTGGACATCAAAAATATAGTTTCCGAACTGTTCCTTGACACAGGGTGACTTTCCATTGCATTTTCAGCCTGAGTTTGAACCCTGACTTTAGCCTCTCTACACAGAGAAGCCTTCGTGGGGATGGTTTATGGCAAAGTGAATTCAGCAGGAGGTATAGATAAGAAAAGGACGCTGTATTTCACTCGAGTTCTAATCACCCACAGACGAATGTTGGTTGTTTCCCATTTCCTTCCCAAGCTGCTCCTTACAGGACAAACACATTCTCCATAGCTGTTTTATGCATTTGAATGTTCATCTATACCGGTGAAAAAGGAGTAGAAATATTTTATTGTCCTTTGCAGTGAAGGAAATGAAACCATGAGGATACAGGGGGTAGGGCAGAAAGGCTTTTTACTCCAAGTTCAGATCAAATGGCAAATGGTACTGATAGATGGATCTTACTGGTAGATGTCATTGCACTGATCATACTATCTAAAATTCAATGTATACATTCAAAATAAAACTGGCTAGAAGTTAGAAAAAAAAAATCTTATGATTGTGGTTGTGGATTTCCTTTATACTTTTTTGTTAGGAAACTTGGAACTTAGTTTTTCAGAAGAAACTATGGATCTGCTTAGCAGAGATCCAGATTGTAAGTGAATTTAGAAAGTTGATAGTCATATATTAGTCCCTGCACTGTGCTCGTAAGGAAAAGCAATCTTGAACGAACGCAGTGCCAGGGTAGATTTCATTCTCCTGTTACATCTTAGAGCAGAGACAGATGCAGCCCAGCACTGAACTAGAAACTGGAAGGTTCTCTTCTTCTGTGGTGTTTCTGCTGGGAACTGCAAGCACGTAACCAAAGAACAGAAAAGTAGATTGTGTTCATTTTAATGGCTTTTAGTCAGAAAACAGCAGCCTGTCAGCATGTCCTGTATCAGTTGTAATACCACAGAAGCAATTAATTAATTAGCATAACCTGAGATTTTATGAACTCTCTGATAATAAGCTACAAAACCTCTGTCAGTCTTCTGCTGACATTGCCCCAGGAAGCTATTTATTTTGTACCTTTTCCTACTACACAGGATCAAGCAAGCTCTTCCGTCTCCATTGCAAGCCAGATCTCCCTGCATACAAACTGGGAGGAAGCCTGATGAATTGCCAAAGAAAATCAGTGCAGGTGGGTCTGACAACATATTTTTGCTGGCTTTAAGTGAGACAAATTTAGGGTAGGATTTAATTGTTGTCAGCTCACTGCACTCATGGCACTTCAGTGCCCAGCTGTACTGTGCCCAAAATGAATCCTAGCTGGAACTGGGGCTCACCAGAAAAAAGGGTCGTGAATAATGATACAGCTGTAGGAGCAGCTAATAGGGTCTAAAGTTTCTCTGTGAAATATCTATGTTTCTTACCCTGGACATAAGTCAAAGTAAGAATGAGGAGATATAGGATCATCTACTACAACTAGCTCCTCACTCCAAGAAGGACACTGAAGGGCTCAGGTATGTCCAGAGAAGGGCAAAGAAGCTGGGAAAGGGTCTAGAGCACAAGTCTTGTGAGGAGTGGCTGAGGGACCTGGGGTTGTTTATCCTGGAGAAGAGGCTCAGGAGAGACCTTCTTGCTCTCGATAACTCCCTGAAAGGAGGTTGGAGCCAGGTGGGGGTCAGTCTCTTCTCCCAGGGAACAAGAGAACAACAGAAAATGGTCTCAAGCTGCTCCAGGGGAGGTTTATGTTGCATACTAAGAAAAATGTCTTCCCTGAGAGGGTTGTCAAGGCCTGGCCCAGGCTGCCCAGGGCAGTGGTGGAGACCCCATCCGTGGAGGGGTTTCAAAGCTGTGGAGATGTGGTGCTGAGGAACATGGTTTAGTGGTGGCCTGGCCATGCTGAGTTAACAGTTGGACTTGATGATCTTAGTGGTATCTTCCAACCAAAATGATTCAATGATTCCATGATCTGGGTCTGTATGACTTTCTTAGGGCAGGTCCCTCCATTTCTGTGTCCTTCTGCTCGTTGTGTAAGTTACAGTTTTCTTGCTTTATCCATTTACATTTTATTCTTCTCAAAGCAGGACATTTGTGCACCTTCATATTTGTTTACTTCCCCTTTGGGTGTGAATGTGATAGACAACAATATCTGCACCAGCCTACTCGTTAATGTCTAGTCATCTGGTACAGTGCTAACAATTTGAAATAAATAGTAGTTTTTGCTAGAAATGTTTATAGTGCTCAGTGCATTCAAGGAATCTTGGAAGGAAACATCAAAATAAACATTTTCTTTGTTGCTAGTAAAACTTACAGAAGTGATATCTCAACTATAATTTCCTTTTGAAGGAGTATTTTCAAGCATCTCATAGAGTGCAACAAGTTTCAAATATTTCAGTATCTTTGAGGAACTGCAAAGACTAAACTACGCAGTGCTTGTTGCTCAGCCCTGTGGTGGCATGAAAGATCTGTACTATGGCAAAAGCAAAATAGGCTGAATTTATCCTAAACACCACAGCCCTGAAAACGTTGAACCCATCCTTTGCTGCTGCCTGTAATGTTGTGTCTTTGATCCACCAGGAAGCACTTGTTTACAGCCTCAGCAATTTATATTCCTCTTTTGCAAGAGCAAGGCATCATATTGTCTCATTCCTGCCCCCATTATCTCATGTATTGCTCTGAAGTTACATTGCTCAAGCTCCAGTCCCGTTTGCTTCAGCAATGAAAGTTGCATAGATGAAGCAATACCAGGAACAATACAATTTACAGCCTATTTCGGGGCAGGGGGATAAAATAAAGAGAAAAATGAAGAAGGGAAAAAAAGCAAGGGGAAGGGAAAGAGACTTGGAAGAAGACTCAGAGCAGCTCTGTGACCCTGAAAAGTAAGAAAACAAATTCAAACATTCTCCACAGAGGAAACGAAAGTTATAAAGAAAATTCTTTCTGCAGTTAAGATTATAGGAGATTGCAGCACTATCTGTAGGAGATAACTAGTATCATCAGGAGATTTACGAGAATTAATTGTATTTAAGCAAGTTATTGTTAAGGGAAGTTGTAGGGATCAGCGCTTGTTCTTGGGAGACTTTCCCACCATGAGTCTGAAGTATGCTTGGTATGCATTTCTCTGACGACAATTCAAGCATTACTAGGTTGGACTCAGCCTAGATTAAGTCTCTGTTGCAATCCTGGTACTTTGATATTTTTACCTTTTAAAGAACCTGGCTTTCGACTACTAGCTGAAGTATTGATACGGCCCCACCACTGCAATGCTGAGCTCAGAACAGGGTACTGTGCCTGGACAAAAGTGGACTACAGAGTAGATGTACTTTGAAAGTGAATCTGGTGTAGCTCAGCCATTGCGTGGTGAGCTGATGTCTTCTGACAAAATGGTGCTTCTCCGAGGGGTTAGAAACGGGAGCAGGCATGTTATGGTCTCTTTGAGTTTTTTTTTCCTTTAAAGCTAGAAATTCAGAATGACATATGTCTGAGCTCATGATCTTTGAGATGACATGAACAAATTTGTAGCACCTGCAGGCAAAGAGAAATGTTGCAATCAAAGATCTAGCTTGGGGAGAAAGCTGAAAACTTCTGAAACAGTAGTCAGAAAGGTGAAGTTGGTACAGCTGCCATTTGAGATGTTTTGAATGTCCATACTGGGCATCATGTTTGTCCGTTGAATTGCATCAAGTAGCCAGGCTTCTAGAAGTACCTGAAATCAAGGTGGAGAAAACACTGGGCAATACGGGACCAAATATAACCCTGACCACAGAACATGATTGTGTAGACACACACGGTTCTGCTTGATGTGAGCCAGAACTGTCTGGCTTGGAGACTAGTCACACCAAAACCTTTCCATATCTCTTTCTGGTAGTCTGACCTTGCAGTTAAGAAGTGCTGGCTAATGTGAAAAGGGGATAACAGGGGTTGCTTTTTCTAAGCTTCAACCTTATCACATGCAATAGAGCAGGAAGCAGAGCTTGGCTGCCCAGGAGTTTGATAAGCTACAGAGCAGGTCAGTAAACGGGCTCTTCCCAAGCAGCTCACGTGTCTCTGGCAGTCATGTCATTTTTTCCATGCTGAAAAGCCAGTACTCTTACTGTTAACACAGAGATGCTTACAGTGCTTTTTCCCTGCTGTGCAGTCTCCTGCATGTAGAAAGGAATAATAGAGACTAGGATCAGGTTTTCTTTCCGTGCAGAGCAGAAGGACAGAGCAGGCATCTCATTGTGCATTTGCAGATGATTTCTCCAGTTAGCAGCAAAACTAGGCTTTGGGTTTTTTTTTTCCTTGCAGGGATGGGTTGTGCAGTGTGTCTGATAACATGAAACAGCATGTAGCCCCATCTCCAGCTTTGGCAAAAAAAAGTGAACTGTGACACCCTGACTTTATCCTAACTCTTCCTGTTGGTACAAAACACCATTTTGCTGCCCTAAAAAAAAAAAGCTTCTCTTGCAAAAAGGAGACTCCAAGTGTTTCAGTTGCATCTGAATTATGAAGTGTTAGAACTCTTTCCCAAAGCAAGCCTTCAAAGTCTTTAGCTGATCAGATAAACATTTCACAAACATTTCTGCTGGGGCTGCAAAATCTTTTCTCTCCAGCATGCCTCAACCTAGGAGAACGAATAAGGACAGCAGATGATGCTGAAGAGATGTCTGCTGCATTTCCTGATTGTGGTAGACAAAACACACATACGGATTCCCCTCTTTCTTCTCTTGAAGATAATGCTGATTGGACACAAGGTTTTCTTTTTTCTTCCCCCTAAATCTGGTATGGCCTCTTGAAATACAGCTTAAAATCTGAGTAGGCTATGAAAGTAGGATCTTTACAGTTCTCCAGCCTCCATCATCTACCAGCAACTGTGGCTGTGTACACAGGGCAATCAAAGCTTCCTTTGAGAGGAAACTTAGTCTAAAACGAGAAGAAATAACAATAAAAAGAGTCTGTTTAGGGAAAAAAAAGGAGGTAAATAAATATTATTCTCTTGCAAAATGATTGCCACCGCATCAAGTGATGGTCCAAGAAAAAGAGCCTCATTGTCTGTTGTAAAATCATATTCACAGCTACGGATCTAGCAGAGATCATGTCCAAAAGTTTCTTCAGAAACTGGCACGTCCCTTTAAGAGGGCATCACAGTGTTTGCACCATCTCACTATAGAAATGTTGGATGTTATAAGTGATGCTGAGCACTTTAAGGGTATTAATTGATTTACTCTCTGCAGAAAACCTTTTTGATGAGCTGGGTTCAGATCTCACAGGAGAAGAGCCACTGCAAGTACAAGCATTGTTTATAAGCAAGATGGGTGTCGAGGGGCCTCTCCTTATCCCTGTCACATCTGTGAAGCTGCCTGGGAGACATCAGCAAATTGTGTGCACAGCAAATCTTCTTATAAACACACAAAGCCAGTGTTGTAGCTCCCAAGCACTGGTTTCTGCCCCGGGAAAAACTAGGCAATCCCCTGCAATTCAAGAATCCCTCCAGTCTTCCCTTCTCTGATGGGTGTGTCACTGTTGTAGCACTATGACTGTGAGTCTGGAAAGCGCCTGCTGAAATGACCTCTTGAAAAGATTGGGCTCTGGCATGAAGCTGTGCACGCCGGCCATCGCACTGCTCTGCAAGCTGAGGTTTAAGCCGAAATGAAAGCCCAAGCTGCTGCTTTCCAAGCTAAAGTGCCATAGCTTTTATTTGGCACAAACAGCAGTTGCTGCATGGACTCACTGGAGGAGGAAAAGGAGGGTTTATATATGGTGTGCACCTGAGGTGCAGACGTTTGGTGCCTATTCCACATTTGGGCAGCAGTAATTCTTTTTGAAGACCTTGTTGCAGCTCAGGAGCAAGAAGAAAGAACTGGAGAGACAAGAGCTTGTAACAGAGAGCTGAGACCCCACAAATCAATGTGATGTGGAGCCTGTGAGCAATTGAGATGTTTGTGTTTGGTTGCATTAGCGAGGAGAAAGGAATATGCCAAGTAATGAGCACAAAGTTAATGATTCTGTTGTATGAGGAAAGGCCAAGAGCCCTGGGGCTGTTTAGCCTGGAGAAGAGAAGGCTGAGAGGGGATCTGATCAATGCTCATCTATAGCTAAAGGTATCAAGAGGATGGGGCCAGACTCTTGTCAGTGGTGCCCAGTGACAGGACAGGGGGCAATGGGCACAAACTGGAACCCAGGAGGTTCTATCTGAACAGGAGGAAAAAATTTTTTGCTGTGAGGGTGCCAGCGCCTGGCCCAGGCTGCCCAGAGAGTCTGTGAATTCTTCTTCTCTGGAGGATCACCTGGATGCGATCCTGGGCAACCTGCTCTGGGTGACCCTGCTTTAGCATAGGGGTTGGATGAGATGATCCCTAGAGGTCCCTTCCAACCCTTGCCATTCTGTGATTCTGTGAGATGGGTATTTTGCTTTCTCAAGCAGCAGCAGGCCTGTGCAGATGTGCTTTTGTTTTCCCTCTCCATTTTCCCTACACGGCCAGTCCACAGAAGCTTTTACTGTGCAAAATGTATCCAGCCTGCGATTTTGGTCGATACTGGTTGTTCTGGCAAGGAAAGGCTGCTCGCTTGAGACAGGCTGTGGAATAAGACCTTGGTACTGTAAGGATCTTGAAACATAGACTTTTCCTTTGGGCTTTCAGTAATGCCCTGGGATTGACACTTGTAAACAAAACGGTATCTGGGATCAACGTTGTTCTCTAGATTAGGGTCCTATGTCTGCAAATATTTGTACAAATGTTTATCCCTAAGCACATGGCTGGGCCCATTGGCTTCAAGCTGCTTAACTTGAAACGGCAGGGAGCTGTGCTTGGTTGGGAGGGAGCCCTCCTTTAAACAGCACCAGAGCCTAGGAAAGGCAGAGGAGAGGAGTGCTAAATGCATGCATTTCTGTCAGCCTCACCGGCTGCCATCGTGGCAGGAGAGAGAGCTTCCAAAGTGCTGGCAAAAGGTGATAGAAAACGTAAACTGGGATGGCCAGGCTTTGTCCCAGAGCATCTTGGATGGACCTAAACAGCGGTACTGCACAAAACTTTTCAGTTTCTAACCCTGCTGGGAGCAGCCCTTGCCTCAGTGCACTACAAAGTCTGCCTTTTCTGAAGGTGATGCCTGGAACCCACCATGTTGGCTGATTCAGTCAAGGGTAACCTCATCAAGGGAATGCCAGTGTATGAGCCCAGATATGCAACTGATTTTTAGAAGGTTAAGAAGCTACCACTCATCAGCTGAGGTGCAGGTACTGGCAGGGTGTGTTCATGACCTGCTCACCCGGGAGGGAAAGGAACTGGGCCAAAATCTCCAGGAATGGGACTCTGGACATCAGTTTGCTGTGGCTCAGCAGACAACAGTGGTGCCTTGTTAACCTGGCACACACAACCCCAAGACTCATCCCAAAGTCTTTAAAGGCACAATGGTGTACATAAAGGGTGTTTGGGTTTTTATTTCATTTCACTTCTAGATAGGTGAAAGATGATGCTCACAAGAGATTTCTGCAGAAGTGTGTGATGTGGCCAAGTCACTGGGGCCTTCTAACCACTAATTTCTTTTGGCCAGGCTTTTACCCACTGGCCTCACTTCAGTGAAGCAGTGAAGCCAGCACATACTCTTACTTGGCCTGCAGGTTCCCATGACAAACAAGAACAATATTAATAACTTATTAAGGAGTAATTATTACAAGTTTAAATAATTGCTGCATGTGTATGTCTTAAATTATTTATTTTTATTAAATATATCAGAATACCTCAGATGCCCATTTACTTTTAATAGCAACAAGAGAAATCTTCTCTGATGCAAACTTCTCCAGCTAACGGGAAAGTCATTTCTACTCTGTTTGGCTATTGTTCATTTTCAGCAGGCAGTGAAATGCGGAGGAGCCAGGCAGGTTCAGGAGCACATATTACTTGTAAGTAAAATTGCTTGCCCTTAAATCTCGGACAAGAGTGCCTGTTGGAAATGTGCAATTGCCATTTCTGAAACAGGAAACAGATGCATTCTGTATTGTAACCCTCTGTGGTTTGGAGTGGGGAGGTAAGAAGGGTAAGATAGCAAAGGTCGAAGATGGACTGCAAAGTAAAGGACTATTAACTCAGAGACTAATAAGTAACACTTGTCACTTAGTGCCACGCTTTTCTCTGTGGGCCTCAGGGTGCTTTGCAGACAGCAGCTAATTAACAACTGACCCCTCTGCCTCCAGTTCATGAGAGGGATATGAAGACCGTGCTTCGGTGGTACGGTAAATCCAGCTCTCTGCTTCCCAGCACTAGATCAAAATGTGATGGCAGAGCGATGCAAAACAAGACAATTCAGTGTAAAGTCACTTTTCTACCACAAAAATGTTTTTAAAAATGCAGCTGGGTGAACTCTGCATTGGCAAGGGTTACGCTGCATTAGGAACTGTCTGGTTTCTGACAGCCAGGCCAAAGCTAGCATAAAAGCATGAAGCCAGGCTAAATTCCATCTCCTGCGCTCTGGATAATTTGCAAAAATGCGATTGTGTGAGCTGGCGTGATGAGGGTTACATCCACGATGCAAGTACATAGATCTGGATCCAGTTACTGTGGAAGCAAGGTCTGCAGGACAGAGGTGACAATTTGCAGTCCCGAATCCCTGCAACTAGGCTCATAAAAGTAGTTTTTGGCCACCCAGGGGCAGCTGCTGAGCCTCTTGCTTCAAAATTGCTTCTGGGTGGTCTCAGGCTTGGCTTTGTCTGTGTTTTAAAGGTTAACTGGTCTAATTGCACTTGTCAGCCCTCCTGCTGTGGACAAAATTTACACTGGTGAAAGATCTCTAGCTGAAATAAGCACTCAGGTACACTACGCAAAACAGCGGAGCTGCTGAGGCTTAGCAGGTACCTGTCAACTGCCCTGGGCTTCCTGCCTACGTGTGCGCTCAGAGCATGCCCAGATTGCAAAATGACACAATGTTGATCAACCTACAATGAAAAGTGATGCAATTGATGCATTTTGCCTCCAAACTGGGCCTGGTTAAAGCTATACCCGCCTGGCTGTTTGCCTTATCCCTCTGCCAGAGATTGCCTATCTGGAGCAGCATTAGCAGAAGACAAGATGTGCTTATCTTCACTTACAGGATGGTGAGGTTGTGTCAGGGATAAGGATGTCTTTGGGCAGTGCAGCCCAGTTCACAAGGCACCAAGATCTGAGTCAGCAGGATATGTACAACAAGCTCATGCTCACGTCTGCCTTGCTGACCTTTTGCTCCAGACGTGCCAGCCATTGTCTGGGCACACACCCCGTCTTTGCTGATGGGGCATATTTGGAGATGACCCACAAAACGCTTCTGGACAGTGATTCATCTCTAGTGGCATTTTTATTCTGACGTGCATTAATGTGTCCACCATCAGAATATCTAGCCTTTAAACTGCTGGCTGGACAGTACCTTTGTGAGATAGTTTAGTGCTGCTGTCCTGTTAACAAAGCAGTGTGGCACCAAGACAAGAAGCCCTGGTTCTTAATGGCTGAGTTGTCCCTACCCTTGCTGCTCTGCTGCCTGCCATGAGACCTGCTGTTCTACTAGTAAATTAAATAAGAAAGTAGGTAGAAGAGGTGTAAATGGATGTAGGCTGCTGCATCCCAGCTTCCTTGGAGTTCAGAGCTGAGCAAGAGCTCTGAGAGGCAGCCATTCTCCCAAGGCATTGCCTCTACAGCATCAGGGTCTCACAGAGCTTAGCAGGTGATCCACACCCAGAGCTTTTCTTCAGAGGCCAATGCCATTGCTGAGCTGTGTCTTGCAGCAGCAAGAGGCAGGGGCACCTAAATCCAGCCCCTTTTTGGAAATCTCAACAGCAAAATAAGCTTGGGAAGTGGTGTGCCACCCCGTACCTCTCCACCATGCACATGACTCTCTGCTTCTCCCAGCATGGCCACTGGTTATGCTGCCAACTATTCCTGCTCTTGCATCTGACCTCCATGGGAAAGCAGGGATACAAATGGATGTGAAACTTATTTCAGGCTAAATTTCTGAGAGACTGGCACCTTTCTTTTCCCAGCAGCTCCAGTGGACTTTGTTTCATTTCCCTGATTTGTTTCTGCTGTTGGACCCACATTTTTGAGTCTGTTCTGAAAAGCAAAGCTATGTTTCCAAAGCCTGGGGACTGGCATGTGTGATGGGGAAAGTAAACAGAGCTCTGTGAAAAAGAGATTTTACTTGGGCTTTGATTTCTTTTCTGTGTCTAACAAAGAAGGACTTAAGAACTTGTTCAGAGGGCTGGAGCACCTCACCTGTAAAGAAAGGCTGAGAGAGTTGGGGTTATTCAGCTTGGAGAAGAGAAGGCTCCAGGGAGACCTTATTGCGGCCTTTCAGTCCTTAAAGGGTGTCTGTAAGAAAGATGGGAGCAGACTTTTAGCAGAGCCTGTTGCTACAGGGCAAGGGGTGATGGCTTTAAACTAACCAAGTTTAGACTAGATAGAAGGGAGAATTTTTTTGTGCTGAGATACTAGTTCAGGTTGCCTAGAGAGGTGATAGAAGCCCCATTCCAGGTGAGGTTGGGCAGGGCTCTGAGTAACCTGCTCTAGTTGCAGATGTCCCTGCTCACTGCAGTGGGGTTGGACTAGATGACCTTTAGAGGTCCCTTCCCACACAAACCATTCTATGATTCTATGAACTTAACCTTTGACTTCTCCATCAGCAAGCTCATACAGCATATTGGGAAAGTGAAGTCAAGCCAAGCTGGGTGGGCAGAGGTGGGCAGCACCAGTGCAACACCAGAAGCAGGGAGAAGGAAATTGGCACATCAAATTGTTTTCTTCCTTTGCGCCAAGTGAGAGCAATTTGGGGGGACTAGGCTGTTGCAATGGAGAAAAGCGGAAACAGATGCACTTTCTGCTCTGCCGGCGCTGCAATCGGCCGTGGCTTGGGAAGGGTGTGAGGTGGGAGCCATGAGATGCCCCAGCATCAGAGCAGGGCAGCTGAGGTCACCAGGGTGGATTTCAGAGTGAGAGCTGACTTGTGTTGAAACGCTATGTGGTATTGCTGTGAGAATATGAAATAAAGCCACAGTTGGAGCATTTGTTGGTCTGTTGCTAGGCAGGCCTTTCAAAAACAATCATATTTTGCAAACTTGATTCCTTCTTGTCTCTTTTTATTTTTCTTTTTTCATGAAGCCCTTAATAAATTGTCCAGGGTAGACAGTGATTTTTATTGTTATATCTGTTCTTTGCCGTTGCTGTGACTGAGCACTTATCAACTTCTTGAATTGCCCATGAGTTAATTTTCAAAATACCCATCCAGGTATTTGATGCAGTGCAATTCAATACATGGTCACATCAGTTCCTAAGGCTCAGGAATTGTTTCTTCACCATGAGCAAAGGCTCAAGGAAATCAGTTTTCACAGTTGTATTGCCGGTATGAGTTTTCCTCTGCGTGAGGATTGGAAACTCTTATTTCTTAGACTTTATTAAAGAGAGTGAAATCTGTTCCTCACAGTAAAAGAATGAATAAAACATCAAGTGCTTTAAATTAAACACACCGGATCAAAGCTATTTACTTTATAAGATTACTTTGTAAGTGAATTTAAGCTACTTGTCAAATATTAGGATTATGGCCGTGAAATGGTTCTTTTTTTTCTGTCATGACTGATGGAAATAAACCCGGATTCAGTGTTTCCCCTTGTGTCCTGATGTCCCACTGCCCACACTGTTGCTGTTTGCCAAATGCACTTTCACAGATGATCTCTCCAGCGTCCCCCCGGGCTAGCTCCAGGCCAGCCTGCTTTCCTCACTGCAGTCGTGGGGCTGCGATGATGAGATATGCCTGCATTGGTGTGCCAGGAGAATTATGCGTGGATGTTTATTAAGACTCACAGGTCAGTGTTGGGAGGGCAGCCCAAGCATCGGTCACGCTTTGCCAGCAGGAGAAGAGAGGGTTGTGTGTTGCTTAGGGACCCAGCTGCTTGCTTTTGCTGGGCTGTCATTAATGCCTGTATTCACTGCATTTAATTTGAGGCATCGACCTGGAGTATCTCTCAGTTGCCCTGAACTCCTCTGGGATTACAGCCATGAAACATCCTCTGGAGCTGTAAACCCTGCATGCTGACGCACGGATGATGATGCACTCTGCTGCATCCAGAAGCCTCCTGGCATGTCACCAACACCTAGCCTCTCTGTCCAGTTTGTCTGTCCCAGGAAAGCTCCAAAGCACCTAAACCTGGTTTCTTAAGAGCTAAAGGTGAGATCATCCCTGGCACAAACAGCAGAGCAGAGATCTCCTGCCTTTCTCAAAGCCATGGGCTCCTAGACCTCCTCTGGGCTAGCTGCTGTTTCAATCTCTCTTCTCCTGAATGTGTCCCATCCTGAGCTGGATGCTGGGCCACCCACAAGATGTTGCCTCCAGGACAGACAGCTGAAGCTAGGAGGTCTGAAGTCCTGAGCCACCGGACTCAGCAACAGCAAAGGCCAGTTTTCAAGGCAAAGGATGTGCGTCACTTCCTGGGCTTCTCCACGTAGCACTGATCATTGTTGCCGGAGCAACCTTGAGGACAGCCACAAAAATTAGCAGCCAGTTTCTTGGCAGTGACAACTGTGGTGGGCTTCACTTGATTGGTATCAGCAGAGGATTTCAGCTCAGATTTATATCTGTCATTCATTATTCCTACTCAGTGTCTAGTAGCTTGTATTCTCTCCCATCATCCCAAGATGACAATCAGCTCATCCCTAAAGAGTAGATGGGATACACTTGAAAGCACATGACTTTATTCACAGAGCACAAAACGCTTCCTCTGCCCAAATCCTTGTTCCTAGCACGTTTGTTTTTTTATACCACTGTGGGTGTGTTTTATCTCCTCAAGGGCCACAGAGGAATCCACATTGTCGCACACACACACACAAAAGTGGTCTTGAATGAATTAGTCTTTGTATCTCAGCTGGAAAATTATAATTTGAACCATTCCACTGAAGCGGTGAAATAATATGCACAAAGTGCATGAGAGGAGCCCAGCTTGGAGGCTTCTAGTGGAAAAAGAAAGTTCAGAAAGACAAAAAAAACCTGGCATGAAGGCGAGTGTCATGAGATCAGCCCATAGAATATGCTGAGGAGGACAGAAAGCGGCTGAACAAATCTAAGTAATTTGGGTAGCAGTTTGCATTTGTTAGGTTCTGGCTCATCAGATGTATCAAATTAGGCAAGTGCACAAGTGCCATGTTTATCATACGGGGCTCCTAACGAGCATCCTCTCTCTTAAGGAGCTCTGTTTAGACAAACAGACGCAGTCAGGGGCATGGCTGGCTCGTAATGAGGTGGTGAGAGGAATGTATGTAGAATTCAGCACTTCTCAGGCTAACTATCAAGCCATTAGTCCCACAAGAAACTCCCAAAAATCGTGCATTAAAGATTGGCTCCCTTATACCATGTTGTCTAAGCGACCTCAAGGTGTGGTGTCTACTGCTGAGAGAGCCCAGATCCCAGCCCAGCTCCTGCTTCCATGGAGAGACTGGGAGAAATCCAGGATTCCTGGGGGTGCAGGATTTACCAGTGATGTGCACCAGGCCTGTCTTTGCCTTCTTCCACACTGACTTGCTTCCTGCGTTACATTTTTGTTCTTCAAGTGCTTTGTCTAGTCTAATTGGGCTGATAGACTGAAGGTGAGTGCTCTGAATTTTAGTGTGAATATCCAAAACACGTTTTCATCAGTTCCTCCTCATTGCACACTCTGACTGTAAGCAAGAGCCAGGAGCAAAACTCATTTGAAATCACCCAAGGAAAGAAAAAAACCAAACAAATCAGGAGTAGATCTCGTATGCGGAGATGTATCTCCTGAGATTCAGCTTCTCCCCGTATCCCCCAAACAGTAAATTTGCAGATGGGGGTCTCAAAACCCAGTTAATAGGTAAACAGGCACATATCCTGGCTAGAGAGAAGCTTTGCGTCCCAGAGAGCTGATATGTCTTCTGTACCTAGATGACTGTATCTCTGCACTGTGGTTGTTGCCATTTCACAGAAAGATTAGTTGGCCTGTCCCGCATCCTAGGTCTCTTACTAATTTAAGATTTTGAACATTTTTTGAATATTTTTCTAAACAAATACTAGTACCTAGTGAGGGCTTGTAGGTGGTTTTGTAGTAGTGATGTCACAGCTCTAAGGGTGACTTTATCTTCTCTTAGGGGTCTTCTAAATTTAACTACTTCAATGTGTCTTAACATTATATGCATTTAGCACTTAATCATTCCTATTATTCTTGTCCAAGTTTTCTTCTTTTTTCCATTTAGGGCTGGAATCCTCAGTAATTTCCACATCATTTCACTAGTGATCCCTTTGCTAGAGATGCACCATCTCTAAAGCACGCAGCAGTTATGTGCAAATTGTTTATAGAATCACAGAAAGCTTTGGGTTGGAAGGGGCCTTTAAAGGTTATCTAGCCCAACCTCCCTGCAGTGAGCAGGGTCATCCCCAACTAGAGCAGGTTGCTCAGAGCTCCGTCCAACCTCACCTGGAATGGTTCCAGGGATGGGGCATAGACCACCTCTTGGGGCAACCTGAGCCAGGGTCTCACCACCCTCAGCATAAAAAAAATTCTTCCATCTCTCTAGTCTGAATCTCCCCTCTTTTAGTTTAAAACCGTCACCCCTTGTCCTGTTACAACAGGTCCTGCTAAAAAGTCTGTCCCCATCTTTCTCTCAGGCCCCTTTAAGTACTGAAAGGCCACAGGAAGGTCTCCCCAGAGGCTTCTCTTCTCCAGGCTAAACAACCCCAACTCCCTCAGCCTTTCCTATAGCAGCCATCTTGCCTTACTGTTTTATAAATCTGTGTCTCAGATAGATAACCTCCACCCCGAGCTCCACTTTCAAACTGTATTTCTTCCACTGAGTATCTGCATTTTGGATCACTCTCCCTTCCTGGCATTCACTCTCCTAAACTGAGTCTCATTTCCCTACTTCCTCCTCATCTTTCTAAATGCTTGGTGAAACACGGGTGTTGGCTGCATGTTTCAAAGTCATTTCAGATGTGAACGTACTCTCTCCTTTTTATTCTCAAGGAATTAATGAGGTTGTTAAATAAAACCAGACACCAACTTTAATCTTTTTACCGCTCCTCTCAGTATCTGTACTTTTCAGTATGGAGCAGCTATTATTTCTTCTGGTTCTATGGTTCTTCCATCAGTTTGCTACCTGGATGAAGCGTTTCACATCTCCACTCTAAATGTCTCTTGAGGCATCATACTCAAAGTTTTATTCCTTTCACTGCAACGTCACCTTCCATTTTGTTCAGGACTGTTTGTCCATGTTGAAACCAGGGTTGTGGTTTATTTGATGTGATGAGTTCTCTTCCTGCGTACGTGTGAATATGCAAAGGAGACTAAAAATGAACATATGGGCTTAATGCCCCTGCTGTTTCTTGCTCATAGTACTGTTTGTCTCCTGAACTATAATTTGCCCTCAAGGATACAGCTAATGCGAGTTCCTCCTTCCCACATAATCTTCTCTCTGTTTATGGAGACAGCAGGAAACATGGGCTGACCTGTTGGGTTGTGTCACCCATCCATGGAGAACAGGGCAGGTTGATCTTGGCAGTGTTTTCTAGGACTGTGCTCAGACCACCTTGCAATGACTCAAGCTCAGGCTGTTCCCTTTGAGAACTGATGCTACCATCTAGCAGATTTCACTGTCAGGATTCATTTTTTGGCCCCTGGCTGCTGCCTTGCTCGTTTCATCCCCTTTGTCTAGGTGCCACATCCCATTTCCTCACCTTTCAATTTGATGCCTCCAGCCCCTCTGGGACAAGCTGTCTCCAGTTACAAGCTTCACAACTCCTCAGAAAATGCCCAAATTTTTAAAAATATTGTGGACCCAGCATCTTCCCTAAGGACCAATGAAAGCTGTTGTATGCTAAGCACATGTAAATCATGGTTGATCCTAAATAATTAAACATAGACTTCAAGCTCTAACATCTAGTTTTGAAAGTTTAGGCTGTCCTGTAGGACTGCAAAAGGATTCACTAAAGGAGTTACCAGTACTCACACATCATCTAGATATCATTTAGATATGGTACCAAGCTCAACCCAAAGGAGAGATCTTCCCAGTATCTCCATGCTCTCTGACAGGTTTGAACACCCAGCTCTTTCCACCGTGTGTCCATGTCTTCTGCAGGCAGTAAAGTCAGAACAACTTTCAAGAAGACATTTATTCTGCAGTTGTTACAGCCCAGGCACTTTTTCTTGTGGACCACTATGGGACTGGGACTGTGGAGGTGGCCACTCTGCTCCTGACTCAGCAAGTGAAGTGGGGGATGACCCTACCTAGGTTGTTTTGCTGTCCACCTCATGCATCTCTGAGCTCTGCTAATAAGAAGGGCTGTACTATCTGTAGTCTGTGGCCATGAAAAAATATGTATATTTATATATCCACTTCATATTATATATATGTATCTCCACTTTATATCATACAGTGACTTCTATTTAGTGCAAACGAACGCCACCGAATTCTCACGATGTTTAAAAATGCAGCATAATTCTGTTTGAATGGAAGATCTTTGGGGTCAAAATCCTATTCCCATGAAAGCGAATGGGAATTTTTCCTCTGGCTTTCACGGAATCCAAATCTGGCAAGCCATGAATGTAGATCTGTCACATTTCTTTCTCTTTCTTCATTAAGTTACTGAGATTTTTTTCCTGGGAATCAGATTAGTGAATTCTCGTTTGACCGAATACCTCTCTTGAGGTACCTCAGTGAGACTGGAACATTTCCTGCGGCTATCGTATCCACTTCAATATCCTTCAAAGTGAATGTCACAGCCCTTAACCATTGAAACAGGCTTTTCTTTCAGAGCAGCAAAACAGCAAGCCAGCTTGGATAAGATGAGAGGGACACCATAAATATTGCATAGGGTCTGAGGCATTTACTGTAAATTCAACAGGAACTTTTCCAGCTTCCCCTGGGAGAGGTTTCTTGGGAATACAAAACTCTCTTCAGCTTATAATAACTTCTTAAGCTATATTGGGATTTTTAACATTCCATATTACACAACAGGAAGCAGAATCTTAGCAGAAATGCTGCACAGTGGCCTTTAATAGGAAACAGAGTCTATGCAACAGTGGAGGAATATTTAAAATATTTTATTCTTCTTTTTAATTAAAACTGATTTTAGTTTACGGAACTCTTTATGCTGCTGCATTCAAGAAAAAACGATGAGGGACAAGGCATGACAATCACAAGAACAACCTGTTACACTCTACAGGTTAACTGGATCCTCACTCCACTTCTTTCAAAGCTGCAGGGCTGGGCTGGGAAGCCCAGGAGAACAACCTGTCTGATGAGTGCCATCAGGCTTCAGCTTTGTGTTTGCAGATGTCTGGTTCTTGTGTAGATACAACTTTGAGCTGGATTTAGATCTTTCCAATGTCAGCAGGACCTCCTAAACTTTACATTGAAGCAAGCTGAGTTTCCTCTCAGAATGGGGGCAAGCTACAAACCTCAAGTCAGCAATGTCTGGTTTGGTTCGGCTACAGTATGAGTGTAGGACGGAAAAGCCTGACTGGGAATTGCAACCTCCCATCAAGGGGATGGGATGCCAGTTAGATCTTCAAGCCAGGCTTCGGACTCCTCACTTATTCTGAGTTTCAGAGAAGGCGCTTGGAAAGGTCGGGCTGTGCCTGAAAAGGGGTTTCCATATCCTCATTTAAAATGCTAAATGTCTCCATTTCCCATTTACAGGAGTGAAAAACCGCACTTAGCACAACATCTATAGCAAACTGTAGTTAGCAAAGTGTTAGTAACTCCTTCACAGAGGATTTACTCGCTAGGATCCTAATTCACTGAGGCATCACTTAGCCTTGTGTGGCTACGTTTGGCGGTCAGAGGGGTTCTGTGGTTGTCTGAGGTGGAGCACGTGGTTCGGGGTGGTTTGCTGGACGGGGTTTGCTGGCCATATAGACAACAACTGACAGCGAGGAAGGATTCCCCCTGGTCCTCACCCTGGAGAACTATCTTTGTGCTCTGGCATTCAAGAAATACCCAGACCATTCAATACTCATAAATGTTTTTCCTGACTTTCAGCTGAGAGAAATTCCTTCCAGCTGATGTTGCTTTTTCAGACAAACCGCAGGGTACATGATCTTGACTCAAATCCAACCCTTTCGCTTTAAGGTAATTTGTGGCTGTTTCTTGGGTCTGAGCGAAGAATGGGGCTCAAACTTCTCCTTCCCCACAAGCAAGTGGCTGGTGAGTAACACTTGTGAGTAAGCCTCATCAGATGTCTGTGCAAATGAACCTTTCCCCCGCCCCGTCTGAGACATATACAAAGTGATCCAAAGAAAGTAGAGGTTTTTTGGTGAAAGCAGGCAGGCAGGAGGACTTGAGCAAGCCTTGGCAGCGGAGCTCACCTCCGGCTGCAGGGAAGCACCTACCGGGATCCGGACTCCTTGCCTCACCCTTGTTTTATTTCCAAATTTAAATGTGGGATGTTTACAGTAAATACAGGTCACCTCCATGTCTGGGAAGGCATTTCATCTCCATGAGCTTCTGGGCTTTCAAAACAGTTGCATTTTACAGCAAGACTTTTATTTATAAGCAGTTGGAAAGGAGCTTGTGTTATACTAAATGAGTAATCGATGGGTAGCACCCAGCAGCTTGCTGTCGGTGGTGTATAATTTTCCTGCCTGTAACATACTCAAGGAGCTCTATTGACCATTTATGAATTCCGTGCATCACTTAGGAATCAGACTGTGCTGTGAAGTACACTCAATTGCTGCAGAGATTGCTGAAAAGGCAAATATAAGAGGCCTTGTAGTAAAGGACTTCTCATGCCTGAGAGCTGCACTAGGTCCTGAGGGCTTTAGGATCACGCTGTCAGACCACAGTGAGAAAAGGGCTCCTGTGCTTGTTCAGCCTCTCCCAGAAAGAGCAGCACAGGCAGAGATTTCATCCTGGAAGTTTACTTGCATGGTCATCCCCACAGTCTGGTACTTTTTGCTTGTGTTTGCAGTCATTTCCAGGCAGAGCTGTTGTGAATAATAACTGAACTGAGACTGAGATCTGGTTACAAGCTACTGAAGAAAGCTTTTTTCCTCTGTGCCAGAGGGTTGTGTGCCCAGTTCGGGTTCAGATAAACCCTACCAGACTCCACTGAAACAAGCTTGGAGGGGCAGAGCTGTAGTGGAGGGAAGACTGTTTCCAGCTAAAACCGTGATTATAAAAATGATACTATGGTGGGAAGCGGCTGGGGATGGGACTGCGTAGCTGCCTCCTTGTCCAGAGTTGCAGGAGTCCTGTCTTCACATGCTCCACCTGAGCTTCCCAGTGGTGGCCAGCACAGCTGAGCAATGGGCTTTGCAGGCTGATGAGAGGACATCAGCCCCAGCCAGGAGGGATGGGAAGGAATGGGTAACTCTCCTCTCATCTGCTTGTTGCTGCTCTGCGATGGGGCACAGGAGGGAAAGCCGATGACAGGACAGGACTTTCGCCTCACGCCAGCTCCTGCTCTTTACTGCAGGCCATGTGTAGCCTCTGTTTCAGCATTTGTGTGCCCTCAGGAGCCAGGAGATGCAGATTTGCTTTTCAGTCCTGCTCCTGGCCTGCAGCATGATTGTAAGAAGTCATTTCTCAGCTGCCTGCCTTAGTTCTANATGCCTATCTCTCAGCCCTCTCGAAGGCATGCTGAGCAAGAGGTCTATCCAGGGACTAAGTTCCCTGTAAAAGAGATCAAAGAAAGGTCCTAGTTACAGAATGAGATTCCTGGTTAGTGGCTTCTGACCTTTCCCATTTTTGAGACTGCAGGCCGTTTCAGTTTGCGATTTTGAGCAAGTCTGGATAATTTTGGCAGGTTTGGTGACAGGATTTTCTGATCTGGAGCTCCCTGCAAGAAAAGAGGATCTGGGGGTATTTTGGGCTTTCCATGACTGAAAGCTGCTGTAAGTCCCAGAAAAGCTTTTCCAACATTTATAACATTTTGTGGCTTCTATCCTGAGGCATATTTTAAAAGGCTTGGTTTTCATAAGGTGGATAATACTGTGAAAATTGTCTCCTATTACAATTTCTCAAGTCTAATCCTCCTCTTGGTCAGTACCAGAACCGTCTCCCCAGCTCCTGAGCATTAAATTAAACTGCTTAGACTTGTTACAAACTCCAGGTTTAGCTTCCTGCTTAAAGCTGTAATTTTAGATCCTCAGTGGGTATAAATAGACACAAACACACAACACAGTTATGCTGACTGACATTAATTGGGAATAAGGCCCAAACATTTATTCCTTCTCATCACCTCTGCTGCCTTTCAAACGCAGACAGACGCGCACACCCGCACGCATGCTTCTGCAGACCGAGGCACTGCAAAGGGTTTTGGAACTTCATCTCCTGCAAAACCCACAGCTTTCCTTCTACTGAGTGAATTATCTGTAGGTTTGTTGGTTAAATCTATATAGGAAATAAAATGGCCATAACAGGAACTGTGTGCGGACCTTTGATGGCATTTTTATATGACAATTTGCAAGAATACAAAAGTCTGCAAATTAGTGTGGTGACCCACCAGTGACACTGGAAGTTCCTTCTCCATGACTTTATGTATGCACGGGCTGGAGGAGAAGGCTTTTTCTGATTATTTTTTTTTTAAAGAAGAATAATGAAATTATAACCCGGCAAATGCTGTTGGAGTTAAAGGGGAAATCTTTCCCCATAAGTCTGTCTGGAATGACTCAGCTCTGTGTTGGGGATCTGTAGCACAGAAATGAGGATATCAGTGTGTTTCTCAGCCATTTCTCAAGGGACAGCTGCTTCCCACACATCCCCACGGGTCCCTGCTCACTGCCGGCATCCCTCCACCCTGGACAAGGGCCATGCTCAGCCCTCGGGGATGGGTGGGAGAAGCAGGAGTTTGTAGGAGCTGTGTGTGTGCTTGCATTTTAGTACGTATGAACATAGCTGCTTCAGCACCGGCAGGTCTGTTTTTCTTGCATAGTGAGTGAATCTGGGGTCAGTCTTCATGGGATCAGCACGGCATGTTGGCCCCATGTTCATAGGGGACTGTCCCAAAGACTCATTCCCCAGCTTGGCTCCTGTGGCTGGGGTTGCCAGCCACACGAAGACTGTCTGTGAGTGGTGGATGTTGCCTATTCATGGTATCTTTGCTTTCTACCCCTGGTTTTGGCAGCTCTTTGCAGCAGCCAGTCACTGCAGCCTATATGTGCACAAAGCAGCTGATCAGAAATATATGGTCAAGACTTTTTTTTCCCCTCCCCCATGAAAAATGACTATACAAACCACTTCCCATAGAGAAATTTCCTTTTGCATGGACATTCCTGAAGGAGGAGGGGATGCCCAAAATGCTGAACTGCCTGTAGAGGATGCAAACATCTGACGATGCTTAAACAGAGGGAAAAAACCCCCAAACAGTCCATTTTCACAGGACTTGATTGCTTGAGCGTGTTTTCTCACAGCAGTAATGTATGATTAAGCTTAAGCGGTTTCCATGACTGATAAGTCCTTCTCTAAGAGCCTGCTCTGCGCTGGCTGGTCAGAGCATGAATTCCCAGTGCTGTCATCCCTGCCCCTTCCCAAGCCTTAAATCCCTTGTGGAGAAGAACATCGGTGGGGATCGTCCACATCACGCTGGATTTATAGGAAGCAGGCGAGAAAGGAGGGGGAATATTTTCGCATTCTTTTGAAACATACGTTGGAAAATTTCCCTAGGAAAGAAAAGTGCTTACGCAGCTTTAGTTACTGTACATGTGCTTTGGATTGAGTGAAACCCTATCTGCTTTTTCTCAGCAGAGTCCTGATCCCCACATGAGGGAGGCAGACAGACAGACAGACCGGCAGACCCAGTGATGGTGACTTGCCGCAGAGCCCCTTCGAGATCCCTCAGGCAAGCACTGAAAAATGCCCCCATGACCTGCATTTGTTGGTCCAGGCGGGTGGGAGGAAGAGGAAGAGATATTCCTTGTTGGGCTCAGGCCCAGAGAACTTGTGAAAGCAAAATATTCAGGGCGTAAAATCTTTGCTAGAAAAAATGGTCGTGGTTTAGAAATGCCTCAGACTTTTTATCAGGAGATGAGTCTTAAGAGTTAGAGGGTCTGTTCCCTTGCTCCACGTCATGATGCTGCTCACGCAGCTGGATGCTCCCTGCCCATGGCAGAGCATGCTTGGGATGGCAAACCCAGGACAAAGTCCCTAACAGCATATGCGTCCAGGAGGGCAGCGAAGGACTGCTCGAACACTCAGGGCTCGGTCTGATTAATCTCAGGTCTCCACGTGTGGAAGGTCTCACCTTCTGTCCAGAAGTTTTTGGAGCTAAATGCTCAGGTAGCTTTGTTTACCTTTCCTGGAAATGAGGAGATTCCCTCCTCTCCTGTGCACATGTGTCTTGAAAACAAGACTGGGGAAAGAAATTATTGTGGGCTTGTTTGTATGTGTGGGCAGCCACACTGCCACTGAGGACACCAGCAAAAACGACAACTTTTTGTTGCTTCTAGAAAGATCCAAGGGAGAAGTCACCTGTGAGAGGACAGAAAAGCCCCCTCGTGCTTTGATGGAAATGTGGTGCTGGAGAGAGCAAGGGGCAGCTTCCAGGAGATGACTGGGCTAGCACTATGGTTTCTCCATTGCTGCTGCCTGTGGAAATGCCTGTCCATGCAGGGGCTCAGATATATGTGAGGAGGAGGAGGAGACAGCTCTCTGAGAGGGGGTAAGGCAAGAGAAGCATTGGGAATGTGAATACCACAAAAAAAATCTGTGAATAATTACAGCCCAGCAGTGCTGCTAGCGGCCACTGCTTTTCAGGCTGGACCCTCACCCTAAACAGATACCTCAGGCAGCTCTGGACACTTCTTGGCTGAAAGCTAAGCAGGGTTTGGTAGTAGAGCAACTTGGGGGCAGCTTCCAGTCTCCTGAGTCAGCATTTTGAAGGCTAGACGTGCTGAGTTACCCTCCTTCCTTCCCCCAAGGCATGTGTGTCTGTATACAGATAAAAAATAGACATTCAGCTCTGTGTTAGTACACACGCTCCCGCCTCTGTGAAATGTCAGCCAAAAATTAATTCAAAGATTGCTTGGCCTGGTTCAAATGCTGCTAGGCTTCAGAAATTACACCCCCCTCCAGGAATGGGTAAGAGCTGACACAAAGCAGCAATAACCAAAAGTTTTCCAGCTGTTGTGTCTGGCCTTTTGAAAACAGGAATTTCTTGGTATAGAGCCTGAAACCTTACTCTTCCCGTTCAGCATTGCCCAAGGAATGGCATTAAAAGGATGTATGAGAAAGGATTTATTGACAGCAAGGTGCTTGTAGAAACAACTTCTTTTTTTTTCAAGACCTGGTTATAGATGAACATTAGGAGGGTGGGGGGTAACCCTTGCTAGGTCTGTTTTTCTTCCCTAGACTGTCTGCATGGAGAGCCACTTGCAAGAAACACATCATGCTCCAGAGTCCAGCAGCCCTATGATACTAGCAGAGGTGGCTCCTAGCTCTTCATGGTTCAGTCAAGTTGGATGCAGTCAGAGCTAAAGAAACATGAAGCAGAACAGGATCATCTCAGGAGAGCACCATGGGATAACAAGGTACAATGCTCTGCTTGGCCTGTTTTACCTGGGTTTGCTCTAGGGACATCAATTCTCAAAGGCTGGTGGAACAAAACACAGCAGATGAACGCAAGAATAGTCTGTGATTCCCTTAGCTGCTGTCAGGGTATGTGTAGATTATTCCTAGAAATTCAGGAATGGGATGGGAAGCAGGTTTCACCAAGACCTGGATCAAGAGTGGAAACTGTTCTCTTTTAACTTCCTGGCGCACAGGACCTGAGGCAGGGAGCATCCCTATGAGAGCACCCCTGGCCAGGGCCACAGGAGCTGTCTGGCAGCATGAAGGAGCTTTAAAATGCTCCACTGAGCCCCCAGCTGTCTTCTGTAGGTCTTTGGTACATGATTTGATGAACTGAAGCTTCAAATAAAGCACTGAAAAGCTCAAGATACTATTGCAGGGGTTGATTACATGGTATATCTCACCTTAAGAACATAGAAACCCACAGCTTTTAAGACAGCACGTGTTTCCTCCAGCTTATAACAATACTGCAGCTATTCCCAGGGCAGTCAAAACCTACAGTTTTTTGATCTGGAAATCTTCCCTTCATGACTCGTGACATTGTCTGTAGCTCAAAAAGTTGCTGGTAATGTGTCTTCTGTTGCATGAAGGATGCTGCACAGATTTATGCTAAACTTCATGCTTCCTCTGACACAAGCAAATCCGTGGGAGCTCGGAGCTTTCCTCCTTTCAGCCTCCCCCCAGGCCATCCACATCTTCCCTCCATCTGAGGATGCAAACATGAAGCTATTTCAGTGCAGACTCCTATTGTTCACGGAGTGCTTTGATGGTGAAACCAAACTTTGTACTTGAAGTGCTTAATTGGGTACTAGCACAAACTCTGATTTATAGCAGTATATATAGCTGTGTTCTACATTTTATGAATGCTGTGTGCATAACCACGCCATGAAAGTCAGATCCTTTCAGTCAGACCGCCACACATGAGGCTGAATATTGGGATCTGACCATTGAAATAAAATTTTGAATAATCAGAGTCAATCTCAGCTGGAAATCACACTGATGTTTCTTCTATAAAGTGTTCCTTTTAAAGGTTTTTTCCAATATATATATATTCATGAAGAAAAATCTGGTGCAAAACCCTTGGACTTGGTGAGTTTTGTAGTAGAAGTGTAAAAAATGGCCTAGATGGAAATGTGAAAAAGACAAGTCATGATTCGTCTCACGGCTTTAACAATTAGTTTGATTTTTTAGCAACAAATGCTGCAAATACAAAATCCTAGAAGAGAGAGTTGAAAAGTGGCTGGTGCTTCTTTTGGCTCTAAGAAACCTATTTTTTTGAGGTGAAGAGCATCTGTGGCTCCTGTTGATTTCAGAAGGAGGTCACTACCTCCAGGATTTGAACACCATGTGATGGAAACGGTTAAACACGAATCACTCATCGCATAAGTCAGCACTAAGAAAATGATCTCATGTTTATTTATGTGCCTAGCCGAATTTGTACTCATTTCCTCTGTGAAAGGTAATAAATTGCCTCAGCTGGAGTCTTCAGCATCAAGCTTTTAAGCAACAACATGCCCACAGTCCCTGTGGCACTGCTTGAAGTCTAAAGAGGTCAGGACTTCTGCAGCTGAGTGGACAGGAAGGGCTGCTGTGATGGCTCCTACACCACCTTTTCAGTGCCACCTCTTCCTAAGGGCCAGTGGAGGCTCAGGGCCCCTAGTCTCTCAGGAGATCATGTTGGTCTGCACCATGTTTCTCAAATTATCAGACCTTGCAACTACCTCACTGGCCAGCCCTTCAGCTTTGCTCTTGTGGTAGGGAAGCTGAAGACCCGGGGTCATCATTACAGCAGTGAAGTTGATCTGCAAGTGAAATATAAAGAGCTAATTCATAAATAACAGTAAAAATGTAATCATTTGGCACAAGCTATCAGCAAGTCCATCAAATGAATAGAGTGTCTTTAACCAAGACTTAAAATCTTCTCCGTTGTATTTTGTTTCTGACTGTTAGTAATTCATACCTATAGCATGTGTACAATATCCACCACTCATTTCTTGCTTAGCCGTCCAGGAATTCATCATGGAGCTGGGAAGAAAGATCCACTAGTATCTCCAGTTCTGAGAGCAGTTGTTTTGTATTTCTAAGTTTCCAGTAACTCGTAGGGCTGCGTAAGTGGAGACACAGTGGGTAGCATTGTAATCATAGTTGTAGTCCATGACGTTTTATTGAAATTAACTTTTTTCTTTTTCACTCTAAGTAATTCTACTCTGTTATTTTTATGATGGTTTCTAAACTAAGGCACACAAAACCTGCAGGATGATTGTCCCAGAGCTGGTCCATGGGTTGCACCAGGCTGCAGATTCAAAGAGCACCCCTGCTAGCTGATACGAAGCTTTATGGCCCACTGCCACAGGGCTTGACATGTTAGATGTGTACCCTGGTATGTGCTGGGCCATGTTGATGTTTAGTAGTTCCACCCACACAAAAATTAAAACAGATTTGGGAACCACATACCTACTACTTTCTTGTTCTCAAAGGGATACAACTTTACAAAGTATTTTACAAAGAATTAACCCTAAGGCATGGCACTGGAGAAAGAAATATTTAATTGGTTCAGAAAGAGCTAAAACTGGCTCCCACAGCAATCAAAGGAGGTTTTGCCATTGTTTTATGAAGCTGGAAGAGATTCAGAGCATCCCACAATGGCTGCTTGGGGTTATGGAGTTATGGTTATGGTTTCTTGCTGTTCTTTGAGTTGCAGCTTGCTCCAGGTGCATAGAATTTAAAAAGCCATGGGTTTGGTATATGAAATAGAAACAGGCTTGGGAAATGGAGGGGGATGGGATGGGATGGGATGGGATGGGATGGGGACTCCAGGTGCAATTACAGCCACGGGGTGGAAGGGATGTGTGCTACCTTTCATCTCCCCCTCTGTGGAGCTAATCTGAAATTCTCTACAGATCTTCCCTCTAAAAAAACTTGTACTTGGTGCAGAAAGACTTCTTTATGGTGGTACCAATGATGGTTGTGTTGGTGTCAACCCGACTGATTGCCATGAGACAGACGTTCTTCCCTGTAGAGCTGCAGATGTGGCAGAAGAGGATTTCTGGGGGAGGATATCATAAAAACCTCTCTTAAAACCTGCTTTTTTAGTGATGCACTAGGAAGGTGCCAGCCCCATGACAGAGGAGAGGTGTAAGGTGAAGCCATGTCAGTGGCATGTGCACCTCCAGCCATGCAGAAAAGAAGCCACATTTCATTTTGAGGCCTGGCCTAGGGCTGGTTCTCCCTGCTACTCCATACATCTAGAGCTGATTTCAGGGTGAAGGTGCTGGGCCATGAGATGGGGCACCAGGCTGGGGGAAGGGAGTTCAAGCATGTTGTAGAGGCCTGTGACTTCTAGCTTCCAGAAGGTCTGGGATATGCTGGCCTCAAAGCTTCTGTCCATCCTCGTCATAGTAAGTGAGCATCTCACTGTCTTAAACATGATCACCTTCCTCAGACCCTCTATTTCAGTGTGGAAAGAACAGTAGAAGGTACCTTATCTCTGGATATATGGGGAACTCACTGTAAGGACTGAAGCTGGGTCTCCCAAGCTCCAGGCTCTGACTCAAATCACCAGACAACCCCTGCCCTCTTTCTCTGCAGCCACTGATGCGGAAAAAGCTTCGGTCCTAATCTGGTGTTAATCTCTTCAGATCAAGTGGCTTTGCTCTTAACAAAATAATCCTATAGAATGACTTGGCTCTCTGCTGAGAGCAAGAGGAAGATCTGGGCAGTGTATTACAGTCAGGGCACGGCACCAGGAAATTAAGCTTTATTATGTGTGCTCTGGCAACAGAGTGCACTCGGAAGTGATGCTTATGGCGTGCACACCACTGCTCTGTCTCTTAATCCTTTGTCCATCACAGTATGGTTGGGGAGTTTTCTTAGAGGAAAACAAGGCTAATTTTTAGGCTTACTGTTGACAAAATATCTAGCTGTGAAGCTTTTCTCCTTTCTTTTTTTAAGCTGCTGGATGAGCTGATGGCTCTTCCCTGCCTGCCTCTGTTTGCTTCTGGAGTGAGCATGTCAGGTGGGGCATGAGCCAGATGTGTCAAGGGTAGGTTCATCATCAAAGTAACATGATCCCCTGACACCCATGTTCCTCTTCTACAGGCAGCACTGCATGATCATGAAGCCAAGACCACCAACATGCCTCCTGTGTGGAGCTCAGGGCAGAATATAAATGGTTTAGTGCATCACCACTGCTGCTCAGACCCACAGAGTAAGGGACAAAAGAGGCACTTTGAGACCAGCTTGTCTACCACGTGGCAGCATGTTAAGACTGTGGACTAGCGGTCTGGCATTTAAAAGCATCATCATATTTTTCTCCCCAGCTCTAGGAACCCAGTAGTAGTAATAAAAGTCTGAAGCCATGACTTTGGTTCCTTTCTCATTTAAAGATTAGATACTAAACTATAAGTCAAGAGATCTGGTGGCTGTACTGTAAATCTTTTTCCTTTTCCTCTGGCCGAATCTAGAAAAAAACCCCTGGAGTCATGATCCAAAGCAAAATCCCCAGCTGCTGTCAACTTGCCGGCATTCTTCTTTGCCTCATGGAAACTCCGTTATGTTGGTGAATTCCCAGATTTTATTTTAGAGTATCATAATACTGATGATCAGAGGGCCTGCTCCACAGAAGTGATTCTCAGAACACCTTCTCTGTTAACAATAGCGCTTACTGAACCTTCGGTTAGCTTGCATCCGTGCTGGTGAAGTCTTTTGCTTGGCTGAAATGAGGTGCATAAATGGCAGATTGGTAGTTTACAGTAAAAAAAAAAGAAAAATTCCTGAGAGGCTTTTCAGGGGAAAATGAGGAGATGCTTTCAATATGTGAAGGTGTCAGCCAGCTTGAGACATCCGTATTTCAGAAATAGTGCAGATATCCAGTAACGCAAAATACGACCCTCCCTAACTCTAGAGCTGCAAAGGACACATTTATAATTGGAGCCCCCAGGTCCATGGTTTGTTGAACACTTTTCAGCCTCTATGTGAGCTGGAGCTTTCAATTCATTCAACACGTTAATGCTAAACACTGCTGAAGCCACCAGGTCTCTCTCTCCAATGGATTTCCTATCAAAACTATTTATTTTACAAGCTCTCTCCATTCCCAAATACACAGTTGTTTAAAATTGCTGGAAAACATTTAGTGAGGCTTGTTCAGAACTGGACCTTTGCTCACTCACAAGGTTCATGAACCTTCACAACTCTCTAGGTGAACTTAGCCTGACTTTCTCATGGATAACCAAATCCCAGTCCAGGTCAGTCTCACTTGGTTTCATGTTTCACTACAGACATTTTTTTACAGCTCAAGTTTTAAAGACCTGAGTGTGAGACAGATGCAAGGCTCCCATAAACACAGCCACGATCATAGTTGTGCATCTCATTTATTGTATGTGATGCTGAAGTGTATTTCCCTGTAGCAAAATCCTGGAGTAACTGTGATGTGAATTAGTAGCAAAGCAGAAATAGAAGGCAAGTGTTTATTGTTCATATGTTAAAATAATTCCACCAAAGCTTGATTCACTCCAGACCTCTGTTTGGTCCAAGGCGTTGCAAGTTTGCAAAAGTAACCAAATTGTTGAGGGAGGCAGCTCGATTTGTTCTGAAATGACCACAAAAGGGCAAAGACATTGGCGAGAAATTCACACTGTAATACATAGTATATGAAGTCTGCCAAAAAGTCTGAATTAGACAATTCGCTTATGCTATTTCCTTATAAGAGCCCAAAGAGGCGGTGCTTTATGTCAAGAAGCATGAGTCAATCCTCAGAGGAGGATGCTCAAATGGAAAACAGATCGAAGGAGGGCTCTGAAGGCTGTGCTGCTGCAGGTCCTGTCCCTTGAAGTGAAAAGCAGAGGAAGGGAGGAAAAATGGGATCGGTAACAAATGATGTGATGGCAGAGTGTCAATCACAGTGGAATTTCATCCTGGCCCCATATTCCAGTGCCGCTGGGAGTGCTGCTCCAGTGAAGGCTGCATCAGCACTTTGTTTAGCTTATACACCGATTTATTATCTGCCCTTCGGGCTGAGGCTGATTTTTCTAGGAGTTAATCTGGCAACAGTTCTCTTCATGTATTTTCAGCTAGAGTGCAGCTCAAGAGTTGTTTAACCTCTCACCCCTGCAGCATCAGTCCCAGCTTCTCCTATCACAGCACAATTACCTTGGAGTACCTGGGGTTACAAGCCTGAAATCCAGGCTCTACAGCAAAGACAAGGGTTTGCACAGAGCTACCCGTGCTCAGAAAACACCTGCACCCTGTGCCCGCCCTGTCCTTGGGCTAAAAGTCCTTTGGTGGCTGAGAGAACTGCTGAATATTTTGAGGCAGTTTCCAGCTAGTTTGCATATGAACGTGGTGTGCACCAAAGGCAGTGATTTACAATTGCAAGCAGTGAGATTGTCCTACCTAATTAGTGACTGCCTGTCAGGCAAGCTGGAATAAATGCATCTTCTTCACCCAGTTCTGTCTGGAAGTAAAATGCAATTTCTTAAAATCCCCTGCCTTTGTAATGAGACATGTGTGCGATCGCCTGGCCTGGTGGGTGATGGCTCATTAACCCACCATAACTTGATCAGACCAAGCTGAGAGAATGAACAGCCATTAACTGCTAGAATGAGATGCTGTCCTCAGAGCTCTGGTGTTGCTTACGCAGGAAACTAGAGTCCCACTTGTTGTAGCATGAAGCCTTTTGTTTAAATTAGTCTCTGTGCCTGAAGTTTGGAGTGTGGTAAATACATCACCGGTTCTTATAACATCTCCTGGAACCCATATACCATGAAGCCTGACTTCTATATCAGGCAAACTGGCAGAAATTTTAGAATTAGAAGGCACTTGGATAAAACCGATAGAGTGGGGAGGGGTTAGTGTGGCGTTTGTGGGGAGAAATCACACTTCACAAATCTATTACAAGTATTTGAAGTGTCAAAGAACCCTTAGCTAAGGCTGAGCTGGCTGACAGAGTCAGAGGCTTTTAACAAGAGTCCTCACTGGGAGGGAAAGACTTTTCATCAATTACAAACTTGTAATAATAGCAAACAAAAGATGTGAGGAAATCTTGGGATTTTACAGTGAAGTGTTTTACAAACACTTGGGAGCCTGGCAGGGAAAGTGATTATGTTTGCTAATAATCTGTAATTATTTAGAACTAAAGCTGACTGCAAAGAGATGCAGAGGGATCTCTGGGTACTGAGGGGTTATTCAGTAAAACGGCAGATGAAAATTGATTTTGCCAAATGTGAAGTAGAGCATGCAGGAGAAAGGGACCCCGACCACAAGCGCACCCAGTGATCTCTGCTCCAGAAAGTTTACTATGGATTGGCCTGTACAAACATCAGCTTAGTGCTCACTAGAGACCAAAAGGTAGGACTCAGCACAGACAAATAGCAAACAGCACAGAAAACACTCTGTGTTTCTCTACACCAGGGATCCAAATCCCTGGTGTAGAGATTCTGTACAGCCCCATTCATCTCGTCTGACAAAGGATATAGTGGAAAGACACAGAGGAGGAAAACAAGTAAAGGATTGAGTGGCTCAAAGGGATAGGAGAGAAGGCTTTCAGTCACACATGGCATGGAGTGCACAACATAGAAACTCCTCACCAGGGACTGCAGATGTAAGAGGATTGAGTACAGTGCAGGTCAAGTTCAGGGAGCAGGAGTCTGTCCATGTTGTGGGTGGTTCCTGACCTGCTGGTGGCTGCAAGGAGGAGGGCATGTGAAGGGAAGTGTTCCTGCAGGCTCCCCTCTGTTTGCCTTCACTCTCTAGCTGTGGTCAGCTAGATGGGCCTTTGATTTGACCTCAAAAATAGCTGTTCCTATGATACTTTCTACCCTATGCTGTATCTTTAGCTACTATTAGGGTCTATTTGTAGGCTGCTTTCTAGATGAAGACCTTACAGTGCTGGTCTGCTCCAGCAGCTTGCCATGACCATTTCCTAAAGATAATCCTCCCCTTTTCCAGCACAGATTGCCCTTGGTCCTTCTCAGTCAAAGCCATATATGTCAGTGAAGTCACTTTGTTTAAAGTGTTTCAGCTAAAGGGTAATGCTTCCACTAAAATGCTTTTGGGAATCAGCAAGCAACCTCTGCTCAAAGGAAGGTGGTGAGAAGCTAAGGGCATGGCTGCCTTTTTGTGCAGAGCTGCAGGACGGAGGAGACAAAACAACAATCCATTCATGCTGGTTAACGTTATCTAGCCTTGTACATAACTACAACTGTTTAAACTCTACTCCAAGCTTCTGGTGGGAAACTTTTCCAGGGAAATCCTAAAATCCGGTGGCAGATGAACCTATGCTGTGAACAGAGGGCAGCTGTTTTTAGACCAATAAATGAAACATCCCTTGTGACCAATCTCACTGTGAAAGACCAACATGGCAAGTGGTAGATCTTGAAAGGAGATCTGGCCAGATAAAAGAGTATTTGATAAAAGAGTATTTGATGACGAGGGAGAGGTTTGGGGCTCTAATGGGCATGTAAATACTAATGAAGCACAGTACCAGAGGAGAGGGCTATCTTTCTGAAAGGGCTGGAGTTGTTCAGCCTGGAGAAGAGAAGACTCTGGGGAGACCTTATTGCAGCCTTTCAGTACTTAAAGGGGGCCCATAATAAAGATGGGCACAATCTCTTTAGCAGGGCCTGTTGTGACAGGACAAGCAGTGGTGGTTTTAAACTAAAAGAGGGGGAGATTTAGACTCAATAAAAGGAACAAATTTTTTGCACTGAGGATGGTGAGACACTGGCCCAGGTTGCACAGAGAGGTGGTCAGTGCCCCATCCCTGGAAATATTCCAGGCCAGGTTGGATGAGGCTCTTCAACCTGCTCTAGTTGAAGATGTCCCTGCTCACTGCAGGGACCTTGAAAGGTCCCTTCCAACCCAAACCATTCTATGATTCTATTTTTCTATGATTTGAGCTATTTTTGTACTGTGTCACTCACATCAGTGTTCACAGCAGCTCAGCTGTGTCCCTACATACCTCCAAAGTCTGTCACCTAGATAGTATTTTACAGAGATTTTCTAGTCTTTTTAACAGAGTTTAGCTTTTCCAAAGAAAAACATACAAAATTTCACCATAAATGACCAAAGTCCTGAAATACAAGGTTAAATGGCCAGGAGTGACGGGCCTAGTTTCCAGAAAGCAGGTGCTTCAGGGCTGCAAAGGAAAGACACCCAAACTATGAGTTAAGCTGGAGCACTGAAGCTGCACGCAGGGAGGTATCCAGTGATTGTTGGAGAATAGCTTGTCTTGGTCACTGACCAGGATGATTGCATGCTAAAGTTATTGCTCTTCCCAGATATCCACCACGCACTATGAGTCAGTGGCCAGAATCAATTAGGAGCGATCACGTCACACCACAGAAGGCAGATACACGGTCAATCCTTCACTGAGCAACAGTACTGCTTATTAGCTTATTGAGGATGTAATAGGAATAGCAATGGGTGAATAGTTCATGACAGATTATTTATGCATCAGATTTCCTCCCATTCGGTCTGTTTGCAAATCGACCTTGACTTCTCCCAAAACATTCATAATTCAGAACTACTTGGTAACTAATTTTGGTGGCATAGTTCGTTTGAGAAGGCTCCATTTCAGCCTTCTGACATCTGAAAAGTGGGCTGGTTTTCTAATGACTCTTAGCTCTCTCCATCTAAAGGTTTCAAGGGGGCCTGTATCATGCCAGAGGTGTTTTATGGGCACCTGTATCATGATGGAGATGTTTTATGGAAGCAGGAGGGTGAAATACAGAGGGATCCAGCAGCTATGTGCCCCAAGCAGAACCTCTCCACTGCCTTCTTTTGAGCTCAGTGCTTTAGCCCCTGAACTTGGCATCCATGCTCATATGCAAAGCCTGATGGCATCCCTGAGTGCCTTCCCACTGACCCCTATAGGTTTTGGGTCAATGCTGGATCTCCTCACTCTTCTGTCTGTGATATCACACCCTGCCTTCATATAAATGAGTGGTGAGGTCACAAGTTCAGGCCCTCAGGTCTGAAAGCACTGAGGTCAAAACTTGTTTCAGTTGGGAGAAATAGAGCAGAAAAGTATTTGGCCCTACTCAGAGACAAGGGAGAGGAGAGGATGAGCTGGGCAAGAGCCCACATGTGCTTGAACAGAAAGCATCTGATGTTTCACAGACATGGAGAGGAATGCTTCAAGAGACGCAGCTCAGGCTGGATGAGCTGTTACAGCTCTCACTTCAGAATAAAAGCCCAGCTCTCCTGAGAAAGCCACATGCTCACACAGAAGGGACAGGGGAACAAGCTACTTCTAAAGCCTGGCTGTGTTATCGAGTCTTATTGGCCTGTGCAGCTGGGACCTGCAATGCTGAGCAGTGACCAGCTTACCTTGACACCAAGGAAAAACTAGCTCAGAGGCATTCCTAGCATGGGTAGTGCTGGCAGCTTCTGTTGGTGGTCTAGGGAAATTACTGACTAGACACAGCCACTTCTGCCTTTTCTGGAGTGTCACAATGTGGGGTCATTTTGATGAAAGTCTGGTTGCATTTGAAGAGCTCTGATTATCCCTTCCAGCAGTGCGAAGGACCAGCAGACTGTCTGCAAAATGTAGAAAGTTCAGGGTCACCGTGACCCAAGCTCTGAGTCAGGCTGCCCAAAAAGTGTCTGTCTCCATGGGCAATGTGTTTATGATTGCCCCTGTCAGCTATGAAGGCAACTAGGGACCTGGGACAGTCTCAGAGAGGCAGGTGGCACAAACGCAACACTCCAGAGACACTTTCTGAGGTAGCTTGGGGAAAGTGCTTTTGCACTTTGGGCCAAAGCTGTGAAAAGCAGCAATCTGGCTGAGGACAAGGAGTTTGTGGAGTCTCCTAATCTGGAGAGATTCCAAACCCACCTGGACACGGTTCTGGGCAACCTGCTCAGGGTGACCCTGCTTTGGCAGAGGGGTTGGATGAGGTGATCTCCAGAGGTCCCTTCCAACCCCCACCAGTCTGCGATTCTGTGACACCTGCCCTGGCTGCTAAATGGGTAGTTGATTCAGCTGTGTTGGGTCCAGCTCTCCCACCCCTCTCTGCTCCATCACCCAATTAAGCAGCTCTTCTTATAGAGTGAGATCTGTACCCTTGGATCCTGCCTGTTCCCAGGAGCAGAAGGAGGAAATACCTGTCCCCGGTGACACAGCCATGAGCAAGTGCACAAGTATCACTGGGATGCTCCAGAAGCTGCATTTTATAACAGGTATTTATCACTTTACGATGCTGTTTTTCCTTCTGTTGTGCTGGGGCTTGGCAGTTGGTATTGGACCTTTTCTTAATGCCATCCTTCTTGCAGGTATTTGTCAGCCAGAGTCTTTAGAATGACAACAAGTTGTTCATAACCAAGTGGCAAATGTCCTAATTGGACACTTGAGTGGTATAATGAAGCTGCTCAGGAGGTTTTGTGACAGGGTACTAGAAATTATGATGTTACTGAGAGCAGAAAAAGCAATTTTGGTAGGTTGCATGAGATGTCAGAGGTGTTTAGGGGACTAAGGGGTCTTGGAACACTTGGCCTCAACCCCAAAGAAGGCTTGAGTGGTGAGACTGAGGTGTGCAGACATGTATGACTGCTTCTGGGGGTTTTGTCTGCTTGCATCTCTTCTAGTCTCTGCAGGAAGACATAGTTGGTGTGTGACTCTGTATGGGGCAGCTTTCACATGTCCTCCATGCAGAGGTGCAGTGTTGGTCAAACATAGGCCCAAGGTGGTGTGTAAGTGGGAATGAAGTGGAATAAACAGTAGCAAAAAGGGCTGGCTGCTGTGGGAAATGTTTATGACAGCCAGCCACTGGGAGATGGGAATATTTTCTGATAAGGAAAGTTTTCAGCAGGATTTAAAAGCAACTAAAAGAAGCCCTTGAAAACTCCTAAGTCCTGCAAAGCTGTAAGTTCAGCGAGAGAGAAAAGCAAGCTCACGTGTATTATGGTGAGAAATTGGTTATAAGGAGATGGAAGAAGTTGCTCATACTGGCAAGCCCTTCAAGGGCATGTAGGTTGCTCAAGATCTCCTTAAAAAAATAGAGTTTTTTTTTTTTCTATAAAAAAGCATCACAGCTGGTTTTGCAGGGAGTTTCTCTGTCAGGAAGTAATGAGAACTTGCTGTCTGATTGATAAAACACACAGGCTTGAAGTGAAGAGGTTTCATCTGTTGTGGTCTTCAGGGCATCGCTGTGTTCTATAATATTTTTTAAAAAAAATCACTCTGCTGACTCATGCTCTGCTCCCTGGAAATTGTAGCCCTCTTGGCAATCCCCTTCCTTTCCACCCTCCACCTCTGGCGTTATTTTCTTTGACAGTAGTTTTCCGATTTTTTTCTTTTTATTTTTTTTAGCTCGAGCAACATCCGAAAGAGTAAAGAGTATAGCTTGTTAAGGCAGTATTTTCTTGCCTCTAATTGTATTGGGAGCAGATGGAAGCTTACAGAAAAACATGCTAATGTGGCTGGAAAACTGCTACAAGATCTCTAGCTGCCCGAGTCCTGTTGTGTTGTCTACATCCAGCCATGTGCAAGGCAGACCTGGATGGTTCTTCCCAAATTACTGCTGTAAAGCAACTTGAAAAGAGTTAGGGTGAGAATTGTGAATGCTTCCAAACTTACTTTAATTTCAAAGCTTCCTAGAAAATAACATAATTTGAAACATTCTGTTGCTGTTTTTCCTGAACAATGCTATTTTGGAGTGTTGTTTTCCTCCTGAACTGAAGGTTCTACTTGGGATGAGTTTGTAAGATGAAGACCAATCTGTTCTAGTGGCTGCCAAATTAAGACCTCTGCTGTCTTTCCTCTTTGAAAGATTTCTTTTGGTTTTGATTTTTCTCTTCTCGGTGAGAGTTAACGTGGAAAGTGCTTTGAGCCTGCTTGGAACGTAGTTTGCTCAGGGCAGAAAAGAGTTACAGAATCAAGTTGTGTTTCCAGAGTTCTCATATCCATCATCTCTTTTTATCCTGGTCTTCAATGTCTAGTCTAGTCATTGACTGTGGAGTGGTGGAGTCCCCATCCCTGGAGGAATTTAAAAGCTGTGTAGCTGTGGTGCTGAGGGGCATGGTTTAGTGGTGACATGGCAGCACTGGGTTAACGGTTGGACTCAATGATCTTGAAGGTCTCTGCCAACCTAAATGTTTCTATGATGACTTGTTCCAAAAAGCCAAGGCCATCAGTGGTTGAGAAATCTGACTTGGTGGCCTCAAGCATCTCCACTAAGAATCAGCAGAGTGGATAACTGGGGGGGGAGTGGACCCTTAAACATAAAACTACTCCCCCCAAAATTAATGATGTTATAAAACAGTCAAATAAAAAAAAAAACAGAGAATGCCACAATAATACTTACGATAATTTTACCATGATTACCTTGTCCTTTTTGAGATTCTTCTTATTCATCACCTTATTGCTGCTTAGCATCCAAAACTTATGACAGTGTCAAGTTGGTCACCCTGTCTTTAAAACCCCTTTTTCAGTTCATTGTTGTTGTCACTGTGATTATTGTTATAATACAGCAATTATTATTTTCATAATTAGAATGACAGACCATCTGGGTTAATTTGGCTTTTGAAATTGCAGTGATTCGTTTGGAGAGCTGAGTTGAAAGCGTAACATGTATTGGGATTTGGAAGAAGAGGAGGTTATAATCCAATGTTTTTTTCCTGGAATAGCAGGTCAGATGTAAATAAGTGTTGGCCATTCCCATACTGTAAGTTTTTTCCGTATCTTCCATACCTAGCCACACTTTTACATTTCCCCTTCTCTTTGCTAGATCAGAGTCATGTAACTACTTGAGATTCTGAGGGGTTTCTCCTTTAACAAAAAGAAAAGCTTTGTCCGCAGCATTGCAGAGCAAGCCATGACAAATGCAAAAGCAAATTAGATACACTCAGTTGTGTGATTAGGCTGAATAATCAATGTCTTTAAAGCCTGGTGTTGCCAATAAAAATCCTTCACATATTTTCTTCTAATAATGGTTAGAGACTGTATTAGTCCAGGAAACAGTCTGTTCGAGTTAAACATCTGCGTGCTCACTTGACTATTGTGGGTTTCTTCTGTTAGAAGTGTGAGTCCATGAATTTGGTTGAAAAGAGGAAAATGATGCTCTCCATGGTATTTTTGGGGAGTCAGGTACCAGCGTATCTACTGACAAGCCTGTTGCAAATGTTCACACGTGCTCTTTGGTGCTGTAATTTGCCCCTATTTGTTTCCTGACATCGTCCTTTCATTACGACCTGGAAATCATAGGATATTTAGGGAGAGGTTGTATTTCTCACAGGATGGTCGGGATAGACCAATTTGTCTATTAGTGCAACTGAAGTGATGAGGGTGGGGTGACCTTAGGGCTTTTGAGGCAGTTGTTGGGAGGTTTTTCACTTTTTCTTCCTGTGGTAGCTGAGAATTGTGATGCTGTAGGCCTGCTTGGCTTGTTTCCCCATCTGCTTCTGCTTAGCTTAGTGATTAATTTCAAATCCTAATAGAAAGAAGGAGAGTCAGCAAGAGCAATCAACTGAAGCCGTATCTTCTGCTCTGTCTCAGAAAGGCTTCTCATGAGAAATCTGGAAGAAAAGCCAAGCAGGCCAGAGCTGCTGTTTACAACCTGAGCATCTGTCAATTAATCAGCAGAGTTATTCCAGTTCATACAGGGTTGGACAGTTGTGATTCTGGCCCCAGATCTCTCATTTCTGGAGCGGCAACAAACAAACAACCTTCTTCAGTGTTCATCTTGCATGAGAAGTGACACACTTGTTTAGTTTAAGATGTTACTGCCTTTTCAGCCAAGGAGCAGCCATATGAGCTTGGGCTCTCTGTACAAAACAGGTGGCTTCTTATGACCATTTGAAGGGAGCCATCTTTATGGGATGCTGAAAGAGCAGAAACATCTGTCCATCTCTGTCCTCCCTTCAGAGGCTGTGCCTTTTTGGGCTGGTTTTTCCTGGATACAGAGAAGCAACAGGACTGCAAGATTACCATCTATTTCTCCAAAACTTGGGTGCCCCAAGCCCATGTGTCAGACTGTGCTATCACAGCCTTCCAGGAAAGTCACTGGTTGTGCATGACCTGGAGCATTTGCCATCTGCCTGCATTTGTCCCCTCCTGCTGGGACATGAGTGCTTGAGGGCAGGCACCATATTGTTTTGTTCTGTTTCATACAATACTTGGCAAAGAGGAAAGAGAAAGGGCGTCTTGGCTCTCTACCAGGTCTCCAAAGTGCTAAAATAACACTAACCCTGCAATAAATCTAAAATTTTTATAGTTGTCTGACACTCCACAGCTTATTTTGGCTTTGGGAATCTGTGAATTTGGACAAAAAAAGTTAAAAATTTGTCAAACTGGAGCAAATGAGAGCACCCAGCTTCAGTCTGTTTAGCAAGACACAACTATGAATTACCGCTGCTATGGTGAGGAGAACACAGGATTTCCTGGAAGCAAATTCAGGCCTTGACAGAGCTGTTTGATCTTCAATTGATGTTTTGTTTTTGTTTTCTAAGCAGCAATAACATCTTTTTAAGCTATAACCAGACCATTTTCCCTTGTCCTTGAAGTGAGTCATTAATCAGTTAATAACATGAATTAATTACTGCCTCTGCATCATTAAAGGGGCCATATTTGTTTATTGACCATGTACTTTCTAGCAGTGCATTTGTATTTATGGTCTCTCAATATCCAGTTCTCCTTGTGCATCTCAGGATCAGCTCTCCCTAAAGCCTGGTACAACACCTGTGCCTGAGATGAAATGCAACCATCAGGCTTACCCTGGGATGAGATATGCAAAGTAATTACTCTTGTATGACAAAGCAAAGCCCTGAGGACTGGGGTCACAAAAGGATGCCTTGTTGAAAGTTGGACCCCAGCCTGCCCTCCTTGCTGAGAGCCACACTGTGATCTTGGAATGGAAACCTTGATGCTGAGTTTATGGCCTGAAACTTTTGACAATTGCTTCATCGTATTTGGTGGCTAAATAAATGGTTTGTCCAATCAATTACTGAGAGGATCTCAGTGATGGGGCTGTGGGCAGTTTATTGTGAACAGTTTTTATGTGCATATTTCAAGCTGCTAAAAGAGGACGTGACATTTCGTAAGTCCTCAAATAAAATAGACCTTATTCTTTGATGGAGGTGCTCTTGATAAACAAGCAGGGAAGAAACAAAAGCCAAGCCAGCCTGGGAGTGCTTGTCCTTTTTCTGGGAAGCCAGTTTCGTGCTTAGCTTGGGCTCTCTGTGCTTGGCTCTTGCCTCTTCCCTCAATTGCCTGTGTCCTGTTGACACATGTCCTGAATCAGGTGCTGCAGTTTGTCCTTTGAACTAAGTCTCAGTAACCTGGTAGTAGCAATGAGTGAGATGTGCTGTGCAGACAGTGAGCACAGTAACTTCAGAGAGTGTAACCCTCTGCCAGATCCCTTTGTCAAACTTGTAATGGTGAAGACCTGTGCTAAAGCAGAGTGAATCTAAAATCCACCCATCACACCTTTATCACAACGTATTAAAAACAGATTTGTTTCCCCCCACACCTCAAACTGAATGGAAACCTGACAAATTCAAGGGGGGCAAACTGGTTTGTTTCCTTCATTGAAGTAGTAAAACTGTCTTGGTGATTTGAAATTGCTCTGTGTATTCTGGGGACAAATGCTTGTCATTCTTCTGAAACCCTTGGCCCATCTGGGCCATTAGTGGGCATGAGTAACATGTTTGGTCTAACCAGAGTAACTGGGCAGCTCCGGAAAGCTCAAACATCTATTTTAAAAGATATGACTTCACCAGATTTTCATCAGATCCCTGCTGCTCTTTCATTATGTCCTTCCTCCCTCCATATGAGCCTGGTTCAGTTTCCACCAAAGTCTTTCAAGTTACCTTCGGTAGGTGGGCAGGTGAATCCAGGCCAGGCATGGGCCTGTTCTGTTAGAAACATTAACCATAGCTGTGTCATGTGGCCAAGAAAAAATGGGCTACTGCCTTGTTATATTATGTCTCCTGGGGAAATGCACTTCTCCTCTATCTTAACAGCAGGAGGAGGCGCAGATTGAGCATGAAGTCATCTGGTGATCCCTAAAAGGGGTACCAGTGAGAACAGGCAGTAGCAACCTGTTATAGGGATTGCACGTCCAGTATTTCACTTTGTGACCACTCTGTAGGGATGGCAGCATCTCTGCTGGGCGACATTAAAACCTGCAGTGCTACTAATCTTAGCTGGATGTGGATGAGAGACTGGCAGGTTTCTCTGGTTGCCTCCAGGTAGCATGGTAAAACACAGACAATGAATGATAAGCTGCTTGGGGATGAGGCTAATTCCCAACCCCTCAGCCTAGCTCCTGCTCTGAAGTAGGAGACCTGTAACCTCTCAAAATGCTGTGGAAGAGTGCTGGGTGTCTTCATTTTTCAGAGCAGTGCATAGTTGAGATCTCATGAGTGCATGACTGTAGGTGATGTCCTGCAGTAACAGTTCCACTGGTGAGGAAAGCATGGCTGGTGTTTAAGGCTAACCTGTTGGGTTTATATTTGTGTTGGTTTTTTGTTTCAGCCCTTGTCAATTCTTCTGTAACACAAGAAGAACCATTTCCCTTAGATAAATCCAGGCTGAGAGAGAGATTAAACACTCTTGCTTCCTTTCTTTGGATTAACTACCCCTCTTTCTTTCTCCCACTGTTCCCAAAGTGTATTTAGGCTTCTTCCCTGGCTCTGCTCTCTATTTTTCAAACCTACTTAATTCTGTGTTTTAAGCTATGGTACTTTAAGATTCAGCAGGCCATAGAAACTTGTTAAAACCCCACTTGTGGACACCAGCATTGCTCAGGGCTTGCATATGTTAGTGGTATGTGTGTGTGCTTTGCTCTTCATTGAACATCATGCAGCGTTCCTGTGGCCATGACAAGGTTTGGGTCCAGGGACATATCTGGTCCACATGCAGCCACACTAGTGTGGTTAGCTGGATGGGGATTGGGGGTAGAGGGGCTGCTGCTGGTGTTGTAGAGGGGTGGTAGCTTGGGAAGAAAACTCAATGGTGAGGAAGAGTGAGATCCTGACTTCAGCTATAGTTTCTTCTAGAATCCTGCTCCAAACCTCCCTGCCTGGCTCCTCTTTTCTGTTCTGGTCCTTCATGGCCCCTTATTTGTTTTTTGTTATACTGAAAAATGTAGTGGGTGGTTTTGTTTTGTGATGCGTGTTTTGGGTTTTTTCCTCTCTACGTGACTGTGTGTGATCTGACTCTTGCACTGGAGGTGATGGGCTAAACCAGAGCTCCCTTCTCCCTTGCTGCCAGTCTCCAAAGGCTTTGTTACACGCAGTGCATGGCGTGTTACACATGCCAGACAAATCCATCCAGAGCAAACGGGGGAAACCCTCCTTTCTTCCCGTTTCTAGCATGTCTTCCCTGGCCCTTTACAACAACAGATCTTTTGATGCTTTGCTAAACGTGGTGCACACCCCACACCGGCAGCCATCTGAGACATATGTCTGAGCCAAGCACTTTGCTTGCACAGATGTCCACTGGGTCACTTTTGCTGTAGGGTTTTTGGAGTACATTTTTCTTATGTATGCTCCAAGAATTGACAGGCTGAACGAAGTGAGACGTGGCTGGCTGTCACCATGTACCATTTGTGTGGTCCTTGGTGGGACTGCAGCGAGCTTAAGGAGTGAAGTCCTCCCTCCCCCATAGCTCCCACTGAAAGATCCTGCCATTGCACCAGGCTGTACAGCTGTCTGGAGATGCTTGGATGGGATCAGCAAGTGGGCTGCACCTGGGACAGTGCATGGTAGGGCTGTGGTGGGGGAGTGCTGAGAGGTGGCTGGAACCAGAGGAAGTTTGGGCTAGTGAGGAGGGAGCAGGGCAGCAGTCCAAGCAGATTTGAGACTCTGCCAGCTACTAGCAATGGAAATCTTGCTGGTAGGTGGCTATCAGCCCATCCTGCCTGGGGTCACCTTCCCTGCAGGCATAAGTCGTCCTTCCTGCTCGTGGCCCTGAGCACGCTCTGCTCCCAAGAGAACTGATTGCAGCTTGGCCCTTCAGGCAAGAAGATGACACCAGCATCAGCTGATGTCATGATCTCATTCCCAAATGCTTTTCCACATGCTTGAGATGTGTTTAGCAGGTAAGGGAGAGCTGGCAACTGTCACAATTTGCAAAACAAAAAGACTCCTCTGTTCTGTTTAGCTCCTTCTAGTTTGACTCAGAGCTCCCCATGGGTTTAGCAAGCCATGTCAGCATCTCTGCCTCTTCATCCTGGCTTTAAACCCACACTGTGAAATGTTAATGCTGACTTCACTACCTAAGTGTGGGATCACAATAGCCAAAAAAGTCAAGGCATTGAAAGCATTCTGGAGACCTTCTACAGCCCCAGGTCCAAAGGCCACTAACCCTCCTCTGTGTGGGATGGAAGAGCATTTGAGGGAATTGAAGAGCTGTGTGTTTGGGGTGTTTCTTCTGGTTCTGTCTCACAGGTCTCTTGGAAGATGTACTGAGCCACTCAAGCAGAGGTTGTGACCTATCTGTCATCTAAGATGTGTTTCTTGCCAGGAGTCAACATGGACTTGACCTTTGCCTGTGAATGCAGCAGAAGTCATGGGAGCTGCACAGCAGATACCAATACCCTTTCTTAGCTGCAGCTTCCTCCTTCCCTTCATACCCTCTTTGCTCTGGAGAAACCAGTCTGAGGCCATGAACCAGCCGTGAATATTAACAAAACCAGCCCAGCAGCATGGTGTGTGTTCCCTGCTGTGCCTGAGGCCCTGATGATAGAAGTTTTTTGGCTCCAGCCACAGGCACTGCAGAGGTCTCTGCATGATGCTTGGGATCAACCAAAACAGTGGTCATTGAGGCCAGCGCTTGCTACTGCATAGTGGTCTGGTGAGAGCAGATCCCCTGTTCCCCAGTCAAGAAGGCATGAAAAACACATCCTTGCCTATCCCATTATGTCTAATGCAAGCTTCCCAGTAGCTTCTGCAAGACATAAGGAATTTTATAGGGAGTCCCATGTGATGTTCAGCACTTCATGCTGACCCAGTGCTGCTGTCCCTCATGGGCAGCACTAATCCAGCCAGCTGCCACCTGCCACTGGCCTCTTGAGAGGCATATGGGGCATGTGCATGCTATGGGGACTTGAAGGTGTTCTTGTGGTTGGCTGGGAAGAACGTCTCCTGTTCATCACTGTGGAAAAAGTGTGTTTTGCTTCCCAAAATCAGTATTTTGCTGCTCTCTGGGGAAAGCTGAGAGTGAAGGGCTGTCAGCAAGTATGAGAGCTGATATTACCATCTTCTATCTCCAGTGAAGGAATGTGACTCTGGGCAGGGCTCAACTTTGGACAAAAGTGAGGATGGACCTTATTTTCACGCTCTGCTGAACTGGACCGCTGTGTGGCTGAGGAGTGGGAATGTGGCTGCTGCCCCTTTACCCAACCCCACTGTCAAACATTATTGCCTCAGCCCACTTTCAAGAGCAACACCTCACTTCCTTAGAGCTCCACAGAGCCCACTGGTCTTTAAGCGCAGCTGAAAGCACATGAGCAACTGCTGGGCTCATGCTGCATCTGTTTCTAATGATGTCATCTTAGAGAGCCCCTTTCTTAGTGACTCAGGTCCAAGAATGCATGCTAACCTAAAGGTACAACTATTTAGGAGACACTGACCATGTTCCCTGCTGCCTTCCCTGTAGGCAGTAGTAGTCTGGAGACAAGAGACTTGCATTCCAGTCCACAGCCACTAAGAGGTGAGACCTTGTTTCCACATGTCCTACTGCAGTATGTAAGAGATTAAGAAATAGCTTATGAAACCCTTCTTAAAAACTTCTTCTAATGTGAAATCCTTTCTAGGAACCTGGCCTCATGTAGTATTTCTAAGCCTGACTCTTGGTTTAGAAGCAGTAGAAACTGGGGGAGATAACGTGGATATTTTTTTAAAATTCTTAATCACTGATTTCCTGGGTAAACCTGATGAATTTTGCTTCCCCTAAAATATGAGGAAAGGTAAAGCTTTGCACTCCTGCAGAGACTATAAGGGTCCATGCCGGTAGATGTTGCTGGTAATGAAGGGCTGTGACAATCAGCTGCTGGATGTGGTAACAGGCGTCTAATTAAAGAAGCTTGTTCCAGGCTGACCCAGGTAGAACTGGGGCTTTGGATTTGTTGTGAGGTGCATCTGACAAAATTCACACAAAGTGGCTTGGCAGCTCCTAGCAAGTTTTAAAACTGAGGAGGTAAACCAGGGATAAGCAACCTCTTTGGATGAGGGAGGTTAGATTAAACACAACTGCTTAGTTCTGCCCCTGGTTCAATGTGGATCTGACACAGGGCTCTTCTTACATCCTCTAAAGCCTAGGTACTTTCTTCTTCCCTATCTTTGATTCTCAGTTCTGACACAGGAGTCATCAAGAACTCTAGTGTGAATCAGTAAGCTGTTGATATCCATTTGATATTGACTTTTCAGGCTTCAGAGACTGGACACACAAGTGCCATGAGAATCACAAGACCTGAGGCTGAAAATACTGTATCGCAGAACAGTGTTTCTGTTGTGAGCGCAACCACAAAACAAGAAACTAATCTCATGACAATTAGCTGTGTGGGTGTTCTTTTAAACACAGATTTCCATATGCAAGAGATGTGGGCAGTTCCCACTTCATTTATCTTTGCTATTGAGTTCATGTACAAACAACCCAAATTCCAGATACATTATTTCATGGTGATAAAGTGAATGAGATACCGTCGTCACTCCTTGAAGCTATGTTAAGTGACCTTAAAATTCTGAGGGGCATGTTCTGAACTAATGTAAACCAAAATTAATGGTATTGCTCCTGATTCTGGCTTTCTCTGTGTTGACTTAACCATGGCAGTTCCAATAGAGCTGTGCCTGTTGCTAGAGTGCCTTGTTGCCTTCTCTGTCTTTCAGATGCCTTAAAGTAAATCTTCTATATGTCTAGAGGAGAACAATGAGGAACACCTCTGTGGAGAAAGAACAGGTTATGGCATCCTTTAACATACCAGATGGGGGTGGAATATACAACAAAAAAAAGCAAAAAAACTGAAGGATAGGCTCTGAATTATGTTCTGTGTCTAATGACCTCATTCAGTCTTGTGAGATGTTCAAGGGCTTGTCTGGGTGAGGGAAGTTGAAAGAACAACTATGCTTCTGGAAGAAGCAGTAGAGCAACTCATGCCTTACCAGCACACCCAGATACCTACAGCAAGGATTCTTGGTGCTCTTTAAAAAACTAAGGGAATTTTTAGAAGGGAAACAATATAAGGTCTCCTTTTCAGCTATGCTTTTCAAACAATTGGGTAAGATGTCTGAAGTGAGAAGTCTTATCATAAATTATTGTTCTTGGCTGATTCTCATGTTCTGTTTCCAGCAAGCAGCTCTTGCTTTGTGGTTGGTTTTTTTTTTCCTCCTGTATCCAGATGACGTTATTTGTGATTAAATGAAAGAATACAAGGAAAAACTTAGTTGGCTGAGTAGGAAACCAGTTCTCTCCCTCAATGCCAGGCAGGCCTTAGTGAGCTTTTTGGGTAAAGTTATTTCATGGTCCTCAAGGCTGAAACTGGCTTCCAACAATACCCACTCTTACTGTTATTCCAGTGATGACTAATTCTAGGAACAGATGTAGTGGGGAAAATAAGATGAAGAGCTGCTCAGGAACATCTCAGACACTCATGCTGTGGGTACAGGGCTCATCAGCAAGGCTCCAAAGCAAAAAAGCATCTCCCCAGCATCTTTCTCAAACCAGAGAAACCTGAATTAGACCACTGGTTTAAAGGAGTCTTTTCTAAAGCATGATGGAAAGGCAGAGGGGTATGTGGGGAAGGAAAGAAAGGCCCTGGGTATGCTGAACCTGAAGGGGCAACTCAAAGCTTCAGGGTGCCAAATTTAATATCACAAAAGGCTGCTGGCATGAGGTCTGCTTTCCCCAGAGGAGTTTCCCTGCCCATCCATGAATATGAAGGTTGCTTCTCTGCCCTCTGACATTTTCTACCAACTTTTCCAGCCCACCTGATTTTATACATCAGCTGTCTGCATGCTCCCTAGGTTGTCCAGCCCTGGCTCTGACTCCTCCAGCTCATGGCACTACTGGAAAGGATGAATTCTTATTGTCTCCTTTCCATTCACAGTATCGGTGCCCAGGAAAGGATAATTTCAAGTAGGTTAAAAGGAAGAAGAGCTTGCTGTAAACTGAACAACTGAGATGTCCAACTGTCCTGCTAGGTAGTTCAGCTGAAGAATGAAAATGGTTGTTAAAGCCAGAGATAACATAGAGCTAAAGGACTAGCTCCCAAGCCCTTTGGAGTAATAAAGGAGACCCCCACTAATGGTGGATGCAGCTCTCCATGCATTCAGGCAACAGCCACAAGTCCCAGGCAGAACTGAGCTTTCCTCTGAATAAAAACAAAATGCATGAGTGAGAAACTTAAGGCTTTTCCCCTGCTTTCAAAACTACAACTAAGCCAAGTGATGCATTTTTTTCCACTGGATTTTTTTTAATGGAAATCTTTGTCATAGCTCTGTTTCCTGAAGTGATTCCGTTTCTCAAGGTCATCCTAAGGCTGTGGGTCTTCGTGGTATCACTCCTCCAGCAGCCTCCCTGGCCTGGTGGGCCTGCATCTGAAAATTCTCAGGGAAATTGAGAAGCAGTGATGGCTTGTCCCTGTGCCAACCTGTGCTTTTCTTCTTATTGCCAATATCTCCAGCTATCTCCTTCTGTGCTTTGGGGCTTGCAGACTAGCATGTTGCTTCTGATTCTGCAGTTGAAGATGGAGATTCAACCTCATGGTTCAAAGTTCAGAAGTTAGTCCTGAGACACCATTACCACATTTGATATCTTGGGGTCTGTAGAGCCTTTGTCAGGATGGCATTTGCTCCCAGACTGAAGGCTCTACTTGGGTAACTTTAGCCACTGGAAGCTGGGCATGTAGTTTCCCAAACTCATTGAGAAGGCTGGAGCTGCCTTCTGCAAGTGGCAGCCTCCATTCAGAGTGCCAGAAATTGGTGTGACTGCTTTAAAGGACTGTGGGCCAAATTAGTCCTTCACTGCGGAGAGGAGCTGAATGGTTTCTTTGTACTCAGATGACTGGTTAACTCTATTTTAGGTTCATTTTTGTTCCTTACTTGACCCTCTTCTCCCTATTATTCTCCCTCGTTCTCTAAATCAAATGAGTCCAACCCAAAGACTAAAACCAGGAACTGCAGCAGGGGTGAAAGCTGAGAGCCTGGCTCTGGCTGTCATGGGAGAAATCAATTGGCCTTTGTACTCTTGAGATAAATAGTACAGGGGGATAAGGGTTTCTGGCTGAAGTTTGTAAGTTCGCAAATGTTATCTGCTTTGAGAAAAGCAAATATTTGATCAATTGCACTGGATGGAAACTTTTTTTGTGGGGGGATATGTACACAATCTTGAATTTGTGCTGTCATTGTTCAGATGTTGTTGAGGATGTCTCTTTGGGTTGAACGAGCGTATGAAGGGTCTAGTCAGCAGGGTGTGAAAGGCCTGTGATAGAGAAGGGTAAGAAGTTCAGCATTAGAAAAGAAAACAACCCCCACTTTCCCCAGTGGAGAAACCTCTAGCTTCTGCTTCCACAGGGATCTTCTGGATGTAGGTAGGCATAGGTGTGTAGCTGTATTAGGGAGAGGAGGAAGCAAGAAAGGGAAGTTCCTAGGGTAAATCCTGCTTGCTGCATTTCCTCCATGGGCTGGGAAGCTCTCATGGGCAGTCTTAACGACTGCTTGCAGTGGGAGAAGCATTTTGAAAGATACACAGACTTGCAAAGCAAGAGAATTTTCTTGTACTTTGTTTCATGTTTTTGCTGCCAGAAAACAAAGCAGCTGCTCCTTGTGCTTTATTTCCTAAAGTAATTTCTGTAATGGCTCCTTTATGAGGAGGGAAACATGGAAATTCACAGGAAGGGAATAAACACTCAGCCTAATAATCGTTCACCAAATGTAGGGACATCTCAAGTGGCTCAGAGCAAATGTTCACTTTTTCCCAGCGTCCTTCCTCTATGACTGACTAGTGTTGGGTACAAAGAATGCAAGAAGAACACAATATAGTGAAGTGTCCATGGACTTGCTCACCCAGCATCCACCAGTCCAGCCTGGGAACCTCTGAATCCTAAAGGCTGTCTGCATCTTTGGTTTGGTTTACCCTCTTGTGTATTCCAAGATGACTACCAGATACCAAAATTTAGTATGTTCCTTTTCTTCCCAGCATTTTACATACCAGAAATTCTTTCAATAGCCTCCTTTTGTGAGCTCAAATAGATTTAGATGTTAATAACACTGAACTGAGTAGTCAGTGTATTTTCTTCACAACTTATTAGCAAGAAAGACATACTTTTATTATTACAGTACATTGTAGAGGCCAGATCACTCATTGTTTTAAATTGGGGTGTTTCCATTTGGAATTACGAGTCATTCCTTGCTTTTATCAACAAACAATCAGAGTCATAGAATCATGGAATTAAGGTTGGGAAAGACCTCTAAGATCTTCAAGTCCAACGGTCAGCCCAACATTACAGTGACCACTAAACAATGTCCTGAAATGCACTTCTCTGGGCAGTCTGTTCCACTGCTTGACCATTCCTTCAGTAAAGAAATTTTTCCTAATATCCAGTCTAAACTTCCCAGGTACAACTTGAGGCCATTAAGTTGGCTCATGCAACAAATCCACACATGTGGGTGTAAACCCAAACAGAATAAAAATAGCCTCTTTGCACCTCTTGGTGTGCTGTTCTCTGCCTTCCTTCAACCCCTGGTGAGAACCAAAATTTGACCAAATACTGTCTTGCCTACCACAAACAGAGCTCTGTTCCCAGTCTCTAATGTCAGCAGACACCTCCTGAGCCCCAGTAACTCTGAAGCCTGCAAATATGTCAGAGAAACAGTGAAGAGAACGAAGTTAGGATAGGGTTGGTTAGTGGTTGGGCATGACAAAGCATCACCAAGATCTTCAGTGTTCACCAAGGGTGTTACATTCAAAGTACTGTCTGCAGAGGAGTGGAAGAAGTGACAGGGAATTGCAGTTATCTCCCTCCTGTGTAGCTGAAGTGGGAGTCCAGGAAGTATCTCTGAAGTGTGGAGATAAACCACATCCAGGGAATATTGCAGCAAGTGAATATTGCAAAATGTGTCTGGGGAATAAGCCTGCAAGTGCTTGTGATGGATCAGAGAAAGGCAGACTTTACTCTCTGTCTCCAATTCTTGCGATATAGTGAAAATGGCTCCTGAGCTGATCCCATCCAGGCAAATGTATATGTATTTGAGGTGGTTTTACACCAAGTATTTCCCTCGATCTATTTTCCATGCCAGATCACTTCAGTGCCAGACTTTCTCCTGCAGGTCTCTTTCCCCTAGCTGGGACAACATCTCTTGCATCTGTCCCATTCCCTGTGCAAAGCTGTGGACTCTCTGATCTTAGCCTGTGATGCACGGAGAGACTCAATACAACTCAGTTAAGAGTTTTATCAAGCAGGTATTCTTTAATGCAGCGCTGGGGATCATCCACCATAAGTGCTTTGCCAATCAAGTAAAATTACAGAGTGTATATGTATTGTAACACCATATATATTCATCAGAATTCCAGGAAGCACTTAACATATTCATTACATTTCTGAGAACTAATTAACATATAGAAATGCCCCTTGAGCATGCGTAATAAAATGGGTCGGTGGTCGTAGGGTGGTCATCTGGTGAAGGCTCTGGGTCTTCCTTACTTTGTCCTTTTAATCTTTTAATCTCCTGCGTACTTTGGCAATGTTTGTGACGGAATTCAGCTGCCTTCTTATCCTGTATCCTCTGTAAGCCCATAACTTACTCTATCTCAACAGCCTTGACAACTCAGTGTTCTGTGTAGGCTCATAGCTTACCCCATCTCAAGGATGCTTTTGTAAGTTGCGTCCTAGCTTAGCCATGTTTACAAAGTGATAAGGACCCCTAAAGGAACATCCTATCTCCCTAACATTCTATCACATGGCTAGCTGACCTGGGTTGTCCCAAAGCCAGTGAGGAGCTGGGCCACGTGCTGTGGCTGACTCTGCTCCCTGCGGAGACACACCTCTCCCAGGCACCACAAGGCGTTTCAGCCTCTGCTCCACCGGCATCTGAACTGCTGTCCTTGGACATCTTATGGATACACTTCTTGTTCCTATGAGCTTGATGTACCAGATACCTGCTCATGAAATATTGCAGGCAAGGTTCCGTCTCCAATATTTGCAATAAGCCTGCTTTCAAGGGTGGTGTTCTGCTGAATGTGAACTCTCTTCTGCCAAAGCATTGCCAGGTCAGATGTCTCCAGACTGAGGAGGTCTAAGGAAAAGAAGTCTCTTTGTCTTTTAGCTTGTACATCAGACTGTGTAATACTTCATAGTGCCTGCTACAGGACACCAAAGAGTTAAACTGTTGCTTTGGCTTAAACCTAACCAGAAGAAATGCAATACCTTTAATTCTGCTATATCTGGACTCTAGGTCTAATGGCTGAGGTATTGTACTGGGCAGCCAATCGGTGTTCCCCCAGGCTGATGTCTGCCTTACGTTTTGAATTATTTGCAGTAAGTACAAACACGTGCAGTGCATTTTCTTACATCTTATTCTAATATTTGTATGATTTCTTTTTAACAGACTTTCCCCTTTTCATCCCCCTTTTGCCATCCTGGGAATCTGATGCTCTTCACTTTCTAGCACAGCTGTGGTTTTTGGGACTGCAAAGCCCTTTCTCTGCTTTATCGAGGTCTACCACGGCCGACCACATCTACTTCTGCAGAGCAGCTTCATCTCACATCCTGCAGCAGGTAGAAGCAAGAGTTTTGTTGCAAAAGGAGCAGGGATTCAGAGTGAGAGATGCTCCGTTTCTTTGAGTGCATGTCCCTTTGCAATTCTCAGAGCAGAGGCCAGCAGGATGCACTACTTGCCCTTTGGCAGCGTCACCAGCTCTTGCAACTCTTGCATTTTTTACTTGAGGACCTTGAGATACACTGAAGAGGTAAAAAAAGTTAATAAAACCCTAGCTATTGTAACTGTAGATTGAAAGCCTGATAATACAACCCTACTGTCTGGCAAACAGATCAAAGGAACCCAAGGATTACTACTCGGTAAGCCACTTGCCTCATTTTTCAGGGTTTGCTTCAGGATTACTTGTGTGCTTTGCAGTTGGCAAAAGGGTGGGTAGTAAAATAGCAACTCTTGGTGTGTGCTTCAGGTCTGTAATGGGATCCTGAGACAGCCTTGGGGTGAGAAGGAGCTGCCCTAGAAAGGGAAAGAATTTGTATAAGTGATGGAAGTGATTGAGTGGCTGAGGAGAGATATCCTTTCTAACTCCTGAATTGTGAGTTTGTGAACTGAAACACTGGGATTGTCAGTTAAGATACTTGTTCATTTGTTTCCCTGCTCTCTCACATGTTCTTCCTCCAAAATCTTATGGTGGTGAATATAAGATGAAGGGACCAATGCTATTGGGAATGGAGATGTCTGTTCAAAGTATAAAATTCCACTTGAGCAGACCAGTTGTGGGACCACGGGAGGCTTAGAGAACACCAAAGTGGGGTTGTTCAGCCTGGAGAAGAGAAGGCTCTGGGGAGACCTTTTCAGTACTTAAAGGGGCCTTGAAAAAAGATGGAGAAAATCTTTTTAGCAGGGCCTGTTGCAACAGGACAAGGGATGATGGCTTTAAACTAAAAGAGGGAGATTTATACTAGACATAGGGAAGATATTTTTTACACCAAGGCTGGCAAGACACTGGCCCAGGTTGCCCAGAGAGGTGGCCGATGCCCCATCCCTGGAAACATTCCAGGTCAGGTTGGATGGGGCTCTGAGCAACCTGTTCTAGTTGAAGATGTCTCTGCTTAGTGCAGGGGTTGGAACTAGATGAATTTTAAAGGTCCCTTTCAAGCCATTCTATGATAACCCAGCAAGCATGTGCCAGTGTCCATGTGTGCCTGTGCACATTTGTGACTGGGGACAAGGGCTGTTGCTTGGCTTTATTTGTTTTGTTTTATTCAAATAAACATTGTGGCCCTGTTCTTTAATGGGCTGAAGGATACGGGAGCCTCTTTTTCCCAGACGCTTTTTCTGGGAATCGGCGCTCTCCCCCCAGAGCACAGAATAAACAAACTAGAAATTTTGGGTTCTAAAATTAGAATAAATAACTATTGTTCTGCCTTCCCCCCTGCCTCCTTCCCTTCCCACCATCTCCTCCAGCTGCCTTCCCTTGACCAGAGCATCCCTTGGGAAGTCATCTGTCCCAGATGTGATAGCAGTCCTGAGAACACCTCCCACCATCTCCTCCTGCTGAGGCGCAAGGGCAGCACTTGCTACATCCTTGCTTCCAAGTACAGGGCTCTAGAAAACAGCCTCAATTTAGCAGCTAACCAGCTTGGTGGTCTGAAGTGGGACCTCAGCCTGGCTTAGACCTGCTGGCTCTAGGTTCTGCTGCAAGCGAGCAACAACTGCCTGTCTGGAAAAGGTGAGGCTCTGGTGTAGGTAGACTATTTTCTTCTTGATTCTCAGGAGAGTTTATGGGCTTCTTTAAAAACCTAGTGTTAGAAGGACTCAAGTTACCAGTACTGGTATCTGTGTTGAAGCAACTTGCAGAGGTTGCAAGGTAACTCATGGAGTTAGAGGTATGGAGTTGGTCCATTTTAGAGAGTTGCCAGTATCTGAGAGAGAGTGAGATAATGCTAATCTGGGGATTTGTTGCTATCTAGATAACGGGTTTTAGCTGTTGGGTTGCTGCATGGGGGAAAGCAAACTCACTGGGTGCCCCTGGGAAGAATGGACATTGAACTCCTCTGTTTTACACTTAAACATGATCCCAGGAGCTCACCCTGTGAAAGCTTTCTTTTGTCAGCATTTCACATCAGGGGTTGGAACTATATAGTGCCTGGTATAACAGATCTCTTCTCAGGCCTCAGAGACTTGGACATGATTTGTATCCATGAACTGCTGTGACCAGTGGTTAAACTAGGAGGAGCAGGAAATGAGAGTGTCTGGTGTGGCAGGGAGAGGGGGAAATCCATTTGCCAAACGAAAAACAAGTACCCCAAACCACCAAGCCTTGCCTACTAGGAGGGGAAGAAAAGGTAGCAGGGTCTTCTGAGTCCCAGACAATGCTAATATGGCGTATGGAGGTGTAGCTGTGACGATCATAAATGGATGTGAAAGCTGGTGACAGCTTTTCACCAAATATGGTAAATAAATAAAATCCAATAGGGCACTTGACTGGCTGTAATCACTCAAAGCAATTTGGGGTGAGAGCAAAGCTTTGCTAATGCACATTAGCTGCAGTGCAGCTCAGATCCTGTTGGTTATTGCTGTGCACCAAAGGCATCAGTCAGACATTGGTGGCTGATCTAAACATGTTGGTGAAGCTAAAGACACAAGGCAGCAACTGGAACAATTTGCTGCAAGTGTGTGCCAATGCCAAGCCTAATTACAGCTGCTAACGAGCTTTATTCTACATGCTGTGTGATAGATGGAGATGAGGCATCTTCACTGGGGTTCTTCTATGAAGAAAACAGTCAGTGGAGCATGTCCCAACCTGTGGGTTGTGGCCACAGAGACTGTGGGAGAGGAAACAGCAGCGAGGAAATAGGTGGTTGCCTTTAATTGCTGCAGCTCCCCAAGGCTGTGGACATAAGTGGTTGTAAGGAACCGGGCATTTCTCCCACACCTCTTGCCTCTCGGGTGTCTCCAAGCACCACAAGTGAGTCCAGCAAGTCTGTCTCTGCACCCCTGCAGAGTCTGGGGGATTACAGGCAAGGAGCATTTATTTGCAGTGAGTAAATCAGGGGGTGTTCCCTGCCTCATCCTGGGACACCTGAGCTGCTGCCAGCAGTTGTTGGTAGTTATACTTCTCTTGAAAGTGTAAATAACTGCAAGAGGCTCTGAGGGCAAGGAGAGAAACTGGATGATGAAGGCAGGTTATCCCAAAAGAGGGATATCAGGAATACCTAGGTACAAGCACCACCCCAGCCACTGCACAGCTCCTTCCTAAAGCTCTTCAGGAGCCCAGGGAGATGCTCTTGTTCCTGTAGTGCAAGACATGCTGTTTGAGCCTTTATCACAGTGGCTAGTTTGTGCTGTGTCCTTGGGAGAGGTACCACAGCATCTCCCCTGATGTGTTCTGGTAGTTTGGGTCTTTTTCTCATCTCATGAAGGACCCTGTTTTGCTCCAATATGATAATGGGCTCTGATCCTCAAACCCCTTTCCACATGGGAGCTCTTTCCATAACAAGCAGCAGGTGGGTAAGTGAGGGTTGCACTGATCCTATAAAAATAAAAAAATCATAACAAGGAGAGACCGAAGCCCCTCTAGGTGCAAATCAACAACAAAGTTCATCTTGTTCTTAAAAATCCAGGGAGGAAGTCTCCAGAGGCAAGCCTGGAGAGCAGCCACAGGAAAGTATGAAAGTATTGTGTAGTATGCAACCAAAATCATCCTTGATGCAACTTCAGCCTATTTCTACTTCTACTGTCTATCACAACTGCTGAGAAAGGATCAATCCATTCCTCTTTGTATCTGAAGGTCATAATCATCCATGTCCTAGACTAAACAACTCTCATTTTTTCACTCTTTTCTCATAAATCAAGTCATCTGGCCCTTCTTTCTGTTCCCTTTTGGACTTTCTCCAGTTAATTCACATCTCTAAGAGCTCAGTGCCTGGGACTGGTCACTGTGTTCCTGACTTCCTCTTTGATGTGACATTGCAGCCTGTGTTTATGAATCTGCTGGGTAACAGTGAAGGTGTGGGGTTTCCCGAGGTGAGCGTGGGGACAGTGGTATATAAATTTGCCTCCTGGAAAGCGAAAGTATCAAGAAAGGGCGTGTGAGCAATCACTCGCACTTTATTCATATTATGTTGGCCAGCACTGGGTCTGGGGATGTTGGTTCCTGATATGGTGGGCAGAAGTCCCAGGAGGGAGGTGCTATCTGAATGCCAGCCCAGAAGAAGCATGTCCCATAGCAATACAAACTGCCCCCTTGAGCAGGTTGCATGTGTCCTGATGCCCCCATCTTATCAACACAGAATTCCTGTTCCATAACAGCTTGCACCCAACACGTGTATTTTTTTGAGATCGGATCTGGTTTTTTGCTGATCCCAGGGGCATAAGCAATCAAATCATAGCAGCGTTTTGTCCAGCTCCTAGTTTTTAATAGCATTTTCCTCCTTCCTTCTCCCCTCCCCACAACCTTATTTGTGCATTATTGATCTGTGAGATAGGTAGGGATTAAAGACAGACTGTTTTGGTGTTTCACTGTATGATTAATGGATCTAAAGTCTGGATCACACAGATGCTCAAACATGAGTGTAAGTGCTGGACTTACATCTAGAGAACAGACTTGCTTGTGCATGAGAAAACAGTGTGATACAGAGAGATTGTGGGATACCAGGCACCAAGACATTTGCTTGGCGCTGAGCAGCATCTGTATTTACTTTGCAAGGAGCTGAGCAGTGGTGGAACACTCCACCATGGTGCAGCAGAGGCATAGCCAGTTGTCCCACTCTCCTTGCTCTGGGAGCACATGACTTGCATGGTAGCTCTGACACCAACAGCTGTTGCCCCTTGCAGGACAAGGCTGACTTGGCTAAGCTGTGAGGAGAAAATACCAATGGAAAGCATGAGCACTTTTCCCCATTGCTGGGCTGATAGCTTAGGTTACGCCATAGCTTTACTTCTAGGAATGTGCATTTTTAAATGCTCTCTTATTTCTGTTAGGAGCATCATACTTATTGAAAAATAAGTACGAAAAAGCAAAGGGGGATGTGTCTGGTTTGAGTGGCTTTTTGGTGTTTTCCTTCTGTGCGTAGCGGTCAATCAGTGGAGACAGAAAGGGCATCACCCTATGCCCTTGGCATAGGACACCTCACTGCCTTTGGGAGCTGGATATAACAATGCTCCTCAGCACTGTCAACCCTATTTAGAGATGAGACAATTCCTCGGGGTTGTGTTACCCAAACGCAAACAGCTATGCTCAAACAGATGCTCCTTATTCAAGGCCTGGTTCATTTGTCCACCCACTTTCTAGGCAAGGCAGCTGTGCCCAAGGGTACCCCTGCCCTCAGGGGAGCATTTAGTGTGGGTGTCATAGTCCTACCCCCTACCTCCATCAGCCCCAGACAGCATCTCAGTTTGGCAGAACACCAGCAAACAGCACCCTTGGCCCATGGGACAGGCAGGATTTTGTCCCAGTTTGACCAGTGCTGGGCTTTTCTTGCTGCAGCATCCTCCAGGTGTGGACAAAGCCTGGCTTTTCTGCCTCGGGTGGCCAGGCCCTGTTTATAATTCACTCTTTGTCAATAATGAAGTGTAGATAGGACTTGTTTACTTTGTGTGGGTATCCCTACCTGGCTGTTAGGCAAAATCCCTGAAGAGCAAACAGAACAGGGCTGTATCGGGAACTGCTGAAAGAAAAGCAGGACGGCCACAGTTTGTGTCAAGCCAAATGCTTTGCATAGTTGCGCTGTCAGCAAACACAGCGAGCCAGAGGGCAGGGAACCAGCCGCTAGCACGGCTTCTTTCTTAGCTCCTCTTTGCCTTGCATTTGTTATCTTGGGCATACAGAGGTCTGTAAGCCAGGGATTTGGGCAGTTAACCTCAAATAAACCCTAAAAGACCTACTTCAGTCAAGTGTAACAGTGTTGAATTTAACGGAGATGGGCTTGCTCTCACCCAGGGTGATTTGGACTCTGAGAGCTTGCTGTTTCCTGGAAGCTAATGGCATTTTTGGGACATCTCTTTTGTTTTGTGTGCAACTTTGACTGCTCTTTTACCTTGGCTTTGTCTGGCTCCTCTGCACAACCGGGTGTGTGTACACATGTGAGAGAGTGAAGAGCCAGCAATGAAAGGATGCGCCACCATAAAGACAGCTGTTTGGCCTCACCATGAAATACCCTTTATAGTTAGACAGACAGCAAATATTTGACACGGAGCAAGAAAATCAGGTATGCTGTTTGACAAAGCAGATCGCTGTGGAAAGTGGTGTCGTGACTCACCAGCAGATCATTTCATAGCCTCACCCAGCCTCGTTACTTAAAAATACTATTTAGGATCAAAGTCTCCTGCAGGCAGTCAGTTTTGTTTCTTTAAACAAAACCAAATCATGCTTTATAAGGTCAAGCAAGCTCCCAAAGAGTGACTCGGTGGAATACAGCTGCTGATGGATAGCTATGGCATGAAGTGAAACTGTTTGGAGAGGCCATCAGCAGCTGACACAGCTCACAGGGAGAGCTGGGGGCAGGAGCTCTTTGCTTTCACTTCTACAGGTCAGTGATATGCTGATGGGTAAAGGAAGCTCACAGCAATTAGAAGTGCTGGCCTCGGCTCTTGGCAGGCAGGGTGGCATGGATTGTTTCCAGCTCTACTTGTTGATTCCTTGAGGCCTTTAGGGTGTTCAGGTGCAGGCTGGAAAATAAACCCTATCATGGACTGTTGGAAAGGGAGCCAGGAATTGTGGTAAAATATAGGCTTTGGCCAAGCAAAAAGTTACCCAATGTGTCTGTTTTTTTGCTCTATGTGATGACTGGCAATTGAGAGATCAGTGAAATAAAATACAGATCCAGCAATTTGGAGGCCCTAGAAGATAAAAGCCTGACTGCATCTGTTGCATCTCCTAAAAGCATCAAGCTGTTTGATACAACTTCCAGGACTTGGGACTTCAGATGCAACCCAACTGAGAGCAGCAAACCAGATGAAATTAAGCACCCCCCACTTTGAGTAACTTCTGGACAAAAACTAAAGTGGACTCATCTCCTGTTGGAAAAGCTTGGCTGAATTAACTCCTGTTGAAACCCTAGTGAGACTACATCTGGAGTATTGTGTTGAAGTGCTGGGGCCTGAGTTGTGGGCCCCTAGTTAGAGTAGACCTGTGGATGAGTCACAACCTAGCAGAATGTTTTGTTTTTCCTATTGGCTTCATGTTCCAGAGGCAGAACCTGGCCCACCTGTGGCTCTGCCTTCCACTCAGGTGATTGTTGTTGGGATGGTGGGCGAGGCCAGGGCTATATAAACCAGGAGCCAGTCAGTTGGAGGAGCTTCCTGTTGGGTGTGGTTTCTGTTGGTGCTGGTTGCATCCTGCTGTGCTCTCTCAGTGGTGTCCTTCCATGTGAGGGGCCACTGAGGAAGCCATCTCTGTCTGTTGTTAGCACATTAGGCAATGTTAGCACTACAGTGGGCAGCAGAGGAGCTGGGCCCACAGGAATCTATGGCAGGACTGTCTGAAAGAAGACTTGAGAGGGGATGTTGCTGAGTTCAGCATTGGCCTGTGTGATCAGGCAACTGATGGCAGCATAAAACAATGATGGATGAATCAGCACAACGTGTCCAGTTCAAGACAGACAGGGACCTACTGGAGACACCAGCAGAGGCTACGGAGGTGCTGAGGGGGCTGGAGCATCTCTATTGTGAGGAAAGGCTGAGAGCCCTGGGGCTGTTCAGCCTGAGNCTGAGTTCAGCATTGGCCTGTGTGATCAGGCAACTGATGGCAGCATAAAACAATGATGGATGAATCAGCACAACGTGTCCAGTTCAAGACAGACAGGGACCTACTGGAGACACCAGCAGAGGCTACGGAGGTGCTGAGGGGGCTGGAGCATCTCTATTGTGAGGAAAGGCTGAGAGCCCTGGGGCTGTTCAGCCTGAGGAAGAGAAGACTGAGGGGATCTGATCAATGCTCATCAATATCTAAAGGGTGGGGTCAAGAGGATGGGGCCAGATTCTTTCCAGTGGTGCCTGGTGACAGGACACAAGGCAATGGGCACAAACTGGAACCCAGGAGGTTCCACTTAAACATGAAGACAAGCTGCTCTCCTGTGAGGGTGCCAGAGCTCTGGAACACACTGCCCAGAGAGGTTGTGGAGTCTCCTTCTCTGGAAACTTTCAAAACCCACCTGGGCACCCTGCTCTGGGTGACTCTGCTTTAGCAGGGGGGTTGGACAAGATGATTTCCAGAGGTCCCTTCCAAACCTGTAATTCTCTGATTCTGTTATTTGTATGGCATTTCTAAAGAAAGATGCATAGGATCTTGGGTGGTTATTCCTTTTTCAAGCAAAGTTGCTGCATGTGGATTTGAGCGGATGATGATGAGCCTTATGCTGTTGCTGAAGAGGATTTATGCATGCAAGGGCTGATGAGGGGACGCAGCAAAGCCTTCTTCAACACATACCATCTATTCTGTACTTCTGCTGGCTTTCTGCTACCCTTGGCTTGCTATTGCTGGGTGTGCAGTGAGGGAAGAGGTGCTCATTGGGGAAGTTTGAGAGCTCTGATTTAATTCAGACAGAGTACACAAGGCAGAGTGGTTTCTCCTTCCCTCCCTGCCAAGGAGCAGGCAGGATGTTTATGTGCTGCGCAGCTAAAGTTACCTGCAGCCTGAAAGCCTCTTACTCAATTTTGCCTGGGAATGAGGATTTCTTATTTGCATGTCCAGTATCAGTGGATCCAGCTGAAACCTGATGTCCCTAAACAAACCTTGCCTTCAAAGCCTGGCTTGCAACATCCTCTGCGAGGTTTCAAGCGTGATGTCATCCTGCTCGGAGTTTCTTCAAACACTCCCTTGTTAGCCCAGGAACACGGTGCATCGCTTGGGCACAAGCTCACAGCCCCCATTGCTGCTCGGTGGCCAAACAGCGAGGGGATTTATGAGGCATGGAGACCAGAGCACTGAGGAGAATATTGGATAATCGGAGAAGTGGCCTCAAGGAGCCAGTTGGGCTGTTTATCTCGCCTTCAGCCTCCCCTGGGGAGGCAGCTGCACCATGTCACCTCCATCGCACAAATCCCTGCCCAGCCTCATTCATAAAACCCTGTATTTGTGCAGGAAGCCCTGCCCAGGCCAGGCTGGGATTCAATGCAGGCGAGCTCACTTATCAGTGTGGGGCTGCGCCTGGCGCGAAAGCACAGAGAGCTCCTTTATCCCTCCTGCTGCGATTCAGGAGGGCTCAGATGAGACTGCCTTCGGCCAGCGTTCTGAGGAAGGAAGGAGCAAGGAAATGGTGTCGGGGAGCTGGGAAGCTGCCTGCTCTGAACTCAGCTCTGTGTGAGATGGAGGAGGGAGAGCTAAGCATTTATTTTTTTGGCGTGTTGGTTTTTAATACCATCCCACATAGGCCTGGGGATCATTCCCGCACAGCTGCAGGTCAGACCCTCAGGTGGTATAAGTCAGCGTGCCCTGCCGTGCTGGCACTCGATTCGGACTGAAAGCACGGTTGCCACCTGCCTGTTTCATGAACTGGATTAGCCATTTACAGGCAGTTGCTCTTTTATGGCTTCGGTGTCTGGTTTTCCAACATAATTCTTCCTTTCCCTGTCTCAGACTCTGTTGAGTCTGGCTCCTCACTCTCTGTAATTGAAATATAAGCACTGCTGTGCATCAGACAGACTCAGGATTTCTTTCTGGTTTGTTTTTTTGTTGGTTTTTTTTTCCTTTTTTTCTTCCTAATTTCTTTCATGGTGACCCATGGGAGTATGGCTGTAACTTTAAATACCTTCCAGCACCACCAGCTGAAATGAGGTTGGGGAACAGGGAGAATTAAAATATGCTTCAAAGGAGTACACAGGAGGAATACAAATAGGAACAGATAGCCTGAATTTAATCTTTTATAGGGTCTTTCATAGTGAATAACTTTAGCTCAGGAGGGGCTAGTGCCTGTAAGGGTAGAAGGAGACATCTGCCTGCTACCTCCTCCTCTTCCCAAAGTCTTTTACGAAGAGACTGCTGTGCTCCAGGGTGGGCAAATGTAGGATCCTGGGGATTTCAGCTCTCTCATCAAACTCTGTTGCCTAAATGCTCCCCTCTGCATGGCAAGGGATCATTCTTTCCTCTCAGAGCAGACATGTGGCCCTAAAGAAGACTAAAACTAAATAAAAACCTTAATTGAAATGGCAGAAACTGGTTGTACCTACTGATGTACAAGCTGAGCAAGGTGCTGACCGATGCAGTGCAAAGTGAGCAGGAAGAACACACAGCCTGACAAAACCTCACATCTGCCTTTTCCTGGGGTGGAAGATCATCGAAAAAAGCTGTAACAAGTGCTGTAAATTCAAACTAAAAAGTTAATAGCTAGGACAGTGCGTGTTTGCTTCCGTCCCCTTTTTTACTGAAGACTGATATCTGAGAATTGGAGCAAATGGCCTTTGCTCCCCACTGTCATATATCACGTATCAACCCAGGCAACAGGTCACCAGCTCTCGGAGGGAGCCACTGCCCTGCCTCAGGATGAAATCGGTTCCGCATCTTCAAAAGACACAAATCATTCAAAGGTAGTCAGGGATGGAAGGAATTGTACCAATAAAGTGTTTGGGGCCAGGTTCTGGGACACCTGGAATTGGCAGAGCTGTGGTAATTTATGTGAGCGTCCTCCAGGGCATGGACCCCTCCACTTGTGCAGTGCTTGGAGAGTTGCTCTCACCCAGGAGAGCTTGCCAAAGCCATCAAGAGAGAGCTATGTGCTGAGCAACATCCATCGGAGCCCGATGGGACGGCATACTGGGAACCTTGTTACGCAAAGGCTTGGGTATCCTCACACCCTGGGGCTGCTCACCAACCTTTGAAGCTCCAGAAACATCTGGAGCGTGCTGCCTGCCGTGAGTGATGGTGCTGCATTGGCCTGGGGGATGCAGGCTGATGTCCTGCTGAACTGCAGAGGGGTTTGAGAAAGGAATCCAAGTGAAAAATAGTGATTAGTGCGCTTAAAGCAAGAAAATGAACTGCTTCAATCAAGTGTGTTTACAACTTAGTCACAGACATCCCTGCTGACCTCTCCTTTACCCATAATTCACTGTTCCCTGTATGCAAGACCCCTTCTCCATGGAAGATTAAAGGGATATATTATGCCCTTCTGTGCATTTGGAGGAGATTGTCCTGCAGGGCTAGTTCTCATAGTTGTAGCATAGCAAGGGAAAACCCAATGTTAAACTGCTCACATCAGGCTCGTTTCCATCCCTCTCCAGCTTGCTTATCTTCATTTTTCCCCTGTACCTTTTTATCCAATGCTAGTTCGCTGAGCACAACTAGTCTTTAATGTAAAAGAAATGGAAAAAAAAGTGGAGAATAGCTTCTCCAAAAGAAGCTGCAAACGCAGGAATGAAAAGCTGGGTGGTGTGGCCTGCTTTCCTTTTCTGGATGATTCTTCTTCAGTGCTGAGACACGTGTTTATTTTTACCTAGAATCCACACAGTGACTACCAGCCCTCCCAGATTTAAGCCTTGAGTTCTTTCTGTTGAAGTCAATGGCTGTATTTGCATGAATCATTAAAAAAGGAAAGAGTTTTGTTATCTCTAGCACATTTCTCCGCTTAGTGCGATGTGGGAGATGGTCCCAGGCCGGCAGTTACGTCTGTACCACATATTTCACTGTACAGCTGTAGGCTCGCTGACGGTCAGCTCACATAGTTTCATGCTTACACCTTGCTCCAAATATAGGAAAAGCCTGGTAATCGCTGATGTCAGGCAGTCCTCTTCCCAGCCAGCCCCCTACCACCTCATTAACTTCTAAACTGTGCAGGTTTACAATAACAAAAACTCGGAAATAAGGAGGCGTGAAAGGTAAGGCTCAAAGGTAGAGAGCATGTAACATGTAACGGCAAGCCTAACATTAAATGAGAATAATAAAACATAAGGGAAGAATCTGACAAAAGGCAGTGGATTGAAAAATGAGCCCCAGTATTTATAACTAGTAATGTAAACTGTCACTCTTAAGAAAAATAAAGGCTGGGGAGGAAAGAAAGCGCTGCTCTGATGCTGGAGATGCTCTGCAGTAGCATGAAGCACGTGGGCTGCTGTTAAACTTCTTGAGACCTTCCATAAAATGTATACATAATTTAAAGAGAAATTAACATTAGCAAGTGGTATTTATCAGTGTAGAAGCAAAAACTGCCCCGAGCTTACCTTAAACATCCTGCATGTCCGTCGTCTGCCTAGCAGGGTTTGTGTTGACTTGCAACCAGGGGTGCTGGGTCCGTGCAGCCGGTGCCACTGCCCACACAGCCTTTAGAAACCGAGCTTTCTGCTCACCGCTGCTGTGCGAGGAACAAGTAGTAGTGAGAGGATGCTGCGTTTGTGACCGTGTTTGACCTCTGAAGTGCGTCCGGGCTGAATTGAGCTGATGGGAGACATCAGAGCTGCAGGGGTGTCGGCTGAGGTCTCGCTTTCTCCTGGCATGCGATGAGCCAGGTACACTCGTTTCATCAGAGCTGTCCTGGTGGAGACCTGCCTGCAGCTTCACCAGGCATCAGATGAGCTCCTCAGGAGGATATCACTAAGCACCTCAGCATGGGAATGGTGGTGTTTGGGTCCAGTGCAATTCCTCAGATATTTAGTCCTCAGATTTAAGTACCTGTTGGACTTTCCAAACCGTTCACCATTCTCGGTATGTTTGCATGTGCTTCGGGGAAGCTCCTTCTCCTTTGCCAAGCAGAAATGGAGCACAGGCTGCTTTGATACTTTGTGCATCCTGTAATTCCCCTCTTTTGTCATAGACTTTGGAGAAGTGACACAAACTGCAAACTACATAATTACCCAAACTTGGGTAATTTCTGTGCTCCGTCTTGTCCGAGGAGGTAGGAAAGAAAACTGAAAATCTTCACACAATTGGGCAAGTTAAAGCCAAACAACACTGTAAAAAGTGTGTGTCTGATTAGTTCAGGACCGGTTGCTATATGTTAACTGCCTCCCTGTTCAGCACATCTGCCAGTTCATAAATGTTCATGGAAGCAAAAGGCTGCATCTGCCTTTAATTGGGACAGATAAACTGCAGGCAAGCCAAATTCCTAGGCATGCCTGCACGTGTCCTTTGCAGAGCTATAGTCTCTCTTGGTGATCTCACTTAAACATAGTCAAAATGATTAAAAGATGCCCTTCCCTTATGTTTTGAAATGTAATTTTCACTTGAAAAATAATCGTGGCTCTACTGACTGCCATGCAGCGTACTTTGTTAGGAGATCTCAAAGCTGTTCACAACAACGAGTCAGGTATTAAGCAAGATTAGTATTTAAACCAAAACTAAACTAACTGATTTTCTGTCTGGAAATGCTGATTTATCAGAGTTGAAACTATTTGTGGGAATAGGTATTCCCCTCAATCAAAAAAACTCCCTGGTTTAGCAGTGCTTTAAAAGGCACTGCTGTGATCTAAATTTGAAGTTTCAGTTTCTGGATAGAAACAATGCTTTATTTGGCTTATACTAAAAAGCTGGAAAGCATTAAAAAAAAAAAGTCAAAATTGAAGCAAAACATCTTGAAATTATTATAGCAGAGTCTTTTTGGATAATAGCCTTGTGAACGTTTTAGAAATACAAAGTTTTGCTTGAAGACAGATGCAGAAATATCAAGACCTTGACAATACCTCCAGCACAGGAGGACCATTTTGCCATCAGCTCTAGTAGGTATGACCTCCCCATCCTGCACCTGGGTGACCTGAAGGGCAGATACAGATGGGGCAGGTCTGGCAATGGAAATTGAGTTTCCAAATCCCAGGCCAGCTTCCTGTCACCCAGATAACACTGTTCCCTCCCTGTTCATCCCCAAATGGCTCTCTGGGAGCTGTTGGTTCTGTGCTAACCAGATCTCCCTGCTAGGCATTTCCCAGGTGGAGTGAATCACCCCACATGGCTCCAGGATCCCATCACTCCTCTACGTGGCTCCTTCACCTAAGGAAGAGTGGATGTGTGGCTAAAGCTAACCCTGGTCCTGATGTACAAAGGTATCAAAGGAATATTTCATAGAGGGATTAATTCATTTCAAACCTGCTCTCCAGATGAGTTTCACGAATCTTCTATTTCACTTCTTTAATTAAAAGAAAAAAAAGTTTAATCTATTTCCTTTGTACCAACCGCTGCTTCTTTGGCCAGGCAAAATACGGGCTATGCCAATAATGTTTTCTGTACAAATTGCTTGTGACGTTTTCAAAAGGGGAGAGATTATTGCAAGCAAGAAGAAGGTTGGCTGAGATGACCTCCTGAGGTCTCCTCTAACCTGAATTTTCCCTGTGATCCCTTGGCCATGAGAAGTGGTTTGGACTTTATTTTCTTCCTTCAGGCAAGGAAGTAGGTATTTTCTTCCTTCAGGCAGGTGGATCTTCTCATCACTCCTGGAAATATTTTCAGAAATTATGCTTGTTATTTTTGAGACTTTGATGCAGAAGAGGAATAGATGGGCAGCTGGCAGAAGTGTTGTTTTTGACTTCAGTGGTGTCTGGACTTGCCCTGGTGTTTGTGCCTCCAAAGTCTGACTCAAACCCAGTCCAGGCCAATGGAAAGAATCCTAGCAGCTTAATAGATATAAAGTTGCCACTCTTGAGAGGATGAACTTTGGGTAACACATCGTTTCATAAATATCTCTTCTTTCTCATCTGCTGGTGAGCTATCATCAAACGATGGTGGTTTTTAATGATGGCTATTCAGGCATACACAAACACATTTCATCCTGCTGGTGCTACCCAAATGACGCACCATCACAACGTGCTTTGGCACCAGCACTGTACCCATTGCACAGAACCCTCTCCACCTGCCAAATGCTCTTCCCTTTCCTTGGGCACTGGCTGGGCTGTGCCTATTTGCCTCCATTTGCTGCCCTCTTGTCTTTGCTTTGATATGGCTCTACACCTTTGGCTGTTTGCTAGCTTGAGTGCCTAAATCTGTTTATTTTGATGCTGCTGGGATCCTATCATGTCAAGGGTGCCCACGGCCTCCATGGCACCTTCCTAATCTAAGCCGCCTGGACACAAAATAATCACCTGAATTTATTACCACTTTGAAAAATGACTGTTCTCCTTAAAGGGTAAGGATAAGGGTTATGGGGAGAGGTGGTAGTTTTCAGTAGCCCAACCGATAGAAAAAGAGGCAAGCTTTTGGCTACGCAGGTCTCTTATCAGGGCATTTAGGAGCAGCCAGTGACCAGATTTCTCCATGGCCTCCCTTGTGCAAGGGCAGGTCCCCTATGAATGTGTCCTCAAGGTCTTAAATTTGTAAGCCAAAGAAATGTTTCTGATAATCCATAACTTGCCTAACAAGGACTCCTCATACCAAAAACGGTTGTTTGCCTTTAAAGAAAGGCTTTTGGAGAGCTATTTTGTGGTAAGTCACAGTAAGAAACGTTACTGATGAGCAGTCATCAGTACCAAACATTAGTGATGCTCATTAGATTAGAAAAGTACAGGCTTTCCCTCCAGGAAGAGTATGAAAGTGTTGGGATTTCTAACATTGGAAATGATTGAAACTGAGTGGTTTGAAATGGTAATTTTTCCTATAGCTGAAATCTAAAAGATGACAATTTTTTTTCCCCATGTCTGTTCTCATTATTTATCAGAATGTGTGGTGTGATTTACATCCATAGCAAGTATAATGGAAAGCCTGACTCCTTTCAGGCCACTGCCTCCCACCTCCTTCCCTTGCTGCAGCTCCAGCCTTTACCAAACACCTCCACTGCCACCTTCTGCCCATCTTACAGCTCTCAGCTGAATTTCCACCATGACTTTTTTTTCTCATCCTACCAAAATTCATGATGTATATCCTAGGAGAACTTGGAATACAAAGAAGAAACCATGCGTGCACACGCAGAGTCAAGGTCTATAAATTGATTTTTGTTTCTCGCCTGTTTCTACAGTTGACAATTGCACTATACCTAATTTCGAGGAAGGGAACTTTATGGTGTTGCTTGCCATGACCCAAAAAACTGAAATACTTTGCTCAGCCACTGTTAAGTCAACATATTGGCCAATAATTAGGCACTAGTATTTCTCCAAGTTTGCTCAACAGCCTGATTGATACAGGCAATGTCTGAAACAAGTGAACAGGTGCTGGTGGAAAACGAAGCTTAGACCACCAGGTGGTCTACATCAGGGTTTCTCGCTTTGGAGAAGCTACCACCCTAATTCATACCCAGCGGTTATCTGTTTCAGGTTATCACGTCAACTGGGCTAGTTGTGTCTGCTTCTACTGTGGCTTAGGAGAAGGAAACCCAAGTGGTGTGTGTCTGTGGCTTATGGATGGATGAAAAATCTTGTGTTGTTTCCCCCCCTTCTTTTTTTTAATTTCCAGCTGAAATATTAAATACAAATTCAAGTGGAGAAAAAGACAGATAGCTAAAAGCCAAGTGAACCCAGATGTACCTTACACCCTCTCACATCGCTCGTTTTAAAGAATCCTTGGTATTTTTCCTTTCCTGGTGAAGGAAGGAGTGCTAAAGTCACCTTCTATGTAGAAAAATAAATGTTCTCAGTGAACATGTCAATTCCTGCAGCAGCCAGTGGCACTTCCAAGTAGGAATAGAGACCATGGTCTGAGCCCGCTGAACTTTTAAAAGAGAGATGAGCTTGCCACTGTCTCCTGTAAAGCACTAGAACAATTATTAGATCTCTAAACCCCAACCTTTAACAGAAAACCAGTTCTTGCAGGCTTGAGAGATTTGATGCATGCAAGAAAAGGTTGGAAAATTTCCCTCTGCACAGCAGAGATGATTTCCCTCAGCGCGCTGCAGCGTTGGCTAAGGGAACAGTGGCATCTGGTGTTCACTGCGTTGTCTTACAGCCACCGCTTCCCAGCTGGGCACTGGCAGGGCTTGGCTCCCCACATACAGGTATCTAGAATCATAGACTTGTTTTGGTTGGAAGAGACCTTTAAGATCATCAAGTCCACCTGTCAACCCAGCACTGCCAGGTCACCACTAAACTGTATTCCTCAGCACCACAACTACATGTCTTTCAAACACCTCCAGAGGGGGGGACTCCACCACTGCCCTGGGCAGCCTGGTCCAGGCCTTGACAATCTTTTGGGGGAAGAATTTTTTCCTAACACCCAATCTGGCCCAGGCAATAAAATCCCAGTCCCCTCAGCCGCTCCTTGTACGACATGCTCTAGTGGTACCTGAGATGTCAAGGTCATCTGTACAAGCATCCAGGTGATACAGGTCATATGGGAGGCTCAAGCCCATCTGGATGGTGCATCAAATGAGAGAAACCTGAACTTGCTTCTAGTGAAGAAGGTAATCGCTCATGTTGGTAAATGAATTCTCCCCACCCAGGACCATGGTAGTGATGCAGCATCACCAGGGAGCTTCTGATTTGGAAGCTGTTTGAGTTTTATCTGTTTTAGCAAATCTTAATTCCATCTTTCTCAATGGAGAAGAATTTGCTTCCTGATGAGGTGCCTTGGTCCATTTGGTGAGGCAGCCTGTCCAGCCAGAGGCCTATGACATCCAATTTGTGCAGCAACAGATCTAGGTGTGATGCTCAAGGTCTGACTTGTTTTTACCATCTGAACGTCTCCTCAGTTTAATCTCACATTCTCAATTTAAGACCCAAAATGCGAGTGCTGCCCCTTTCCCTCACCAGTGCCAGTGATTTTAACTTGCCAAACATTTGGAATTAGTTTCAAGAGATGTTTGCTTGTGTCTCTCTCCCCATCTTTGTTCTTCTAAACAGGACAGTCCCACTGTATCTTCTGTATAGACATGGGTAACGTTCCTGCTGTTAGACCCTAAATACGTCCTTTCAGCACCTCTGGCAGGCCAGTAGGCAACTGGGTGGTATCTGAACTTTAGGGTGAGTGTGTGCCATCTCTGGGTTCCAGGTGGAGGGTCCTCTACTGCTAGTCTCCAAGACACAGCTAAAACTTGCTTGGAGACCAGCTAAGCTGGCCTTCCTTCTCCTGGCAGGAGAAACCTGTGCAAAACAAATATTTAAGATGTGTGTCTCCCTGGTAGTTTCTATGCCAATTAGAAAAGGTATTTTCTACTGGACAGACAGACCAGGACTGACAGGCCTTTTTCTGTTCATGTTGTGATCACTAGATAGTCTGATGCCCAAGCTGCTGAGCCTGGTTACTCCTCCCTGCTGCGCAGAAGCAAGCGGCTCCGCTCTGATCCCATGCTGCCGTTAATTGCTGCTCCTCCCCGTCGCTGTACTCAGCAAGTCAGCGGTTCTCCTGCACAGGGCCTTTCTTCAGTAGCTAAACTAATCCAGAGATCCTAATGATTGACCCTTTTAGGCAGTTTCTGTCCTATTAAGTTACAACAAAGTGTGTTTTGTCGACATCAGAACCGGTTTCACAGCTACAAGTGATAGCAAGGGGTGGTTCTGCAAAGGCGCTGCTTAATGTCAACCTCTATTGCCAAAACAAGCACCACCAGAGCTAACAAGGTATCTCCTCACCCATGAGATTTTGGAGCTCATCAGATGGTTTTATGTGGCATGTAGTACTATAAAGTGACAATATCCCAAAGGCTGACTTTTGGGTGGTGTCATGTACTTTGGCACAGTGTTCCTTGGACTGCTGGATCTCTCTGCTCTGCCATAGTTTGGCCAAATCAACCCCTAGAGTTGCCATGCACTGAAGTTTATTTTCCATAAAAACATGAGAGGTTTTCCAAAGTGCAGCTGAAGGTCTGCTAAGAAAAAAATAAAATCAATGGGAACTGGGTACCTGACTCCAAATCCCACTGAAATGAAATTCAATCCCCATCATCTCCTATGAAGACTTCTTAGGTCTTAGGCTGGCAAAAGACCTTACTCTTGCAAGTCAACGGGTGGAGAAGCGTGTGGAGAACAGGTCACAGAGGCACATGCTCTACAGATACCCCAACCCTTTGGCTATCAGCAGTCAAGATAAATGTTGGTGCCTGAGCAGGGTTACAGAGAGAGTGCCAAACATCCATTTCAGAATGGGTTTTGTTTATTAAACTCCGTTTTCACTGATGTCCTGAGCCGACAAGAAGTTTCCCAGGAAGACTGACAAACAGAAACAATTCATAAATATGTATGTTTCAAGCACTGTAGGTATAAACAAATAAAAGCTCTGTTTTGCTATTTCAGGAGGTCGTGTGTAACCAGCATTTTGAACTGGCCAATTAGCAGCACGTATGTTAACCAGTGAAGAACTTGCACTTGTTTTTAAATGATCAGATCCAGTGTTTTAAAATTATTGCTCATTATCAGTCAAAAACCCAAGATGTAAAGGATGTTCATTAAAAATCCTCATTAACAGCAGGGACGATATATATTGGCAGTACATGCAGCTTTATAGTGGGGTCTTTTATGCCATTAAGACCAAAACTTTCTGAAATTCATTAGGATGTTGGGCAACTGGTCTGAGGATATTACAGGAGCCAAATTCTCAGCAGCTCTGACCTTGGCACCTTCCTAAAACCTACAGTCTTTTAAGATGTCAGGCTGAGCACCCCTGACACAAACACCTCCAAACCACTAATGGCTGGAGATAGAGCACCCAACTGTGACACTGCTCCAAGACTTTGCCACCTGGCACTCACTTCTCTCCTGGCTACGTGCCACTCCCGCCCCTTTGCCAAATTCCCTGGGACCTGCCCAGTGGGGCTGCTATGGGCTAGGGATGAGGACTAGTGCACAGAGAAACATCACAGAGTTGTAGATGACTGAGGTATTTTTCCTCCCTTGCTGGTCCTCCTGGATAGCAGGGTTGAAGGTGGGGACAGTGTGGCAGGTACCAGCAGAAGGTGGAAACGCGGATCTCCTCGCAGCACATGTAACTACAGGCATCTCAAGTTCTGCGGCTACTGGTAGCAACGCCTTGCGTGGCGGGTTCCGCCTGTGCCTACTGCACACACTACTCAGCTAGCAGTGTCCCAGCGGGGCTACGCTACAGCAGTTCTTCTGCTCTGGAGCACCTCAGGGCCAGCATCTGCCTTCCTGTGCCCTCCTGGTGGGGCACAGCTCGCTGACCTTCTCACTCTGCTCCAGCTGGCCCACTCGCTTCTCTGCAGGAAAACAAGGAGCAGCACTACTTGTGCTAACCCCTCGGCAGAGCAGCCTGGTCCTGGAGGGAAGGAAACCCGCTGTCCACCTTGCACCACCGAGGCACATTCCTCAGGGCATCACGACGGAGATACACTGAGGGGCCTTCTGGCTATCATCCGCTCTTTCCCCGCTGGGTTTCTTTGGATATACCACACTGGCCATCTTGAAGAACTCATCTGCGGCGTCCAGAGCTATGAGCCGATCCTGCCAAAGCAACGGGGTTTTACAGTCACTACGGGCTGCTTTGGGCAGCTCCCTAGTCAGGGTCCTCCCTCCATGGCTGCTCTCAGGTTAAGCCAGGCATTAGGTCTAACCTTTTCCCACTTCATTAACAGGCTGCAAGAGCACCTGGTAACACAGGCTTAAAGGAACTTGGAGCGGGGGGGGGAATTTATGGTGCTACAGCGCTGACATTTCCAAGGAAGCTGAACAGCCAAGCTTCAAGTGCAAAACCTGACAGGGACACCCCAGATGCCACCATGTACTTGAGGGTTCTCTGGTGCAGTTCACCTGCTCCGCTTTGCCTGAGCTCACTTGGAGATGAGGGCAGTGAGGGAGTAAGGCAGGCTCAGAGCTACTCACCACCACAAAGAGGTAGCGCTCAGAAAGCTCCCAGCTGGTCGGGAAGATGTTTGTCTCTTCAGATAGCTTTAACAGGATGTCCCGGGCTTTGCCCATGTTCTGGGAGTCGCTAATGATGCTGAGTTTGGTCACTGACAAGAGGGAGTCTGCTTCCTTCTGGAAACCTAGGAAAGAGATATGTTACAGAAACAAGTTAAACATGTGGGCAGGGTCACCTCTGACTCCTCCAGGCTCTTGCAAGGTTCCTTACTCCCTCTCCACCTTGGGCTGTTGCATTCCCTACTTCCTAAAACAAACCAGTGCTTCCTTGAGGCAGGCTCCGTGTCCGCCCTTGGGGCAGGTACAAACGTGCTGGTGGGGAAAAAAACCCCATAAATCCATTCAGAGCAAGTTTGTTGCAAGTTTTCCAGAGAAGGCGTCTGAGCATCCACGCCCAGGACGTTGACTCAGCTCATGCATGTTCCTGATGCTGCCAGAGCTTTCAGGGCTGATGGGGCTCCCTGAGTACCCCAGCAACTAAGCCTGTATGTTGTTGGAAGGCACCAGTGATAAAAAGCCTGTGTCAGGAATGGAATCATGGGTGACTGTTCATGTAGCAGTCAGCACCTCATATAGGAAGGGTATAGGGGGAAGGAAAGGGGGAGAAGAATGAAAGCAGGGATCTTTACATGTAATGGCTACCGTTAACTCTTCATTCAGCTCCAGGGAGCCGGTGGTGCTGTGTCTCACCTGAAAACACTTACAAGGGAAAGAGTGGTGGTCTTATGATTAAAGCACAGGTCTAGATAACATAAACATAGCAGGTTTCACATTGGTTGCACATCTCATTTCACTAAGGTCAAATGAGCTGCTTCCCTGCTCTTGAGCTTCTCCACCTTTTGCAAAACAGCTCCAGAGCCATTGCGGACGTGAGGGAGCCTTTGTCAACATGCAGTAACAGATGTAAGGATGTCAAGTGATCCCTCTTGTGTTTGGTCTGTACACGTTGCATGAGATGAATGCTGATACCTAGTTACAAATTTATCATGTTCCTCCCATCCAGATGCCAGAACGGCAGGTAGGGCAGGAGCGGCTCAGATGCTTATCTCTTTTGCTCCCAGTGATAATATCCTTGAACAGCCTGACAAGTGTGCTTAACTCACATCTTCCCCACATTGCTGCTAACCACCTCCAGAGCATGATGCACGTCACCGAGCTGACATGCCGGTATGATCCATCTCATTGGCTGGAGTGGCACATGCTGCGTGCAATGCAACGGGGAAAACCAGGTCACACCCACCACTGCCTTCTCCAGAGGAGCGGCAGCTGAGCCCACAGGACCTGTGGGTGCAGTTCACTGTTTGCTCGGAAATGGCAGGAGTAGGGGGGCCACCGTTGAGCAATTTCATTTGGTGACAGAATATTTAAAATTCACTTTGGAGCAAACAAAGTGGGTGGTTTAGCTCTGATCAGCTGGCATGGGCTAAGGAGGGAAAGAAGATGTATCCTATGTTCATATCTGAAAGGAATATTCATCTCTCTATCAGTTTAGAAAAAACTCAGGGTGACCTCCCAGGGATCCTGCCAAGTTTGCACAAGGAAGCCTGAGCTGGATGAGTGTGCGCATGGGCTTGAAAGGCTCTCCCGCTGGTTGTGGTTTGTGCCTGCAGACGTGGTGGCCCCGGCTCCTCCAGCCATGCCTGAGCTCCCACAGACTCCCAGCAGCTGGGGGAGCTACCTGACGGCACTGCTCAGCAACCTTGTTTTATTTCCCTCTCCCTCCTCTGCCAGCCTGATTTTGTGGAGCCGTTCCCATCCTCTGCCATCCTGGGACCTCTCATTCGGTACCATACAAATGACATCCTTTTGTCCTCTGGCTTACCTAAATCTTCCAAAATGTGTTTCCACCTGCTTCTCACTTCTTTTCGGGTCTGCCGTAATGTATAAATATCATAGTTGAGCTTTTGCCATTCCTGCAAAGCAAAGGGATAAGAGACAGTCATTTGCATGCGGGGAGGTCTCTGCTGCTTTTGTAGGAATTTCAGTTTATAGAAACAGAGCCGGAGTTGAACTGTTGATGTTGGCGCTGAGGGATCGGTGTGAAGGTCAATGGCCAGGCTGCTGTTGTCCCTGGAAGAAATTACACTGACCAGCACAGAGTATTTTAGCTTGACGTTTGGTACAGAGCCTCTGTATCTTCTCTGCACATACAAAAACAGGCTTCCGGTGACCCTGAAATGGGATTACAGAGTTTAGCTTCGGCATTGCTATGACCAAAGTGGTCTCCTCAGTCAGACAGGGAGAATATAATTCCAGCTCTGTGCTGGAAATTATAACGCTGTCCTAGGCTGGAGAACAATATGAACTTCCAAATGGAGCTCATCTGAGAGACTTCAGTGTTTTTGGTCCAAAGCCTTTTTTACTCCAAGTCTTGACTCCCCTGCTAGTATCAAAACCTGAGGTTGTGAAACACCTTATTCAGCCTTTAACAGCTTGGGAAAGCACGACCACATATTAATAATTACCTTCTAAAAATTACTGCAGCATGTTCTTTTCATACCCTTGCAGTTAAGCTGGCAAGGTACAGTTTCTGACAGCTGATGATAGCCTGTGAGAAACTAAACATTTGAAATAAAATTTCCTGCTCTCAGTATGGTCACACATACAGCGGCTTCTCCAAACTGCTCAGCCCTCTCTTTGGCATTTAACTGGAGCAGGCAATTTTTCGACTGGAAAAAAAGAAAACCAGACCTTTTTGAAAGGCGGAGATGCCCTGTTTTAAATAGCAGAGAAGAGGGATGCACGCGGATGGTTGAGGGCTGAGCTGGAGTCATTTGACACAGTAACTATTAGCGGCTGCCAGTTGCTGCCGTTAATGCCTCACTTAACTACACAGCTTTAAATCCTTGAACTTGACCTCGAGCTTTATATCTGCATCATGGGACACTGTCTACAAGGGAAGGTTTTGAGGTTATTTATTAAAGTTCGACCAGCACAAGCAAACACATCTGTACAAGTCCCCATTCCTGGGGAAATGCCCATGTTCTGCAAGGAAACCAGGAGGACTTTTCCTAGCTGAGTGAAAGCAATGCACACACTGCAAAGGATGCATGTAGAGAAGCATCTGAACAGCAGGTCATAACATCACTCAGATAATTTCCTTGCACTGACAACCTTAATTAATCTCATTTCTCAGCAACGGATTACATAGATGGACCCTTGTGGAATAAATGGGTGTTAGTCTGGACCACCTCCCTGGGATTTTCCTACATGACACGCTGAGTTCAAAGGGGTTGAACGATACCCATGAAGGCAGCTGTGTGTTAGAAATCCCCCTGTTTTTCTGATACCCGGTGCCTTAAAGAGTTGACTTGATTTGATAAAGAGTTGGTGATTTCTTAGTGGTTTTTCCCTGAACCCAGCTGACATGCCACAACTGCAGAGAATTCAATGAGAAGCCTGTTTTCTTGTTCAGCGATAGCTGCAGGAAGCCCTTGGAGATTACGCTTTGGAAGAAGCAGCTGGTGGGTTAAGACACTGGTGAATTCAGGTCAGAAGAGCAGGGGAAACACGGCTCTATCAGCAGCCGCTCACTCGGCACCACTCATCCTCCCGGAGAGCAAAATCCCCCTCATTTTTGACTTTGCATTGCTGCTGGTGTTGCCCATCAGAGGCATGTTTCTCTCAACTGCAGCAATCCTTGGAAACAGCTTTACTGTTTGCACAGGCGGGCAGCTGGCTGCCAGCACCAGGCATCAAAAGGCCTCTTCAACCCTTGGCGAGGGAAAGGAGGCAGGGACAAGACTCTCCCCTCTTGTGCTAGGAGCTAGGAACTGAGCTCCTCTCAGGGAAAGAGAAACGGGGGGGTTATTGTCTTAAAGCTTTGTTGGAAGTTTATTGGAAACTTTAAAGTTTGAAAAAAGAGACTAAAAAGCTGCACAATGCCTTGGTCCGGGCTGGCAGGGATCCCTCGGAAACATCTCAGCCCACGTGTGACCCCATGGAATAAGCAGAAAGGAGAGCAAGCCAGTGTGGGCATACTGGTGGGGAAATAAGCTGTGTGTCTCTGCCCTCCCACAGAGATAACCAAGTGCTTTAACGCAGGTGATCGGTCAACAGCCACTGTGATTCCAGGCATGCTTCACGCTGACAAATTAATGAGCCAGGGGGGTGGGAAAGACACTCCTCTCCCCAAACTGTGGCTTGTTGGCACTGGGCAGCAGCTTTCAAGGCCGTGGGGATTTACCCACTGTGGTAGCAAGCTAGACTCCTGAGCTAAATGGCGAGCAGTGCTTAGCATGCAGGGAAGCTGCTCCTGATTTTCTCTGGATTAACAGCAGCATGGTTTTCCCTTGTCTATTTTTGTTTTAAGGGAATCTAGGTTACGGCTTTCTTGTAATCACAGCTACTGAGTTGCATTATGGCAGCAAATATGATGCATATTTAGTTCCAGGGGACATCTAACAGTGTTCTGTTGATGAAGAATTTAGGGAGTATGCAAAGGAGAAGCTTTAGTACAGAAAATGATGCTTAATAGTCGTGTTTGGAGGGGGGGACCTCTTCTTTTTGTTTTGCCTGAGCATAGAGGTGGATGTAAATACTTCTGCAGAGAAAGCTGACAGGACGATGCTGCACACGCTGCCAGTCACTGAAAAGCAACTAGAGACTCTTAGGTTGGGCAGCTACAGGCTGAGCTCTCAAAGGGACTGGTGCTCTGTTCTCCATCAGCCTCAGAAATGACAAGAGTTTTCCCAGGCGATTCCTTGTACCAGAGACACCCAAATGCTGCAGGCAGGGGACTGTCCTCTGTGTTGCTTTAATGAGGATATAAAGTTAAGAGCATCTTTCCATCCCTAAAATTATTCTCAAAAGCATTTCCCTTTAACTACACAGCAGAGGAAGAGCAAATCTTGTCCTGCCCGAACACAGGAATGGGCAACATCAGAGACTTTGGGGAGGGAGGGTGTTCCCCATGCACATCCCGTGAGTCACCAAGATGTGACACGTGGAGGGAGGTTTGTTTGGGGCCAGGCGGCATCACGAGGCCAAGGCTGCTCAGCACCCGCTGCCGGGCAGCCCCAGGGCAGGCAGCCGGGACTCCCCCACAAACCTCAGCCCTCGCCGGGGCTGGGACAGGGACGGCTTCTGTGTGCCAAGGCACCGGGAGATGCGGGCCAGGGCATGCAGGTCCTTGGGCAGCCCTGGGCAGGCTGCCCTCTGTGCCACATCCTGGGCTGGCTCCCCTCCAGAGCCCCTTCCAGTGAGGTGTCCAAGCCTGTAATGCAGGCATGGGACAAGCAGCTCTCTCCCAAAACTTTGCTTCATTTTGCATTTCTTGTGCACCTCTTTCCTGTCCTGCCTCTTGCAAAGTTAGCTGTAACTTCTGGAGTGGTGAGGAGGCTTCTCTCACACAGTACTGGGAAAGTTCAGTGGGAGCCTGGTCTTCACCGAACCCCTTGGTGTTTCCATGGGTCTGGGACATCCCAGCGATGCAGTCAAAATCACTCCTTTAAGAAAAATACCCTTTTGCCAACATACGAATTACCCACAGGAAACCAGAGCAGGTTGCGGTCCCTGGTCCCGTTTTTCGCAACCAGTTTTGCCCTTTTAAACCTACATAGCAAAGCACAACATATACCAGGGGCTTGAGAAAACGCTTTGTGCCTGAGTCAAGAATATCCCAGGAGCAGCGGGGAAACCTCACTGCCTCTCTCCTCTGAGCACTTGGCCCTTCAAATATTTACCTGGAGAACTTCCTCAGACTCTGCAGTGTGACAGAGTAAATCTGCAAATGCCAAATGGAAGTGAGGAAATTCTGGGCATGAAATATAAGCCCAGTTGGTACATAACTGAGAGGCCTGGGAAAAAAACGTGCCAAGAGAACAGGCCAGCACTGTCCAACGTTTCATCCCTGCTCACATGGAAACTTCCTAATTAGTAGGTAGCTTTCCTCATGTTGCCAAAGCAATCCTCAACCAAAGCCTTCTCCTTTAGTCCCTTGAAAGCAATCGGCGTCACTGTTCTGCTCAAGAGTTATTCTAGAATTGTGGTCAAAATGGAGTTCTCAGGGAAAAACTGCAAAACGCCAGTCCAGGGATGCTCCTGCTCTGGCTCTGTGACTGGCCCCACTGGAAGCAGTTGAGCAAATACAAATTCTAGATCCATGTTCATACATTGAACCATCAACTGAGATCTCAGCTTAGAATAAGCTTGAACTGGATTCAGTTTTTAGAGAGACATGCAGGAGGTCATAAATAACTTTTCACATGTATTATGTGGGTTAGTTCTGGGCTCCCTGACTGGCATCCCCAGCCTTGGACGAATCCTATCACCTCTCTATGCTGCAGCAACAGCATGCTGTAATACTGACCTCCTCTGGAACCTGTTTAAAAAAGAATAATCCTGTAGGAGAGTGGGAGGAAGGAGGAAAATAGGCCTTGTTGGCTCCTTAATGGTCTTGCTGGGAGGATCAGGTCAGTGTAACTCTGCTAGCCAGGCCCCTAGCAGAGATGTAGGCTGAGGAATTCCCTTTGCTTGTGGGGTTTATGATCCCACCTTCCCCAAGGGAATAAGCCCAAAGAAGAAAGAAACACTGCATTTACAGCAAGCCCTAAGAACAGTGGGTTTTCCTCAGTCATAATGTGAAACCCTACCTTTAGTTCCTGTTCACAGACCCACAGCACAGCTGCCCTAAACCTGGCTCCTCCTCTGAAGCCAGTATTGGTGCAACAGCTCAGGCTCTCTGCCCACGGCTGGGTAACTCCAGGCACCTTGTCAGAGGACATTGAGGCACCAGGGCCACCACAAACTGGTCCTTGTGGAGTGGGACATCTGCCACACCATGCACATTAGGCAAATAAACCCAGCTCTTGCTGTTAACATTGAAGGAACAGTAGTCCCCCTTTCCCATAAAACGCTTTCCTCTGCACTGGCAGGGTACAGGGACTTAGCCTGTGTCTATGCAGCGTCTTAAATAACAAAACAGAATAAAAAACCAGCATCTTAAATAACATCCCGTTTTCCTAGAGGTCCTCATTTCACCTCCGGATTTGGGGTTTACTTAACACCACAACAGGTTCAATGATGCTGCAGAGCAGGAGCAGGGAAAAAAAAAAAACATCTTCCATATTTGAAACATTGACCCCAGCCTTTAGAAGTTTTGATGACAGCTTTGATCTCCAAAGGCTTCAACAGCTTTACCAGCCCCCTTAAGCCAGCCCAACAGCTACAGCTTTTCTGGTTCTGTTCTCTGCACACACCCTCCCTTGCCCACACTTTGCTTCCAAAAGCGCATCCAAGCACATCACAATCATTGGCCTCAAGCTGCCAGCTGCTCAGTCCTTATGATTTTAGGAGGCTTCAGCAAATCTTGCCTCATCTACCTATGGCACAGTGGGTTTGGCAACCATTGGGTGCTCCAGCGGGCTCTACCATGGCCCCATGAGCCGTCACTCCCAGCACACGGCATTGAGTATAATGAGCAAGTGGGTGTGAAACAAGGCGCACTTGGAACATCATGGTGCTTGCTTTGAAGAGCTGGCTCAATGTGGAGCAGCCCACCATCCTTATGCAAGCTAAGGTCACACCAAGTTTGGGCTGGAGCTGCCAAATTCCCGGAGCAGAGCCATCAGGAGAGGGCAAGGAGAAGAAACGGCTCCACACGGAACAGGTGTTGGTCCAGCCCCATGGTGGGGGCAAGGAACTGACCCAGAGGGAGGACACCAATGCTGTGAATTGCTGGTTGCCCCACCATGAATGATCTAACATGCAGAAACTGGACTGAGCTACGGGGTGCACTCAGTGCCGGAGCGCCTGGCCCTTTCCATACAGAATTTGGTTTATTTATTTACAGCGATCCATGATGCAGAGGTGCCCAGGCCAGGAGAGAGTCATCCTGGACCATGCCTGCTGACGTCCAGCACTGCATCAATGTCACCACCACATCCTGACTCACCACTTCTAATGTTCTAGCTGACAGCACCTTGTCACTATGTGAACCACTATTAAAAAAATAAATCAATGTAATACACAGGAAAACAGAAGTGGGTTAGGCAGATGAAGAAAAACGTGATACTGATTTAAGGCCGAGGTGGTGCCATGCAGATAAAGCACACATGATGGAGAGTGACCTGCTCTTTGGGATCCTTCCAAAGTCCCGTGCTAGGAAATCGCTAAGATAAAGGTGGGCTACCGCTGGCAAAACATACAGTATAAGTGCGCAGCGCGCCGAAATGTCTTTGTCAAATGAAGGAGCGGAAATGCAGGGAGTAGTTCTCCTTTCAGTTGATTTTAACCAAGAGAAAAAAAGGACCTATGGTTTCATAACACTTGTGTGCTGCACAAACAAGGAATGGTCCCTCTGTCCCGTCCTGCAGCATCCACATGCTCTCCCCGGGAAGTTTGGGACCGAGCAGCTCCCAAAGCAGATTATGGCTTTTGCAGCCCAGTGCTGGTTTGCAATTACACTTTTCTCTCTCTCTCAAGGCCGAAGTCTCATAAGGAAGGGAGGGCAATGCAATCTGGCCTAGTTTTAATAAGCTCACCAGAGTAAGAAGAGATTTTGGCACCTAGGGCCGAATGCGGGAATGCTGGCTTTGCCAGCCAGGTCTCTCCCCATTCTGCCACCTAGAAAAAGCTGCAACTGGAAACTGCAGCAGCTTTCCGAGTTTATATATCGTGCCTCAGTTTCCCAAGCTATAAAACAGACAGCAAAGAGGGTGACAGTCACAAGCTGCAAAGGGCACTGTGCCATAATTCAAATCAAGCACATCATGTGTTGGCTTTCTGCAAAGTCAGCCTAATGTTGTACTCCTCAGGCTTTTTTATTAATTGCACTGCATAAAAAAGCAGGGTATGTGACCTTATGTTTGTTGTGGAGAGAAAGACCCATGCTCTTCGTACTTTGCCATTTTCCAGGCACGGTGACTGCTCAGACCTGCTAAAAACCCTGCGGATAGGCTGAAGGCAGGGAGAAAGCACTGGGTTTAGGACAAGCAGGGACATGGGGTTTAGGACAAGCAGGCATGTTGGGTTTAGGACAAGAAGGCACGTGGGGTTTAGGACAGGCAGGCACAGGAGCACTCTCCTGTTCACCCATAACTGGTGCTCTCCTCCACAACCTGAGCAAGGCTGGCACACAGCTCTCCTTTGCCCAAGGAAACGTCTTTTTAGCAGCCCGTCCACTTATGACACTTGTTTTCTAAATAATAGTAGCTTTTAGGAGCCTTGCCTCATAATGAGCACCAAATCAAGCTAAAAGGCTGCTTGAATGGGCGTGGGCTGAAATCAGGAGCTTCAGCACTGCCCTGAAGCACGCTCAGCTCTGCAACAAGTCGAGACCAGCGCAGCCTCCTAAACAGAGCCATCCTTATTTCCTTCAGCCAGTTTGGGCTGGATGAAGGTCCCTGTCTTCCCTGAGACAAGCAATCGCAAGGTAGAGAAAACAGCAGTGGGAAGGGAAGAAGATCTAGAATCATAGAATCACTTAGGTTGGGAAAGACCTCAGTAGTAGCTGAGTAGAAGCTTATGTGCAGCCATGAAAACGTTGTTACAAAACCGTGTATAGTAAACACCATGATTAATTCAATCCCCACCAAAAAACCCACCGACATTAAATGGGGATTCTGGCCAACTGTACACAAGGACTGTGTTAGCTCACTTTTAAGTTTTAAAAATTGTCATTTTGATCCCAGCTGTACCTCCGGAGTTTAAGGCTTCATGTGAAAGCTGAGCTAGCTTTTGGTTTAAGGGGACTGTCACAGGAGGAAGAGTTACAGTCTTGCGGTCTCTAGGATGAAGTGGGATCATGTTGAAATTAAATGTGAAGCCTCCAGGCTTTCCTGCAAACATTTTGAAGTCTTAACAGCAATCAGAGAATGTGTCACTATTTGCTACAGCCTGCTCCTAATCAGGCCACTGAAATCTCCTTTGTGCCAAAGGAAATCAGGGCTGCAAAACAGCCTTTATGTAACAGCGGTGATTTTTCCCTTCCGCGCTATGAGCTGTGCCAGTTCTCCACTTCTCAGTAATTGCCGTGTGACCCAGTAGAGGAGTATTTAACTTGACGGAGCAGCAGCTCAGCTCCAGGAGCTGCCCGTGCTGGGCGAACACTACTGCTAACGCCAGGCCAATCATGGAAAGGCCAAAGCAGGGGAATATTGGACAAAAAAAGCAGCCTGTGAAACTAGGAAATTGATCTGGGGATCCCAGTGTTACCAGTACATGTTTGCAGGTGGTGGTGATAAGAGGTGCTTGCAGGGTATCACGCTCATGGTTGCTCAGCCACGGGCAACATGCCCAAGGAATGAGATGGCCACAGATGCATCCACACAAAGACCTGCTGTGACCAGCAGGAGTAGGGAGGTGATTGTGCCCCTGTACTTGGCACTCATAAGACCGCACCTTTAGTACTGTGTCCAGTTTTGGTCACCACAGTACAAGAAGGACATTGAGGTGCTGGAGCGGGTACAGAGAAGGGCAACGAAGCTGGTGAAAGGGCTGGAGAGCATGCCCTATGAAGAGCGATTGAAGGAACTGGGTTTGTTTAGTCTAGAGAAGAGGAGACTGAGAGGAGACCTCATTGCCCTCTACAACTACCTAAAAGGAGGTTGTAGCGAGGCTGGTGTTGGTCTCTTCTCTCAAATTAGTAATGATAGGACGAGGGGAAATGGCCTCAAGTTGCGCCAGGGGAGGTTTAGATTAGATATTAGGAAAAAATTCTTCACTGAGAGGGTAGTTAGGCACTGGAATGGACTGCCCAGAGAGGTGGTGGAGTCACCATCCCTGGAGGTGTTTAAGGAACGAATAGATGCAGTGCTTGCGGATATGGTGTAGTGGTTAGAGAGGATTTGGTGTAGTGGTATAATGGTTAGAGTGATGCTAGGAGAAGGTTGGACTTGATGACCCTGGAGGTCCTTTCCAACCATAACAATTCTGTGATTCTGTGATTCACACCAGATACAGGATAGAACCTGGAGGGTGATGGAGCAGATGGTAGGGCCTGATGCCCGTGTGAGCCACAGTGGGGGACTCTGGGTGTCTTTATAGCGGATTAACAGGTGCTTAAATTAAGGCACTGCCAAAATATCCAATGAGAGCACCGAGCTTCGGTCTGTGGTGAAACCGAGCGTGAGGAACGGCATCACCTCACCTCTGAGTCCTTGTCCAGCTGGTTCCTGACCACGATCATGTTGTACAGCACCCGGTCGTCGTCCGCCTCGGTGTGGGTCACGTCGTGTGGGGTGCTCCACAGGTTCTGCTCCTCGTCCCGCGCCAGTGTGGCTCCAAAGGAGGCGTAGGGGTTGTTGTTACTGCAGAGAGGGGGAGAGGCAAGGCAGCGTTAGCTACCACAGCATCACGCTGCCTCCTTTCACCTTCCCAGGGGATGCTGTGGCACCCCCTCTCACAGCCCTGTGTCCTGCTGAGGAGAGGGGAGGGATGGGAGGAGTGGGAAATGGGCAGAGCTTTTTTACTTTAGCAAACGTCCTGACCACGCAAAGCACAGTTCAAAACCAGGCAGCACTGCCATGAAGGACATCAGACACGCAAATGCGCTGAAGACACCAGATATTATTTGAGCCGCTAAGATGGAGGAACTGCGAGCATCCATCTGCGAGGGTAAAAGGCGGCATCTCCCCGTTACTCTCGCAGCCGCCTGCCCTGCGCCCCATCACACCTTCCTTCCCACACCAAACCCTGTGCAAGGCCCCCCTCCAGCCTCTCCGAGCTTAATGTGGGAACAGTTCTAATTAACTAAGACTCAAAGAATCCCAGCGGCTCTGGAGGGTATGTTCTCTGTGCCCGGCTAACCCTGCAGCCGTGCCAACATCCCAGCCTCACAGTCTGTCCCCACGGAGACTTTGTGCACAGAGGGGTACGCCCTGAGCAGTGGGCACGGAGATGGCTGTGTGCAATGCCTCTCCCATGCCTCTTGGCCAAGGAAGCAGCTTCTGCCCGTCTTCTCCTCAAAGGCAGTGCTGTTGGGCATGGTTTTATTTCAGACGAAACACGTGCCACTTCTACTGAGGAAGCCGGGACTGATTAGCCCAGGGAAGTGATGGCTCGGGGGAATCTCATCCCTGTGTACAAGTACCTGATGGGAGGGAGTGAAGGAGACAGAGCCAGACCCTTCTCAGTGGTACTCCATGATAGGACACTCATTGAAATGTAGGACATTATGTTTAATTATAAGAAGGGTGGGTGAACACTGGTCCAGGCTGCCCAGAGAGGTTGTGGAGTCTCCAGCCTTGGAGACACTCAAAACCCAACTGGACACAGTCCTGGGCAACCTGCTCCAGCCAACCCTGCTTGAACAGGGCTTCGACTGGATGCTCTCCAGAGGTTCCACATCCACAACCATGCTTCTGTGTGACCCTCCAGCTCTATTTTCTCCCCAGCAGCCCAAGCTCCACTGAATCAACCGGGTAATCCCCACGGGTGCCCTCCTACCCAGCCAGCTCCCACCTGAGTGGGACAGTGATGCACTGAGCTGCACAAGGATCTGTGCCAAAGCACAGAAAGGACATTAAGCCCCATCTTTATTTGGGGATGGAAACGTCCTCAGCCCACTTGAGAATTCTGGGCTTCATTTGCTTAGCGGTCAGCAAAGCAGATGTCCCCACTGAGGCAAGCAGCTTTTCCCTGCACCGGTGGCAGTTCTGTTTTATGGCTTTATGTTGCTACTGGATGTACATTTTTAAAATAGGGTTATTTAATTCTGCTGGGAGAACTTTTAGCAGAGGATTTCCATAACATTTCTAATCAAGATGTCCAGACACTTGAGCAGAACACAAAAAATGGAGAAGTATTTTAGGCCTTACCCAGTCAGCCATCCTGTGGCAATCCCTGCTCACTTCTTGTTAGAACAACCCACTGTTTACTCCGTTTGCTACCCAAACCCCATTCCCTTTGCAAGGAACCCATCCAGTGAAACCTCAGATGATAACACTGTGGGTGCCTCAGCCATAACACCAAGCCATAAAAAAGATGGTAAGAGGAGCTCCAGCACATAGATAAAATAGAAAAAAAATCAGCAGGAAGGTTAATTAAACCAAAAACCTGAGCAACAGGTAGTAAGGGAAAAGATAATCTCTTATAATCTCTCATTAAAGACAAGCAAATGAATGTAATTTGGAGGGTGGGGATGGAATAACTCAACTGTTCTTACACCGGAGCCAGCACGGGTTCGCTCAAACCATCTTTCAAACATGGAGCAAGCAGGATCCCAGCCTGGAAGGGATCCCTCCGGAACCAGCTGTGCTCTCAGCATGAGTTTGGTCCCATCCTGCATTTGACAGGCTTCTTCCCACTGAGTGACTTGCTGGTACCCTTAACTCAGACCATTCCACACTCTGGGCTTTATCTAGAAAATGGTAAGCACTAATGCTTCATCAACAAATATCTGTTCCAGGGGGCTCTGAGTCCAGATCAACCTTGTTTGAGAATTCAGAGCCCAAATTCTTGATTTATTTACATCCTGAGGATGCCACCTGAACTAGATGCCACCTTTGCGCATGGAGAGGCAGCCAGGCAGCCTGGATGCTTTGTCCAGGGTTTCTTGTCCCAGCCCTGCATTAGTGCTGTGTCTACATCCATGCTCCATCCCCACCTCCACACGCAGTGCTGGCTGCTCTCACTGGCCTCATCACGGCCTACTGTCAGCCTTCTACATGCTGGGGTAATATATGCCCCTAACTATAGACATATTACCTCCTCCTCACTGCTTCCTTCTTTGACACGTCAGATTTATGAGGCTGCAACCACTCTGCTTGGGGAAAATAAGGTGAAAAGTCATAAAGTCAGCGTTATGGTAGCTACACCAGCTCCCAAAACCTAAAACTCCACTAAAAGGTCTGCAATCTCAAGCAAGTCATTCATTTTAAACAACGCTGTGATAAAAGCACAGCGAGCGGCTCTTGCAAGATCCCCCCTTTGAAATAAAACCCCAAAGCCTCCCCAAGAGGAACAAGCGATTAGGCTGTTAGCTTAATGACACCGGCACGCTTGTGCGGGAGTAGGTGCCCTCCGAACGCCCAGCATTTCTACAGGCTTTCCTACTTATAGCCAGCATTAATTGGATCGCGGGTGGAAGGCGTGTTACTAAAGGTGCCCGGTGAGGGACAGCGGCCCCGGCCGCAGGAAGGAGCCTCTCTGCACCTTGTGCTCGGCTCTCCTGAGGTTAATGCCAATTTCCTGGGCTGGAGGTCCCATGCTTGGGATTATCGGGTTATTATTTAGGTAACTGCCTTACCAGCACGAAATCAGGACATTTCAAGCCCTGTTATCGGCTCTGCTGTTACCTGGTATCTATGTAGGCCACGCCGGGAGCATCCCACCTTTCACCTTGAAATGCCCTGTCCCACTGATGACCCAGGGAAGGCACGGTCCCTGCCCCGTCCCAGGGCTGGGGTACCCGCTGCCGGCTTCAGCGGTGGCCAGGACCCCGGCTGGCAGCCCAGGAAGGAAGAAGAGGTGCCACAAACCCTGTGCACGGATGTTTTGCAACACGCAAAACCTCCTTACGTGCTTACACAGCTCACAGCTCTTCTCCACGACTCGGGGCTTCATCTTTTCATGCAAACCCCCGACCTCACCGCAAGACGGATGCGACCGACAGCGGGCGAGAAAAACCGGCTCTCTAGCTATCAGCAAGGACGCTGCTTTCACATGCAGCTGGCTCCAGCAGCGCGGCCTCATCTCCTTTCCAGCATCCTCAGCCTGGGAAGGCTGCTGGGCGGTGGGACACAACCCACCGCGTGGTGATGTGCGGGCCCCTTTCTGTTTGGCGCCTCGATCTCCTCTGCTGAAATCCCACCGTGGGAAGGCAACAAGCCCAACGTCTCCCATGGCCAGGGGCTCATGGGGAACACCGAAGAGGTGCCGCTTTCCGTTCGCCGGCCAAGAGCGAGCCGTGGGAGCCCCCGTGGCACCAGCATCGCTCTGCGAGGTGTCAGAAAGAACCCGGCCGCTGGGACAGGCCAGCGCCGGCGGAAAGGGAACTGAGAGCAGCTTGTTTGTCCATCTTCTACCCCTCCAGAGCCTCGGCCAGCTCTCGCAGGGGATGGCCAGCTCCCCCGCGGAGATTCCAGTCTAAATAAATCACTAGAAACTGGTTTTGGGGGCAAGCGGGTTGGCGCGCCGGGGCAGCCAGCCTGCGGGACAGAGCCGGCGTGGGGGAGAAGCGGGGCCCACGCGTGGCTGTGGACCGGGGGCCCGACCCACGGAGCATCCCTCCATGCGCAGGAGAGGCGGAGGGTGCTCAGCCCCACCGCTCCAAGGGGCTGGGGGCCAGGGGCTAGGGAAGGGGCCGGGGCTGGAGGGCAGGTCTCACCTGATCAAAGGCTCCTTCTCGGTCGGCGCCGCCTCCCCCCGGCAGCAGCCGCAGCAGCAGCCGCTCAGCGAGCGCAGCCAGGCCCCCAGCCCCATCGGCGCCGCCGGAGAGCCGCGATGNGGCACTGCCGGCCCCGCTCCTCCCTTCCCCGCCGGCAGCGGCCACTGCCACGGTGGCTCAGGGCGGGTTCATTCAGGGAGCCCCTGCTCCCTCCTGCTCCCTCCTGAGCCCTCCTGCATCCTCCTGCACCCTCCTGCCCTCTGCTGCATCCTCCTGCACCCTCTTGCTTCCTCACACACCCTCCTGCAACCCCCTGCACCCTCCTGCATCCTCTTCCATCCCTCCTCATGCACTTTCCTGCAAGCCCCTGCACCCGTCTGCACTCTCCTGAATCTTCTCACACTCTCCTGCATCCTCACACACCCTCCTGCAACCCCTTGAGCCCCCTGGCATCCTGCTGCACCTTCACAATGGGCCACAGTGGGGACCCACCTGGCCATGAGGGCTGCAGCGCTGGACTGCAGTGCCACCAAGGTGAGTTGGGTCTGAGGCCCTCAGGTAACAAGAGGTTGGTGGCCCTACAGTTACAAATGAATTGGACACAACAATAAGCTGTTGGTGCTGCTTTCATCAGCAAATAAAGGCGTAAGATGAGCCGGGGAGCACGGAGGAGCCTCCGGTCCCTGCATTCTCAAGTGACTTCCATTTTATTTCATTCATCAGCCCCACAATCACCTTCCCATCTTCCTTAATTAAAAGGTGAAATCATGGGAGCAGAACTTGTTTGTTATTGTTTCCAGAAGCTCCCCGTGCTGGGGCTTAGCCCTCAGCCAGGGCTTTCAGCTGTGCTGTGCATCCATCATTCACAAGGAAGGATTTACGGCAGGATGAGCCAAGGGTGGAGGCAGGGTTTCCAAGTCAAGGGCTCTCTCCTCTGCAGACTTCCTCCTCTGCCCTTGAGCTTGCCTCGGCTGGCCTTTATTTCTTCTCCAACCTTTTGTGTGCTTGAGCACAAGAATAACCGGCTGACGTCCCGGCCACTGTTTGAAGGATCCGGCAATTGGCCGTGACACTTGTACGGGTGTGGATGCACGTTCCCCAAAATAGCCACCACTGCAGAGGTTCCCTTCTCCCTCCCCTCTCCCTCGCTGGCTGAGCCACTGTGTCCCTCTCTCATCTGGGCTCTCTTTTCACATGATTTTCTCTGGATTGCAGATGCCAAGGAGCAGGCAGGGACAGCCCTGACCCAGCCAAGACCTCGAGGCACAGCTGTAAGACACAGAGCCATGCAATCAGCTGAGACATCCTTGATTTGTGGCTGACTCCTCTCCCTGCAAGGAGATTTTATCCCGTGCCCTGCTGCTCGTAAGCCGAGAGAATTATCTTCTTCATCAGTTTAAAGTCTGAGCCCTCTAGGTTTAAAAAGAGCCTTGCAGAAGTATCAAGTATTTTCTGATCCCTTTAGTCCTCACTGTGATAATAAATCTTGTTCCTTTTCCATCACAGAACAAATAAACAGGGGAAGTCTCCTGAGAGCCAAAGCCTTACTGGAGTCTTAAAAGCAAATCATTTTCTTCACGAGGTAAGAGAAATACCACCATCTTCTTCACAGTGTAAGTAACCTGGGTGTCAGAGCCAGAAGCGATGCTCTGGCAAACATCGTGCCTTGAGTGTTTCCCCCATTCCCCATCGGGTGCTGTGGTCCCATTACCTTTCATATCACCTCTGCCTTCTTGGTGGGGAAGGACTCCAGGGTGGAGACATCTGCACCGTGTTTCTGTGTTCCTAGTGACCCTCACAGTCAGGGTGAGCACAGCGCACTCCTTCATACACCTCTGCTACTGGGGAAAGAGGATTCAGGACTCACTTCATCTATGAGAGGCTGAGTCCAGCAGTGTCACCTCTACACAGCTGCAGTGGCCAGAGATGTCCGGCCTAAGGAAAGGAGGGGAACAAGAAAACTATGAATATCCCAAACTCCTTCAGGTGCCGCATATCTTCTTAGCACCTTGAGTTCAGTGGTGTCCCTCTCCATCCGTACCTAGTAGCAACCGCAACAAAATTCCCTTATGAGGATGCAGCTGGCCAGGGCTGGGGTTTTCCCTCAAATCCCTCTAGGTAGGTGTGGGAAGGGGACCTGGATTGTTTTCCAGATAGGGGATTATCCACAGAGAAGGTGGAAAATTGAACCTCTGAGCAAGACATTTTGTAATTGTTCCACTATTCAGAGCCTCTAAAATTGGGAGACCCTCCGACAGATGCAGCTCAGTGTATCTGGCAGTGTTTGAGCTCCACGGGCAGGATCCTGTGTGATCCGTGTCATCGTGTGGGAATGACATATGGTTAGGGAAGACAGAAAACTCATTCCGATTTTTAAAGCCACCCAGGTAGAAAACCAAAGGGCTCAGAGTTGTGGTGGCTGGGCTTAAAATACAGTCATGGAGATAATAAATGAGAATTCATCTTCCATTTGAGAAATAGGTTTAATTAATTAGAAGGTGTTTATGAGTTTTGTAACACGTTTTGTAGCTGCAGGGGAAGAAGCCAGTTAAGAGTTCTCCAAGTGAAATGAGAGATTTTCCTGCCAGAAAGTTATTGCTGGGGACAGCGTGAACGCAATTCCAGAGCTGGGTTTAATCCGAGAGTGACATCTGTATTCTGGATAAAGCAGAGCAGCGGGAGAGTGGAACCCTCAGTTGTGAGGCCAGGCTGAGAGAGTTGGAATTGTTCATCCCGGAGAAGGGAAGGCTCCGGGGAGACCTTCTGGTGGCCTTTCAGTACTTAAAGGGGGCCTATGAGAAAGATGGGGACAGACCTTTTAGCAGGGCCTGTTGTGACAGGACAAAGGGGTGATGGTTTTAAACTAAAAGAGGGGAGATTTAGATGAGACAGAAGGAAGAAATGTTTTTATGCTGAGGGTGGTGAGACCCTGGCCCAGGTCGCTCAGAGAGGTGGTCGATGCCCCATCCCTGGAAACATTCCAGGTCAGGTTGGACAGGGCTCTGAGCAACCTGCTCTAGCTGGAGATGTCTCTGCTCAGTGCAGGAGGCGTGGACTAGATGACCTTGAAAGGTCCCTTCCAACCCAAACCAGCCTATGATTCTATAATTCTATGTGATTTAAGCCCACAGGGCCTGTAGGTTTGGGGAACAAGTTGGGAAGAACCCAGGGCACTTTTGTATTGCTTAAAGCCTATGGATTTAATAAGTCGACTGGTAGGGATAAAGGACAGTGTCTGATTCTCTGTTCCTGGGATAGAACTCACATTTGGGCTAAGGCTCAGGAATCCAAAGGCCAAGGAGGCAAATTTCTTTCTGCATGGTGCAGGGCCATCAGAGATAAGCTGTCACTTGGGGAAGATAACAGAGTTGGGACAGGGAGTCAAAGGCAGCAGAATCCAGTGTACCTTTTCTAAAGAGCTCAGGAAAGGACTGGTGCCATTTGTAGCCCATGCCTGGCTCATATTTTCTTTTACTGTAGAGGACAATCAGTTACATACCATCTGTACATTGCCCATGAGAACAGCCCCTGCTATGGGGACCTCAGCTTTAGGAAGAAGGCAGATGACTGAGGCCCAGAACATCATCCCTGCCTGCCTGCAGTCATGGTCTCAGCAAAGTACAGGCAGAATTAGGGTACCTAAACCCCAAAGAGGCCAGACTCTTGAGAGATGCTGCAGGACACCGTGGGTTATGAAATCACAGGGTGCTTGCGTTGTATTTTCCCATGGTGCAGATATGCACCCCCAGTACAATGCAGCAGCAGGTGACCCAAATGAAACACTCAGGGCACAAGCCCTGTAACTTCAACCCATGCTTTGATTCAGCAAACTGCTTCAAGGTGGCCTCCATCTTCAGCGCCTGGAGAAGTTCTGCCGATTTCTCTTTGGATTAGGAGGGGCTTAAAGGCTGTGCTGATTAGCAGACTCACAAGTGCTGTGCAAAACCCAACCTGAAGTGAACGTGCTTCCAGCAAACCATGGCTCTGCTGGATGCACGCCGTGTCACTCTAGTGTCTGAAGGGGTAAAATCCTGCACCGAATCAGGGAAGGGGCTTTGCCTAGTCCTGAAATACCACGGCTCTGTGCTCTCCGAGGGCTGGGGTTATCCAGGCTCTATTTAGGCTTTTTGCTTCCTGCTGGACAACAGGAGGGGACTTCCAGTGCAGCTGGATTTCTGTAAGTATGACTTCGGGTGCTCATTGTGTTTGAATCCTGCTCTCCTGCAACCTCACACCACCTGCTGGCCTCCTGTGGTGGAGAAATTAAGGTTGCTTAAAGAATCACTGTCAAAGATACTAGGAAAAAAAAAAAGTGATTTTAGTATAAATTTGTAAAAGCGTGACTTAACAGTTCAATAGCAAGGTTCATTCTATTACTTACTATGTGGAAGGAACAGAAAAATGGGGATCAGAAGGAATTATTTGTACAGAGATAGGAGAGATTGAGTTGGGATCAGGCTGGAGCGATTCTTGCGTAACTTGGGGATAGCAGCAATTTGAGGTTCAAATCACAAAACTGTTCGATTTTTCTAGGAACGCGTACCCAGTCGATAATCAACAACTTGTTAAAATTGAACACAGTGATTTATTAAAGATTCAACGCAGTTTCTAAATTAAGTCACATACACAAAATACAAAGGTTAACTACGATGAAGGTGTTTCTTTCTCTGCAGATTATAACAAATCTCGGCACCTAACGATTTTTAAACACTGGGAGACTGAATTACAGCGAATTACTCTTTTCCTTCATCTGTGCTGATCTTAAAGTGTAAGGTGCGGGGTCTGTAAGCCTGCTGTGATGCTGGAGAGCTCTGAAGGGCCTCACTTTAGGATTGACCTTTATAGGGTTGCAAGTCGGTATTTTTACATCACGGCTGCAATTCTGGCCAGGCGATCTTGGCAATTTCAGAGTGGGCTTGTGGCCCAGGCAGGAGGGGTCTCCGGGAGGATTCCTGGGCAACAGGAATCTTGGCTCTAGTTAGAGGGTGCCTCATCGTCCCCTCTCGCTGTGTTCGCACCGGGGCAAGAAGGAACCAGGTTGTCCCAACTCCCCGCTCCGGTGAGGCGAGGTCAGAAAGCGCCAGGCTGCTGGCGAAACAAGACCACGGCGGGGCCCGCTGCCGTTGTGCCTGGCGCAGGAGCAGCGCTGGCTGGCGTCGATGCGGCCCGGGGGAGAGGGGACTGGGGTCCTGCAGCCCCTTCCCGA